>JAFEMH010000220.1:600000-924602 GCA_022495995.1 Adenophora triphylla var. japonica
GGATGATGATAACGTAAGGACTAGAAGTCCCTCTAAAGATTGGCTCTCTTGAGATAATGTTACCGTCAGTCGAGCACTTCTTAGTTTTCAAGTATCTGAACGCAAATAAATAAAGTAAATCTGGAAATAATTAGTTACGAAAGGGTTTGCAAAACTAAATCTACTCAATTCAACGACCATTTTCTCCTAGATTCTTTTCATGCTTTATAGTTTCTTGTTTCTATTCCTTTTCACTCACATATATAGTTAGGCAAGATCATAATGTTATTGTGAAAGCCTATATTTTCATATAAAACAATGAAAAAAAGGACACTGAAACAAAATGACTGTTTTTATAGCAATTTGAAGAAAGAATGCATCTGGACCTGTAGGTCCAAAATACAGGCCAACAACAGTTATATAGTTGGCATAGGAATATCTGTTAAAGCGTTTCTCAATCTATTGGTTCTAGCTAGCATTACTTAATCATTTCTTATTAAAAAGAAAGAAATAAGACATGGGTTCGAATATAAATTTTTTCGATATTTCTTTTTTATGAAGCGGCTAAGAGAATAGCTAAATCTAGCTAAGATAATTGAACATGCCATTATGTGGTTAGGATCTCATATAGGCCTTAATGGCCCTGGCCTGTAAATGGACCTTTATGAGAACAACCCATGAACTTTACGAGAATTAATCTGGAGTAACAAATTTTTATTCTCCATTAGCATTCAAACAAATAACACAAGTATTAACATTAACAAGCAATAGAGAAGCACATACTATTTCCAGACTGGTGGAAGCTTCTTTGTCTTCTTATAGTAACGAGCAAGACGGTGAATCCTGCTTTCAACAAGAATCAATCGGAACTTGGAGTCCTTGTCCTTCCTGTTCCTCTCTAAATGCTTGCGGATGGCAACAGCCTTCTTGATCAAGTGATAGAGATCCTCTGGAATTTCAGGTGCAAGCCCTAACGCCAAACAGTAAATTCCCATTCAGTCAGCAAAGTACTCCAAAGTTTCTCTAAAATCAAAAACGATAAACAGCGGGAAAATTATTACCGTGAGCCTTGAGGACACGCAAGATCTTGCTGCCTGTGACACTCCTGACCTGAGCAATACCATGAGAATCACGGAGAATGACACCAATCTGCGATGGAGTCATACCTTTCTTTGCAAACTTGCAGATGTTATCCTCAACCTGCCAAATAAACCGCAAATTCAACGAAAATTCAACAAAAAAAACACATGAATACAGAGTTTATGTGATTTTGCTTACATCTTGGGTGGAAATCTTGAGCCAGCTTGGGGGAGTTCTCTTGTACGGAAGAGCTGAGGCGGAGATACCTTTACTGAGAAAACAAACAGAAAACGGAAAATGGTGTTAGAGCTGAGCTACGACGGAGTAAAACGAAAATACGGGTGGAAGGTGGCTGACCCGCGGCTGTGCATACGTCCCATGGCTGCGAATTTTGGGAGGCTGCTTTGGTGCTGAGTGGATTTAGCTTCTGGCCTGAAATGATAGCGCAAACTCTAACCCTAGCTTTCGAGAAGGGAGGGCGGAATTAGGGTTTACATGTATATAGTGGGTGTGGGAGGAGATAGTTTTAGTGACGAAACTAGCCCGTTCATAATGATGGGCTCCTTTGGCAGGTGGGCCGGAAATGCTCTCCGAAGCCAGCCCCAGTACCAGTAAATTAGAAGATACTCCCTCCGGCCCATCCGAAAATAAATAAATTTTCATTTTGATTTTGAGTGTCTCATTTAAAAAAACACACTCTCAAAATATAAATTTTTTAATAATTATTTATGAGTTGGTCTTATAAAAAACTAGTTTTTTCTTAAGATAAGAAAAAACGTGTTTTCAAAATAAACGGTGGCAATTTTGTAATTACTGGCAACCATGTTTAAAATAAACGGTGGCATTTTTGTAATTACTGGCAACCATGATAAATGTCAGTGTTAATATTACAAATGACCAGTGATTTCATACTGGCATTTTATAAACATGAAACTGGCACTTTTTACACGGGCACTTTTAAATACATAAACTGGCATCTCTTCAAAAATACAAGCACTGGCATTCAAAAATACATGGACTGGCATTTGAAAACACATTTACTGGCACTCAAAAATGCATATACTGGCACTCAAAAACACTGATAATTATTTTTGCTGATATTCAAAAAAACATGAACTGGCATTCAAAAAAGCATGGACTGACATTCAAAATTACAAGAACCGGCATTCAAAAATACATTGACACTCAGTTACACACTTACTGGCACTCTATTATACACTAACGGGCACTCAATTATACACCAACGGGCACTTGATTATACACTAACGGGCACTTGTTTATACACTAACGGGCACTCAAATATACACCAACGGGCACTTGATTATACACTAACGGGCACTTGATTAATCACCAACTGGCACTCAAAATAACATGTACTGGCACTCAAAAAAATATGAACCGGCATTAAAAATCAATTAAACTGGCATTCAATTTCTACCCAAACTCAAACTGGCATTCAATTTCTACCCAACTGGCATTCAAAATCAAACGGCCAAGCCCATCACCGGCACTGATTTTGGTCCTTCCATCACCACGAATTGGAGGCCCCTGCTTGAGACTTCCATCAAAATCTGAGTTTGGTGGGATGGTTGGTAGGGTTTTGGTCTTATGTGGAATTCGACTTTGAGCGGGAGGAAGCGACGCCGGAGGTGGAGATTGAAGGTTGATTGGAGGTCGCCGGTTGATTGGGGATTGAGATTGGGTTTGATTTTCGGTGGAAGAGCTTGGTTAGGGAGGAGATTGAGGCCGGCAATGGTGGTTGGGCTTGGTCGGATTGGTCGGAGAAGAAGGTGGGAAGGAATTACGCTTCTGCGTATAGAGAGAGAAGCTCCGTGCGTTTAGTGAGAGAAAGTGAGAGATCGTTATTTAAAACACGTTTTTTGTTAAGTTAACAAAAAACGCGTTTTTTATAAGTTTTTGGCATTATTTATTTATGGGGTCCAAATGTCATACTCACAATAACTATTCACTTACTATCATCTATCTCACTTTCTCTCTCCTATCTCACTTTCAATACTCACAACAATTACTCCATTATACACTTTTTTTAACTTTCGTGCAAGACCATTTTTGTATCTTTTCGAATGAGACAAAGGGATTAAGTACTTTCCTAAATAAAAAATGACTAAATGGAAAATTTTGCATTTCAACTTGCCAATATTTTTAAGGAAAGTATTTTCCTAATTTGTACGACTGAGAATTGCGTAAAGCATTTTTTTATTTTGAAATGTAACACTTGTTTGTTTTCGTACAAATCAAAATAGAAGATGCAATATTTATTATGAGACGGTGGAGTAAACATATTGCTATTAAAGTTGATTAAATTTTATACTTTTATTATTAATCAAGAACAAAAAATAACATTTGTTATAATGGAAGTAGAAAATTACTTGACCTCAAAATTAATGGATCAAATATTTTGTGTGATTTTTGTGTTTTAATAGTGATCAAACGTTTATGATTTATTTTTTTTGAATCAGCGTTTATCATATAAATATAAAAGCAAAACTATATCAAAGGCTGAAAATATATGCCAAAATGACAGGTTGTCACCAACGGCCCAGATTCAATTCGTCCCACTTTCCTTTAATAGCTGTTAATTAAATCAATTCCCTATATAAAAATATGTTTAAAGTCGGCAATAAAATACTCTTTCCCGTAATAAAAAAAAATTATTTTTTTATTAAAGCAAATTTAAAAAGACTAGCTCAAAAAAAAATATCCTGTTAATTAAATCAATTCCCTATATAAAAATATGTTTAAAGTCGGCAATAAAATACTCTTTCCCGTAATAAAAAAAAATAAATTATTTTTTTATTAAAGCAAATTTAAAAAGACTAGCTCAAAAAAAAATATCCGTACTCAGGGTAAGAGCTTGAAATACTCTTGAAAACCCAATTCCGTAATAATAGTAAGGCCATTATCTTGGTCTCTTCACTGAAAATATGACTCCATGCCTTTGCCTGTTCACTCTCATTATGCTTGACAATTGGCACCTACAAACAGGTTGATGATTTCAGAAAACATTTTAGGCCACAAAACTATGAATTGTAATAAAATTCTCTGAGTAAGTGAATCCTAATTTCAACGTTATGTTAATTAAATCACACCTATTAAACTAAAAAAAAAACTGTATAATTAATTTCATTGATCTGCGCCGATTCTTGAGTAAATAATCAGTGTTCTTGAGTCAATTTCAGTATACTCGCATAGAATAAGGAAATTATTATATAAGGAAATTATCAATCTAAATCTATTATTTCGGGCATAGAATTTCTGCTAATTTTCTTACCGAGTAGATGACTGTTCTTAAAGCTTCCATATCCCCGTTGGGCACCATATATTATATAAGGAAATTATTCAGTATACTCGCATAGAATATATTATATGTATGGCAACATATATTCTAGGAATATCTATTATTTCGGGCACCATATATTATATGACAAACTGTGAACAAGGATTATTTTAGGGGGTGCCGCATAGAGAGAGAATCAGTGAGAGAGAGAGAAAGCACGGCAGTGAGAAAAAAGAAGGAAGAAGAAGGAGGAAGAAAGCTCCATTGTTGTAGTTCAAGATTCAACCCAAGGTAAGTGTTTTCTGACCATTTACTGTTTTGATAGTTATTCGTTGTAATTCTTGAACTCCCTGCTCTGTTAGCTTCTATGTGTTGCTTAAATTTCTATTCTGAATAATTGATTTTGATGTTCAGTAAGATTGATTTTCATCTCAATGAGTGATTTATGGGCTTTAGAGATAATCAATATTGTGAAAGTTGAAAACCACCGCAATGGAGGTTGGCTTTAATTAAGTTCCAATAAGCAAGTAACTGAATGACCATGGGCTTTGCTCTTGAATGTTTTAATTTGTGTCAGTTTCGCGTTCTTTTTGTTGGATTAAATAGAATCTCTTTGAGTTTTTGGTGTATTTTCTCATGTATGAACCTCTTCTTTTCTTACAATCGATTCTTGTCTGATCGAGCAAACACCATTTTGTTGTTCGATTCCTAGCAATATAATAACAACTCTTTTTCTTTTACCAAGCACAAGATTATCAGTATTGTGAAAGTTGAAAACCACCGCAATGGAGGTTGGCTTTAATTAAGTTCCAATAAGCAAGTAACTGAATGACTATGGGCTTTGCTCTTGAATGTTTTAATTTGTGTCAGTTTCGCGTTCTTTTTGTTGGATTAAATAGAATCTCTTTGAGTTTTTGGTGTATTTTCTCATGTATGAACCTCTTCTTTTCTTACAATCGATTCTTGTCTGGCGAGCAAACACCATTTTGTTGTTCTGATTCCTAGCAATATAATAACAACTCTTTTTCTTTTACCAAGCACAAGATTATCAGATTTTTTTTTTCTGCACTTTGGTGTGTGTGTGTGTGTGTGTGTGTGTGTGTGAAATAACACACAGCACACTATTTTCTTTTAGTATACATTCTTTTGCATTGAAATTTGGTTATGAAGAGAAATATGTTCTCGAATTCGAATTCCACATGTGTACCTTTGAGAAATGCAAGAATAGCTTCTCAAAAAACTTGATCTGAAATGCAAGAAATGCAAGAATAGCTTCTCAAGAATTCTTTTAAATACATGTGTACCTTTGAGAAATGCAAGAATAGCTTCTCAGGAATTCTTTTGAGTAAATAATTCCCTATTCCTTTCCATTGTCATGTTGGCTACTTAAGTCATCTGCATTTGTGTCCTGTAAAGACGGTACTTCTTCTCTGACTATATGACCAAAATTGTGGAAACTAAAATTGTTATGTCGTAGGCCAAGAATTTATAAGGGCATGTTGTGTGTTTAGTCACTTGATAGTGTTGATTATGCCATTCAAGAATATTATTGTAAAATGACTGGTAATATAACTGTGGCTCCATTCGAGCAATGTTTGGACTACATAAGTATAAAATTGTGGCTCCATTCGAGCAATTGGGCGTATTTACCAAGTACTCTATATAAGATTTAGTAATCTAAATTTTATGTTTTTTACTGTGCAACCTCCATTGATTTATGCTTATTTTTATTTTTTGAAAACAACCTTTGCTTTATATGTTAAATAATGGTTTCGTTGATCTGCGCCGATTCTTAAGGATTCAGACATGTCAGTCTAGCTAATAAAGTATTCTAACAGTGAATTAGAAACAGATATTCACAGAAACAATTGATCCAAATATAGCAGCATAAGTATCAATAGATCATTCGAGAGGGAGATTAACTTACTATTTAGCTCTTTTAGCCAGCGAGTAACGCTATCAAAAGTAGTCCTGCGAGAAATATCATAGACAATGAGCGCCGACAACTGCCGCGGTAGTGCGAAGTGACGGCACGAAATCGCTCTTAGTCCTGCGAGAAATATCATAGACAATGAGGAAATCGACATATATGTATGCCGTCGGATTATGCCATTCAAGAATATTATTGTAAAATGACTGGTAATATAACTGTGACTCCATTCGAGCAATGTTTGGACTACATAAGTATAAATAAGGTCTCATGGCCTTAAAGTATGAAAGCCTCATAAGATTTCATTGTGCAATCCAGCAAAAACATTATGAGTATGTTTATTGCATATCTTTCAAATTGTGAATGGATCATTTGATATAATCAATCTTTATTTAACAGTACCCAGATGGCAACCAAGAGCAATCTCATCAATATCAAGTGCATCACAAAGACATCAAAATTCAAAGCAATTGAGGCTCGAGTTTTAAGGATGTGGAACAAGAAGGACTTCGGCAAGTCATATATCGAGATGATACTCATTGACATGGAGGTAAGTTAATAATTTCCTGAATTTCATTTAATTTAGTATTATGAATACCATATACTGAATAAATATATTCGATTAAATAAGAAACTTACTTCATGAATTTAACGTATTGGCCAATTTCATGTAGCTTTGACCCATCAATATCTGGTGTCCTTAAATCCTTTTCCCTGCAAATAAGTTTATTAACATTGTATGAGTCTCCAAATTGTAATTGTTCGTGTTAGAAAATTATAAATGAATTGTTTATTATAAAAAATTCATGTTGTATTTTTAATACTCCTTCTATCCCATAATGTGTTTTGAGATATAAGTTAGATTAGTTTTAATACTCACTCTGTTCCATAATGTTTTTGCTTATGATTATATTTTATCAATTATTTACTTTTTCAAATAAGTATATTAACATTGTATGAGTCTCCGAATTGTAATTGTTCGTGTTAGTTTATGAAAATTATGACCCTGATATAATATTTTTGTATGCAGGGTGGTAAAATACAAGCAACCATTCCAACTACATGCATGCCCAATTTCAAAAGTGTTTTTATCGAGGGTGAAAATTTTCGCATATCAAACTTTGCGTTGACCGGTAATGACCCTCATAATCAAAAGGCACGTGTCGAACATATATGCATGTTAAAGATCAGTATCGGAACAAAAGTCACCCGATTGGAAAGTGATGTGGCTATTCCAGTTAATGGTTTTCAGTTTGTTCCGTTTTCCAGTTTTATTTCTGGTCCTAATAGTGGACTTCCCATGAGCGTAGACAGTGCTTTCACCTTTGGTTAGTATTTTAAATACCTTCATTTAAAGTTAAAATGTTTCATGGGTTCACAAACATATGCATACTGACTTAAGTATTTTAATAGATGTTATCGGTCGGATTATATTGTCCATTGGTGACATAGAAACTGTTCCAAAGACGTTTAACAAACGAAAGATGGATGTTAAGTTGATTGATAATCAGTAAGTCTTTTAAATACATATTTATCTGAACTAATAATACGTATTTGCTAAATATACTAAAGCAATATATAACTTATTTTTTATCAGAGGCTTTGAATTGGGAGCTATCTTGTGGGAGCAATATGCTGATGAACTTAATGCATATGTTAATTCGAGGGGTGAAGATACTAATGAGCCTATAGTATTGATACTGCAGTTTGCCTGTCTATCAAGCTATATGCGTAAGTTATTAATTTTGAGTTTATGATATGCATCCTCAATACTATTATAATTACATTCATTAGAAATACAGAATAAGGTCTATACTGCAGTATTTCACGTTATACGGACTTCGAACGTGATCGCAATTCCTTTCCCCAAACATTCTTTCGCGTCGACTTTTGGGTTGAACGTTCGTTTACCCACTTTCACCGCAATCTCAAACGTGGCCTTATTCTACTCTCATCAATAATTAGCAAATAATCAAAACATATTTTGTATGCCATTTAACTTGGTTCAAGCAATTTCATATTCTCGTCGGGTATCGACGGGTTGGTGACTAGTGAATTGTTAAAGTTAATATTATGATGATATTGTCACTCATAAATAACTGATGGAATAATCCATAACTGTTGAATCACCAAGAATCATATTAACATAACATTTCATCTCCAAAATAAGTGATTAGTTTGGGACCAAGAAAGTGTAATATGCCACTAGTGGGTTAAGCATTATGTAATCAAGAGTTTTTTTAATTAAGGTGATACATATTATTACATGAAATTTTAACATGATTTTTTTTTTGCAATTTAGCCGTCGTTTGTTTTGGGGAAAATGTTTTTCGAAAAACGTTTTCCTCATTTTTTGGTGTTTGGTAAGTACCAGAAAATGAAGAAAATATTTTCCACACTTTTCTAAGTAAAATAACTTACGAATTTTTCCTAAGTAAAATATTTTTCGAAAAATAGCAACACCCTCACACACACATAACTTTCCATACACCCCCATCCCCTCATAAAAAAAATATTTTTTACAATTCCCCCCCCCCCCACCCCCACCCCCTTCGGGTAAAAAAAAATAATCATTTTAAATTTATTTTTAACAACTCCCCACTCCCATTGCCACCACCACCACAAGATCAAAAAATATTTTGTTTATTCATTTTAAAATTATATTTTAACAACTCCCCTGCTTTCAAGCAATTTTTTTTATTCATATTAAAATTATTTTTTAACAACCCTCACCACTCCACCCACTCACCCACCAACCCCCAATCAAACTTTTTTTTTTACTTATAATTAAATTAATT
The DNA here is from genome assembly GCA_022495995.1 of Adenophora triphylla var. japonica. Lineage (NCBI taxonomy): Eukaryota > Viridiplantae > Streptophyta > Magnoliopsida > Asterales > Campanulaceae > Adenophora > Adenophora triphylla. Next base: position 609,086 of record JAFEMH010000220.1, read on the forward strand.
TATTTTTTAACAACTCCCCCACCCAACCCCACTCCCCTACTCTCGGCTACCCACACCTACCCCACCCCTACACCCTACCCTATCACCACCCTATCCTACCATCATTTTACCCTTTACATTTCCCCCACCACCCTACTCTACCCCACACCCACCCACCTCCTACCCTACCCCACACCCACCCTGTCTCTTTCATCTTATCTCAAATTGTGTTTTTATCAAAAAATATTTTCATTAAACACATGAAAATATTTTTCGAAAAACATTTTCCTTACTAAACAGCCAAAAACATGTTTATATATTCTCTGGAAAGCATTTTCATTTTTCGAAAAGCATTTGCGAGAAATCATTTTTCGGAAGTCATTTTACGCGAAACAAACGAAGCCTTAGTCACTTAAAACCAACAGATGCAAGTCTTTGATTGAACATAGTAAGATAATAATGATACCCTCATCCGATAATAATGATACCCTCATCCCCACACAAGAAAGACCAATTAAGACTACCTAGTAGGCATAAACAAACTTCTATACTATATACAAAGTTAACCCAGAAATGAAAGAAAATGAGATCATTTTCTTCAAACAATGAGTATCCTCAAATATATTCACAACAGAGTTCCAAGATCCAACCAGGCAAGACACTTAGAGCTGCTAACCGGCTCTAATTACTAGGGTTCAAAAAGTTAGAGAGCCCGGTTTTGATCTGTCCATACATTGCAAGTTCAAATTGTTCATTGACAGTTAGCAAATAAAGGCAGTGAAACCAAAAGAAAAGAGAAGATAACAGATGAAAATACAAATCTAGACACCATCCGACAAAAAAAAAAAAAAAAACGGGGAAGAAAGAAAAACACAAATCCTTGATCATACGCATAACACTTTCTCCACTTCGGATCACCTGCAGATCAGACAAGGAGAACGGATGAGAGCAGAACTTTAATCCAAGATTATCTAAAATGGAACGGTTGATGTAAAGCTTTTGCTCTTCATTGCCAACATCCAAGGGGGAGGAAAGTCAAGCGGCAGTATTATTTATAGAGTATAGGCTAAAAGTTCCAATCAATGTTAGCTTGGTTCACATCCTTGGGGAAAAGCTCGCTGATTACTTTGTCTGTCCCATAAAGATGTTCCCATTTGCCACTTTTGTTTGTCCCAAAAAGATGTTCCCATTTGCCATTTTTGTTTGTCCCAAAAAGATAGTTTTGTTTCCGAAATTGGTAGGTCAAAATCTTTGAACTTCCAGAATTGTCAACCAAGGAAGAGAGGGAGAGGGGAGGGGATGAGAGTCAACCAAGGAAGAAGAGGGAGTAACTGAGTAATAATTAAACCTCATCAGGGCTAGTAATGGAAATGTAAATAGGTTGTTAATACTTATGTTTTGAAAAGTCAAATGGGACCATCAACATGGAGGGAGGGAGTAACATACAGATAATGAAATAGAGATAACTTTATGAAATTGGTATACCATGCACATGACTACCTAATAGTGCCATCATCTTTTTATAATAAGCATAAAATTGACTGCACATATTTGTGCCACGGAAAGGGGCACTTCCTTGTACATGACAAGTGCACAACAAATAAGTCTCATCGCTAATTTCAGGAGAGTCTCTCCAGAAATTTCAGAAAATACACCCCAGAGCACTGCGTCAACTCTCTCAACCTCAACCTGGTGTAGCAGCTAATACTCCAGGCATGCTAATTAAAATTCTATTATGGCATATCCAGATGATAAATCTGGGTCCGGTTTTACTTGTGTTCTCAACTGATTTTAGCAATGATAGTAAATCATGAAATCACCAAAAGAGAGTCAGCAATTGGTTGCACACTTATCATAATTCAAAATCAAGATTGAACTAATCGTAACTTATAACTAAATGGAACATGAAGCAAAAAAGCAGCAGAAACTGTAATTGGATACTGTGTAGATGCAGTGAATTCAACGATAAAAAGGTAACGTTATCAAACCAAGTGACGCAATCCCTACTTCATAAAAGACAGAGATCATCTATACGGCAACTTTTGTTCATAATGAAACTTCATTCTTCACTAAATGATTCTTTCACCTTATAATTGAGATAACTTGCCAATGAGACCAAGATCGAAAGCCACAACGAATATTGCCTTGCAAAGATGCTTGTATTAGTTACTAATTTGGTTAATTTGATGCTACTAATTTGGTTAAAAAGTACAGTATATGTTTATATGTGTGACTTGCAACATATCCAAGTCAAACTCAAGGAATTTGAGGAATCCTAGGCAATAATGTAGCCACAATTGCTCAAAGCATTGCTGCCTAGCTGCACTGTACGATTTTGAGTGTCAACACTTGACATCCTACCAGAAATCATAGATGATATTGACATATTTGACCAATCATGGCATATCGCTCCAAATCACGCCTTTACCTAGGAAAATTGTTAAATATAACAAGTTGAACTGCAATTTCTGAACGTTGCAACAAATAATCCAGTGATAAAGATTACACTAGTATGGGAAAATTCAATCAAAATGGAATGCATACTCATTCTTGCCCATTCTACAAGTGTGCTTGTAATCAAGAATGGAAATCTTATTCCACATAGGATGCTCATTCAAGGAAAAGGCTAAAATGACCTTTCCATCTCTCTGCTGCCATTTTTTACATATGGGAAGAAGGAACCAGGGTAATTTTTGAGCAGGAGATCACAACCTATGACATTGTCATGTGTAAGATTGAACATGACATTGGAAGCAACGCAACAAAAATTTCAATAATTGGTGCATTTGTAAATACGGAGGCATTGATAAAAAAATATTGATGTAGTAAAGAATGTAGTTGTATTGTCGAGAATGGCTTATGCCCCTTTGAGGCTGTACTTTGTTTGGTGTCATAATAAATTTTTGATTGATCCCAAAAAAAACTTTCCATCTCTTGAAGCATGAATTGTCCTTACATGACAGCCTAGAAAGGTTTTGAAAAGGACTAGAATGACATTTTCATCTCTTTTCTAGTAATATGTCTATTCTAGTATTCTATTCATTCCCATTCAAGCTTGCATTCATTATTCTGTACCAAATATGGCCTAGATAAAGTTGATGACAATCCTTCTCCAGAAAATTTGTGAACCTAAATTTGGCATTTAGGAGCCTTAAAACCAAAGCCTAGGAACTGAAATTTGTACTCTGTAACTCTATAACGACTACTCCATCAAAAAGTGCCCATAATTCTTTTTCACATCATTTCAATCTTTTCTTATGAACTGCATACAGAATACTATTAGCTGCAAGCTTTCAAGTTTAGTAAGTAAATTTTCATCCCAAGGAATGTTCCAAATTAATGGGAATGAACGAAATTACAAGGAATTCAGTTCAACATTCTAAAGCTAGAAATTACATAAATTAAAAAGAGAATTGAACTTACACATCATTTGGCAACCATCCTGGCAATAAAATCCTCGTACCGGATCTTCCCATCGGATCCAACATCCACCTCCCGGATCCACTCATCAAACTCCGCGGGATCAAGCTTCTCCCCAATACTCGTGAGAATATGCCTGAGATCGGAAACAACAACAAATCCAGTCCCATCCTTGTCGAGCACCTTGAAGGCATCACGGAGCTGGCGATCAAATGGCTCCGGCTTGAGGTGCTTGGACATAAGGTCAAGGAAACGAGAGAAATCGAAAGGAGAGTTAAGCTTTTCCTCGGCGACTATGGACTTGAGTTGGGCTTGGGTAGGGTTACCGCCGAGTGAGCGCATGAGAATTCCGAGCTCCGACGGGGCGATCTTGCCGTCGCCGTCGGTATCGAAGAGAGTGAAGGCCTCTTTCATGGAGGAAACTTGGTCATCGCTCAGATCTTTCCCCATTTTTTGCTTTTTTACTTTAAGCTTCTCTTTTCCGGTTTCTCTTTGTGATTGTTGTCCGTATAAAAGTTTTGAGCACGATGGATGGGGTTTTATCGTAATTAAGTCGAATATTGGTGGCTAATTGGTATACTAAGATTCACTTTTGTTAACTGCCCTTGGATTTTCATTTAATGACTGGAAGTTCGAAATTTGGGCTTGGGCCCAAGGGGCTGGAAAGAGGCCCAAACCAAAGTGATTTTCTAAATCTTTTTTTATAGTTATCGACTGATTAGTTATATTAATATAAATCTAACACTTGTAATTGATACATCATTAACAATATATCAATAAAAAATTTTACATTTTCATTTGGATAATAAAATTAACTTAAAATAATTGCTTAAAGTTTATTCGTAATAATAACAAAAAAAGTAGAAATATCATCTAGGGACTGAGAGACTATTTTATTTGTCGCAAATTTTACAAATTGAATGATCAAATTTATTCTAAAATGAAAGATCTTTTGTAATTTTTCAATCGAAAAAACTCTCTAGATGATTTTTTTTTTTCAAATTTCTTTTCATAGTCATTCTATATATTCCCATCACCTTCCAAAATTTCTTCCACATACACAAAACTTAACAATGCCACAGTTTGAAAAGAGGTTGATTGGCGCTAAATTAACTTTTCTTCAAACCTTCTCTAAAGGAATTACTTTATATAAAAAAAAAAATGCCTTTATTGGTAGGCTAAGGCTTCCCCCAAAGTCTTGTTAAAGCCTTACAACAACATATAATTATCTACACTTTATTTATGCTACTGCTTCACATCACATTTCACAACAGTAAATCAAAAGTTCCTTTTCCGGTGCACTCAAACAACTTTATAAATCTTTCAAAATTTTCCTTCTTTATTTATTCTTTCTTACTCCTACCTTCCATAATAATATGCACTTCACTAACAACTATTTAAAAAATACTATATATTATATACTCCCTCCGTCCCATTAATAACTTGACTTTTTGTCAAAACGGGTGTCCCGTTTAAAGTTTCACCTTTCCTAAAATGGCAAAGAATCTTTACTATTCCACCCATTCATTCTCTTTCCTATTTTACTGTTACACTCACAACATTTTTCAAATTTACTATTTCCTCCACTCATTCTCTCTCCTATTTTACTACTCCCTCCGTCTCGAAATATTTGTCTCATTTGACTTTTTTGTTGAACTTTGACCATAAATATATGACAATTTAATTATGTTCATGAAATTCTAAAAATTCCTATTGATTCACCATTAATAATATTATCAACAACAACTTTTAGAATTTTATGAACATGATTAATCTCTCATAAATTTGTGGTCAAAGTTCAACAAAAAGGTCAAATAAAACAAACATTTTGAGACGGAGGGAGTATTACACTCACAACATTGGGGTGATAAGAATGACATTAGTAATACTTGTATAGTAGAGGATTCTATATGTAAATAGCTAGCTAGTCAGTTAGTCAGTTAGGCAGTTAGATTAGCTGGAAGGTTGTTAGATTAGCTGGAAGGTTGTTATTTTTGTTATCTCTTGTATATAATGCTTTCCTTTGTATTCATTTCAATACATGGAATAACAGAGAAATCTTCTGCAAGATATTTCCATGGTTGCAATTCTATCATCTCCACTCACCAATTTCTTTAATTTACGTGCCAAAACCAAAATGATGAACTTATTATTGGAACGGAGGGAGTATATTGCTTGTATTATGAACATTTTATCAATATTTTTTACTTTAAACAACGTATATTATATTGAATCAAACAAATAATAATAATATGAAAGTCTTACAGAGTACTTCATCCCAAAATAATTTTCTCATTTTTTTTTCTTCATAAACACGAAGTTATATTGAGCAATAAATACTCCCTCTGATCTATTCCATTAAAAAAAGAAACGAAATGGATTTTGCACAATAATTAAGGGAAATGAATAGTGACATTAGTGTTGTGATTATGAAAAGTGAGCCATGAGAAGAAAAATGAGGTTGGGAATATTAATTGGGTTTATGAGGTGAGTATGACAAGTGAGTCATATGAATAAATAAATATTAAAAAAATTATTTTTAGACTTGTGCTTTTTTGTAATGGGACACCAAAAAATTGTCTTTTGTAATAGGACATGGAGTATAATTTTAATTTAATTATTATTCTAGAAAAAAAATTAAACTTGTTATTGAAATATTATTATGAATAATATTAATAATAATTTTGAAATATTTATTCAATTAATTAAATTAAGTTAAAATTATTATTCAAAATATATTTATATTGACGATAAAAATAAAATACTCCCTCCGTCCCGTTCGAAGCTTCACCTTTTACCCAAATGGGTGTCCCGGTAGAAGTTTCACATTTCCTAAAATGGAAAAGGTACACACTAACTTTTCTCTCTCACAAATTTAAATTATGGATCCCACTTGTCATATCCACTCACTTCTTTCCTCTCACAATCCTTTTCCCACTCCCATTATTTTTAAATATATACTCCCTCCGTCTCACCAAAATTGATACCAAATTTCTGGACACGCGAATTAAGGAAAAGTAAGAGAGAAAAAGTGAAAGAAAATGTTGTGAGTATGAAGAATTAAATAGGAGAGAGAATGAGTGGGAGGAATAGTTAGAAGAGAGAATGTTGTGAGTGTAAAAGTGAAATAGGAGAGAGAATGAGTGGGATAAATAGTAAAAATTTTCTTTCATTTTGGGAAGTATCAGTTTGGCTGGGACAGACCAAAAAGAAAATACGTATCAATTTTGATGAAACGGAGGGAGTATATTGCTTTCTTAATTTGCATGCTTTATCAAAATGATGAATTATCAAAATGATGAAGCATGAATCGAAACGAAGAGAGAGAGAGTATTTCGGAACAGAGGGAGTACAACAAAGTATTTAATTCAAAGGAGCAACCATGTAGAATTTTATTCTTCCTTAAGCTCTTGCTATGTAAGCTTTTTGAAACATCAATGTCATGACAAAGATGCTCTTCAATGTATGTAGTGTGGAATTTGATGAGTTGTGTTGGGTTGGCATGGGTATGGTATGGGTCCTATTTCATTAAACTCCTCTAGCTTTGTAAAGTTACATATAATGAATGATATGATGGCTCTTTTTTGCCTCATCATGCCTCACTTTTCTGTTGTGATTTTTGACATTAAATTACAAATCTTTATTATGTTATTTTTATTTCATTTATTATATTATTTCTCATTCTTTTAGTAACTATTATCATATTTTTTTATAGTATTTATGTATATGTGTTATTGTATCAAAATTTCTTAAGTGTCATTTCTTTATGTCCATACTTTTCTTTTTTTACTTTTAGTATATTTTTCTCAAATGAAATGTGAGAATTAAGCATTTGTTTTGATTATTGGTTATAATTTCTCTGTCCACAAAAATAATAATATGATACCCTTACTTTGTTTTTTATAATGAATTTATATCAACTTTAATAATAATTTTATACAAATTTGAAATGAATTTTTACATAGCCACTAAAAAGAATATTAATAATAATAAGTTTTTAGATCATATTGAAAATATTTATTTATTTTTATAAATTTTGGTCAAAGTATTGAATTGACCAAAAAAAGTTAGATTATTTTTATTTTTCGGAACGGAGTACTATTATCTTTTGTAAAACCAACCCGCATTTTAAATCACTTTACTTTCATAAAACTTTGCTTTTAATCACTCTTTAATTTTTTTAGCAGTTTTAACCACTTTATTTAAAATACGCGTTCGATTGTCCCCGGCACCTTTACTTCATCCGAAAATATTAAAAAAAGTTAACAAAATGTTAAAAAAATAACAAAATGTTAAAAAAGCTAACAAGAATTAATATGACCTAACAATATGCTTGTCTAGGGTCTTATGTGAGTCTAATATAATATGAGTCATACTCACTTCACTCTAGACGCCCCTCCTCTTCAACTCACATGCTTTACACACTCACTTCGACCGCCTTTCCCCTTCTGTTTTCCTCACCCTCTCTGGAATTCAGTCCTCACTTCCCCGACCTCGTGTCCCCAGATTATTCTTTCCGGAGTATGTTACCAAACACGAATTTGTCAAAGGGTATAATTAACTGTTCTTAGTTGGCTAAATCGTGCTCCTCTTTGGCTTGATCTAAAAGCTTCTTGAATATTGTATAGAGGATCGCGACCAACCTGTAGCTGTCACCGTGGTGGCCACAAAAAGGAGATGAAGAAGGGCGCTGAAATTTGCTCAAGTAGAGTCGCTGTTGATAATTGAGAGAGATTGGGAGATGGCTAGAATAAAATCTATGAGGATTCGATCTATGTGGAGTGGCTACAATCCACATTAGATCCACATTCGACTCTACTTCGTTAACTACAGTTAATTTTCAATTTTGCATTAACTTTTCTAACATTTTTGAATAAAGCTTGGATGTCTGGGCAAATCCAACACATAATCTAAACCGAATGATTAAAACTGATAAAAAAAAAATAAGAGTAGTTAGAAGCAAAACTTCATATAATAATTAATTTAAAATATTGATTGACCCTTTTGTAATTAGGGAGTAGGGGCTATAATGAGAGTAGTTGTTACTCTATTAGAAAAATTGCCGGGTTATGACAAATGTATATTTTCGTTCTTATTCCTAAAAAGCAACAATATGGGAAACATAAAAATATGAAATTACTAAAAAAACAAACAAAAACTTCTTTTTTGGGGGGTAACGCCACTAACGTGGTTAGTCTGATCGATCACCTCTTTTTCTTTTTTGTTACATTCTTGATCGATTAATTAATGCGATTTTTTTTTTAAGAATGACAAGTGGGTCTTATTGTTCATTTTAAATAATAAAACAACTAAGAAGAGACACAGACTAAAAAATAAAGTAAGAACCTTAAATCAATTGAACGGAGAGAATATGTATATTACTATTAAAATAAACCTCACTAAATCCAAATTTTACATTTTTCTCAATTCTTTCTTCTTTTGGGAAAATCAATCTTTTGTATTTTATGTGTGTCTCTTGTTTATATGGAACAACAAGTGAGGCAGTGCGAGACGGGTTTTTTTTTTTTTTTTTTTTTTAATCATGTAACCAATTATCTAAGATGTCAATATGCATTTTATGGGCACTACAAAATATGAAACCCGCTACACTTTCTTTTCATCTCTATTGTCCATCTCAAAAATATAATGATGCGGCAAAATTAATGATATCGGTGGCAAGATATTAGTAAAACTTGCGTATAACCTCCGTGTGTGTAGGGATGGTAATTTGATCGGACTCGATCCGATCCAACTAACCCCCCAAAAACGATTTAAATTAATTATAAGTGAAGTTTGTTTAATATTTTTCTAAATTGTATTTCTTTATCTGTGTTTGTGAGTGATAATTTGATGATTTTTAATTATTCTTTATAGAATATTTAACATTGGGCTTAAACATAAATTGAGCCCAAATAAATTTTAGTTGAAAAAATACACTTTTAATGAATTTCAGATTGGGTCGGCTCGGGTTTCTATTTCTATGCATTCGGGTCGGGTCCAATCGAATTTGGGAAGATGTCATTGAACTTCGAATCAAATTCAATTTAGGGAGATTCGATTTAAACCCGACCCATGGTCATTACCACGTGTGTGTTGTGTGTCCCCGGGAGAGGGAGATTTAAGACATTAATATGATAATGAAATGATGTGTCTAATGAGTTGTTTACTTTGAGATTTAAATTATCACGAGCCCAAATCTCAAGTGTTTTTTTTTTTTTTTTTTGGAAAGATTTGAATGTCATGTTTAAAGAGATGGGAAAGTGTGAGTGTGAGCATGTGTGTGTTTTTTAGCCTAAAAAGAAAGAACGATTTAAGTACTCAAAAGACTATGGAGCTATGTTTTGGAATATTGCATTAGAGCAAAGGCACAGTGAGCATATGACGGGGCGTGCTAGCACTTTTCATTATGTACAATAATAAAATTGTAAAAAGTATGACATTTATTACGAGATACTAGCACTTTTCATTATGTACAATAATAAAATTATAAAAATTAGGACATTTATTACGAGATACGGCCATATTTCAATTTAAGACACTTAGGATAACAAAACACAAAGTGATAACTAACAAACCAACGCGTTGATGTGGCAAAAATCAACAAAGAAATCGCTACCTGTACCTACCAGTGTTAAAGCAAGAGTCATTTACCAAATAATCCCTCTGAAGAAACGATACTACTTCCTTTCTAAGACAATTTATAATTTGCTTAACCATTTAGTCCCTAGCTTAATAATTACACCCTCCCAACATTTTAATAAGTTCACCCTCCTATCATTTCACTAAATCCACTATCTTTAACAATTTAATTTCTCTCCAACCACCCTCACCTTAGGTCACTCCCTCCCCATCTTCTCCAGTCAACACTTTCGGCAACCATCAACTCCGGCGACCAACTCCGGCGACTTTTTTTTTTTTTTAGGTCGGCGACCAAACAACTGAGAACTTAACTTATCAGTAAGTTCTCAGTTGTCAACTAAACTACTAAGAACACAATTAACTCCGGCGACTACCAACTCCGGCGACCACCAACTCCGGCGACCTCTCCGGCGACCAAACAACTGAGAACTTAACTTATCAGTAAGTTCTCAGTTGTCAACTAAACTACTAAGAACACAACTAACTCCGTGACTACCAACCTCAGGCGACCTCTCCGGCGACAGCCAAACAACCGAGAACTTAACTTATCGGTAGTTCTCGCTGTCAACTAAACTACTAAGAACACAATTAACTCCGGCGACTACCAACTCCGGCGACCACCAACTCCGGCGACCTCTCCGGCGACCAAACAACCGAGAACGTAACTTATCGCAAGTTCTCGCTGTCAACTAAACTACTAAGAACACAATTAACTCCGCGACTACCAACTCCGGCGACCGCTGACTCCGGCGACCACCAACTCCGGCGACCTCTCCGTGACCAAACAACTGAGAACTTAACTTATCAGTAAGTTCTCAGTTGTCAACTAAACTACTAAGAACACAATTAACTCCGCCGACTACCAACTCCGGCGACCACCAACTCCGGCAACCAAACAACTGAGAACTTAACTTATCAGTAAGTTCTCAGTTGTCAACTAAATTACTAAGAACACAATTAACTCGGCGACTACCAACTCAGGCGACCACCAACTCAAACCCAAACAAGGCGAGAACTTAACTTATCGGTAAGTTCTCGGTTAATCGGCTAAATTACTAAGAACACAATTAACTCCGGCGACCAAACAACTGAGAACTTAACTTATCAGTAAGTTCTCAGTTGTCAATTAAACTACTAAGAACACACGATCAACTCCCGCGACCTCTCCGGCGACCTCTCCTGCGACCAAACAACTGAGAACTTAACTTATCTGTAAGTTCTCAGTTGTCAACTAAACTACTAAGAATACGATCAACTCCGGCGACCAAACAACTGAGAACTTAACTTATCAGTAAGTTCTCAGTTGTAACCTAAACAACTAAGAACACGATCAACTCCGGTGACCTCTCCAACGATCACCAACTCCGGCAACCAAACAACTGAGAACTTATTAGTAAGTTCTCAGGTGTCAACTAAACTACTAAGAACACGATCAACTCCGATGATCACCAACTTCGGCGACCTCTCCGGCAACCAAACAACTGAGAACTTAACTTATCAGTAAGTTCTCAGTTGTCAACTAAACTAATACTAAGAACACGATTACCTTCGGCGACCACCAACTATGGCGACCAACAACTGAGAACTTAACTTATCAGTAAGTTCTCAGTTGTCTCCACTAAGAAAACGATTAACTCCGGCGATCCCCAACTTCGACAACCAAACAACTGAAAATTTATCGATAAATTCTCAGTTGTCAACAACATCATTTAAATATATTAACAAGTCAACAACATTTATTATAGACAAAAATTATTTTTCTACCATTCCATCACTCAACTTCATTTGACTACTATGACGACAATTATTATATATCTGCAGTCTGCTTGTAATATAACTCCGATACTTATTGAGTTTCAGCATGCCAATCTCACGACTAGACGGACACATGTGATGAAGTCTCCGCATTTTAAAAAAGAAATTTCACTTTATTGCGGGAATACAGAGTACTTTTTGAGTTGCTTAAAGATAGCTTCACACGTTAATGGCTGCCAAAATTCTCAGCAGCTCCATTGGCGCAACCAAATAATTTTTGAGGCATATATGAAGCGCAGAGGTACAAAGAGCGTCAACGGCGGTGTCGGAAAAGAGTCAGGAGAGAGAGTTGAATCGGAAATGAAGAAATCGACGTCGGCGGTGGCAAAATTTGAGAGGAGACTGGTGAAGTACGAGACGTTGCCGGAGTATTTGCAGGATAACGAGATTCAGTGTTCTGTTCAACTCCGGCGACGAAAATGTCCAGATCTGGACTAGATCTGTACAAATCTGCCGTGAATTCTGGATCTGCCGTGAAGAATTCTGGATCTGCCGTGAAAGCTTGGTTGAGAGTATGGGATTCGCCGGAGTTGAGGGGGACGGTCGCCGGAGTTGAGGGATCGGCGCCGGAAGTTGTGAAGGGGAGGGATGGTGACGGGAGAGAGGGAGTAGAGAGAGAAAGTGTGTGTGTGTGAGAGAGTGTGTGTGTGTTTGTGACAGGTGGGTGGGTGGGGAGGGGTGTATAATTATATCATTTAAATTAAGTGAGGAATTATATGGTATGAAAAAATATATTTTAGGATTAGGATGTAGATTAAGAAATATGCTGTCCTAGGATGTAGATTAGATATTATTGAGGGATTATGGCGTAATTTTCTCTTAAAGCAAGACTTACACGAGAAATTTCTATTACAATGAAACTTTTCCTACGAGTTAGGGTTTTCACATCAATTCAGATGAAATAACAAAACAAATATAAAATTTGTTTATTGATTAAATTTGTAATAACAAATTCACCCTATATTTATAAGCCTTCTATGACTTGAAAAGCACGTCAAAATTTGCTAAAATTAATCCTAACATATATAGTAACTTATTACTACCTCAGTCTCATTATGTTTGACCATATTTTCATTTTTGTTTGTTTCATTTTGTTTGACCACTTATAAACTCAATGCTTGTGAGTGATGGTGACGGTGGTGCTATTAGTGGTGGTGTTTGGTGGTGTTGAGGTTGAAATGATTGTGAAATAACCATTACAACTCTTAAAAATTCAAGTGAATGGTGCATTATTTGAATTTCGTCAAAAAACTAACATGTTGTTAGTTTTTACACCAATTATCAACAAAATGTCAATGTGAGAAATCGAATTGCAACTTTTTCAATGTTGGGAACAAAATTGCAAAAGTTACACAAATATAGATAACCAAGTTGCAATTTTTATATTTTAGCGATATTTTTTTAGACAAAAAATAAAAACTTTCCCCACTTTCTTTTTATGGAACAGATAAATAGTATCATTTTTTACTTAAAAATATAATATACTCCACTAAATTTGACATAAAAAATGATGTTAGCATATCCATTTACAAATGACTCCTTTCAAATATACTAATTTTATGTTAAACATGTAGATAAATTTAGTAATTTTAGGAACCATGTAGTTCTCTTGCATTTTTTTCTGATATATTATTATCTAAACTTACTATTATCCATTTCTTTCATCTTTTAGCAATACTAATTTTATGTTACATGCGTTGACAAATTGACATAAACAATCACATCCTTCAAATTACTCTATTCCATTCTAAAATAAACAAAATGAGTTTTACACAAAAATTAAGAATATATTATAGTGGACCAAGTATTTTGAGTATAAAAAGTGAGATGGGACAGAGAATGTGAGATAGAAAATTGTAATTAGATAGTTATTCTTAATATAACAAATGAGTTTTATGAATAAAGATGTACTCCCTCCGTTTCAAAATGTTTGTCTCATTTGACTTTTTTGTTGAACTTTGACCACAAATATATGACAATTTAATTATGTTCATGAAATTTTAAAAATTCCTATTGATTCACCATTAATAATATTATCAACAACAACTTTTAGAATTTCATGAACATGATTATGTTGGAATATTTTATGGACTTTACATATACTAGTATAATAAATAAAGTCTTGGGCACATAGAAGTATGTGCACTATAGGTAATTGTATATGTCACATTAAATATTAAAGTATTTGGGCCTAATAAAGTGATCTACTAAAGTTAAAGGGGGCCCAAGTCATATTTTATAAGTATGGGATCTACAGTTAATATGTGTAGATACCTAAGGGGCCTAGTTGTTAATCTATGATGGGCTGGCTAATATACTATGTCATTATAAATATAGGGTTATGGTCCCCAATTGACCTACCTAGGTTTTATTCTCTTGATCCCCATTATCATCTAAATTCTAAGAACCCTAAGGATCAATTGGAAGGCAATAATCGTTCATCAAGTCTTCATCAAGTATTCTCCAAATACTGTTATGGATTCAGGTTTGTCTATCGTTCCATAATCTTTGATAACTTAAAGCATGATTGTCCTAGAATAAATATTCCGCATCATTCTAGGGTTTATGTATAGTTAATTCCATCAAGTGGTATCAGAGTCTTAATCTTGCTTTGTTGTTGGGATTTTTTTGAATCGAATCTATTATGCTGTTTATGAACTAAGATTAAGAAAACACCAAGAAACTATCGACCCAAAATCTGTTTGCTTCATAAAGTTCAAATTCGGCTTAGAATTTCGATTTCCACCCAAGTTGTCGAATCACATCATCGAAAAAAATCAAAAACACACAAAGATGGGTATTGGGCCGTCGTTGGTATGTGTGACGATGTTTTGGATGTTAGTAATCGGTGGACGTCGGAAATTCTCTTCTTGAAATCAGTTGTTGGAAATTGGTTGTTTTCGGTGGACGTCGCCGTAGTTGATAAGAATCTCTGTAAATATTGCATCTTGATCAATTCTTCTTCTTCAGTTGTTGGAAATCTGTGATTTTGACTTTTGATTTAAGAGTTTAGGAAGTAATAAATTTAATATGTATTGTGTTTTATTTTGTTTGTAATAATTATGTGTTATTTGGATTAAGTAAATATTATTTATTGAAATTATTATTATGGATTTAATAATTTTAAATTTCAATAATAATGTTTAATTTATGCCCATGTTTGAAATTACTTTGGGTTCGTTTATTCGAACACATCTTTTATTTTATGTTATTAAATTTACGTAGCATGTTACCAAAGTAACCTCTCCTATGAAATTTTTTAATTTAAAATACATGATTATTTGAAGTTTTAGCGTGTTTGTTTTTCATGCGGGTAATGGTCGGCCCAAAGGAAGGCTATTATTTGACAGAAATTCAAATTCGTTTGTGGAGATAAATATGTAACAGTTATTAAGTGTCCATGTGAATATTGAGTCGGTCCAAAGAAAGACTTGATATTTGACAGGATTTTACTGTTAATATTTGATTTCTACATCAAGAAAATCACTTGCATGTTAATTTTCTATCTAAAGATTAAAATTAATGTTGCGTCGATTTTCTTGTAATGGGATAATTTTAATTTCAAACATTTATCTGCTTAAAGTTATATGTGAGCTTATTTGTTTTATTTTTGTTCTCTATTCAGTTACTTCATCAGCTTCTAATGTATTTGCTAACATCAACTCGATTCCCATGCTAAATGGGATGAATTTTAAGAGCCGGAAAGAAAATGTGCTGATTGTTCTGGAAGTTATGGATCTAGACCTTGCACTCAGGGAGCCAAGACCTGCTGACCTGACCTGACTAGCACGAGTACATCTCAAGCTAAGAAGGATATGGAAAAGTGGAAACGCTCAAATCGCATGTGTCTTATGATCATGAAGAAAAGCATCCCAGAATCATTAAGAGGCGATATAGATGATGAGAAAGTTGCAATGACGTTCCTTACAGAGCTTGAAAAGTGTTTTGCTAAGAATGAAAGGGCAGAAACAAGCACGCTTTTGCGTAATCTTGTTGCCATGAGGTATAAAGGTAAAGGGAACGTGCATGAGTACATTATGGAGATGGCCAATTTGGCATCTAAACTTAAGGCTCTCAAGTTCGAGCTGTCGGATGACATGCTTGTTCATATGGTTATGATCTCTCTTCCATCACAGTTTGGGCAATTTGAAGTAACATTCAATTGCCAGAAGGAAAAGTGGACTCTTAATGAGTTCATTTCATTGTGTGTGCAAGAGGAATCAAGGTTAAAGTCTGAAAAGACTGAGAGTGCTCACTTTGCGGTTTCCTCTTCGGGCTATAACAAGAAAAGGAAGGCTAAAGAAACTGTGGTCAATGAGCCAAAGAAAAAGCAACATAAAGTATCAAGGGACAAGCTAAGGATTTAGCAACGTCAACGTCCAAGGGACAAGATAAGGATTCAGGTTGCTTTTTTTGTAAGGAAATGGATCATATGAAGAGAGATTGCCCTAAATACCACGCATGGCGTGTAAAGAAAGGTATATCTCTTGCTTTTGTTTGTTCTGAAGTTAATTTTATTTCAGTGCCTAGACATATGTGGTGGTTAGATTCTGGTTCTTCTACTCACATTAGTGTGTCTATGCAGGGTTGCCTGAACTGCCGAAAGTCAAGTGATGCTGAAAGATTCATCTATGTGGGGAACGACAATTCTATTGAAGTTGAAGCAATCGGAACTTTTAGATTATTATTAAAGTCTGGATTTTATTTAGATTTGTATGAGACACATGTGGTACCATCTTTTAGACGGAATTTGGTTTCCATTTCAGTTTTGGACAAAGAAGGATTTACTTGTTCATTTGTAAATGGTGAATGTCGTTTCTCTTATAATTCTAAGTTTATTGGATCTAGTACTTTGTCAGTTTATGATAATCTTTATATGTTGGATACTGTTGCTTCATATCATGAAAACCTGCATGTAGAAACACGTGATACTAAACGCAAATTTACTAACAATAATTTCATGTCATGATGGCACAAGCGATTAGGACATATATCAAAACAGAGAATGCAAAGGCTTGTGTCAGACGGAATTATTGAAACACTTGACAAATCAGATTATGAAATATGTGTTTAGTGTATTAAGGGAAAACAAATAGACAAAAGCAAATTAAAAGCTGAGAGAGCTAAGAATGTTTTGAAATTAATTCATACGGATATATGTGGACCATTTCCTACACCCTCGTGAAATGGTCAAGAATATTTCATTACATTCATAGACGATTACTCTCGTTATGGTTACCTATATTTGATCCATGAAAAGTCACAGGCATTGGATATGTTCGAAAAGTTTAAGGCCGAGGTTGAAAATCAACATGACAAAACAATAAAGAAAGTCAAATCTGACCGTGGTGGTGAATACTATGGCAGAAATGACGGATCAGGTGAACAACGTCCTGGGTCTTTTGCTAAATACCTAGAGGAGTGCGGTATCGTCCCTCAGTACACCATGTCAGGCAAACCTAGCATGAATGGTGTAGCTGAAAGACGAAATCGAACTTTACAGGAAATGGTGAGAAGTATGGTTAGTCATACTACTTTACCAGACTCACTCTGGGGAGAGGCATTAAAGACTGCAGTTTATCTCCTTAACAGGATACCCACAAAGGCTGCTAACAAAACCCCTTATGAACTATGGACAGGCAAGAAACCTGTATTAAGGCATTTACACATATAGGAATGTCCGGCTGAGGCTAGGCCTTACAGGCCTAATGAAAAGAAGTTGGACTCAAGGACTGTTAGTAGTTACTTTGTTGGTTACTCTGAAAGGTCAAGGGGCTTTAAGTTTTACGATCCCAAATTCAGAAACTTTTTTGACACGGGAAATTCTCAATTCTTTGAGAATGTTGAGCTTGTGGGGGGACAAGTTAGAGATGATTTTGTCTTTGAAGAGGTTCCGGTTACCATTCCTCTTCCTACAATTGTCATTGACCATGATTTCGATCTCAATCCTGATGTGGTTCAAGAACAAAATTTGGATCAAGAAGACATTGTCAATATCCCTTTAGTTGTCCATGAGGAACAAGCTCAACAACCTCAAGAACAAGTGCCTTTAAGAAGATCCACTAGAGGGAGACGAAGTGCCATTTTGGATGATTACTTGGTATTTCTAAATGAACAAGAGGTAGACATTGGTCAATTGAAAGATGATCCAATCAACTTTCGTGAGGCCATTGGTAGTTCTAACTCTCAAAAGTGGATAGTCGCTATGGATGATGAGATTAAATCAATGAAAGACAATGATGTATGGGATATTGTCCCATTGCCAGAAGGAGTGAAACCTATTGGTTGCAAATGGATATTTAAAACCAAAAGGGATTCACAGGGCAATGCTGAAAGACATAAGGCACTTCTTGTCGCTAAGGGATTTACTCAGAAAGAAGGAATAGATTATAAAGAGACTTTCTCTCCGGTTTCTTCGAAAGACTCTTTTAGAATCATTATGACATTAGTGGCACATTATGACCTAGAGTTACATCATATGGATGTTAAGACTGCGTTTCTTAATGGAGACATTGAAGAAATAATTTATATGGTGCAACCAGAAACCTTGGTTTCAAAAGATTCAAAGGATATGGTATGCAAACTCAAGAAATCCATCTATGGACTCAAACAAGCATCCCGTCAGTGGTATTACAAATTTCATCAAGTTGTATTGTCATTTGGTTTCACGACAAATACAGTTGATGATTGTGTCTACCACAAGTTCAGTGGGAGTAAATATATTTTTCTGGTTTTATATGTGGATGACATCCTACTAGCCACAAATGATACGGACTTACTGCATGAAACTAAGAAATTTCTCTCAAAGAAATTTGAGATGAAAGATCTGGGAGATGCATCTTTTGTATTAGGAATTCAAATACACAGAGATCGTTCTCGAGGTATTCTTGGATTGTCACAAAAGAGTTACATCGATAAGGTACTTAAGAGATTTGGCATGCAGGATTGTAAAATGGGTGACACCCCAGTGGCTAAAGGAGACAAATTCATGTTGGTGTTATGCCCTAGGCCTATGATTGATAGACTTATGTGTTGACATTATTTATTATTATATGAGATGTTTATTATTTGATTATTATATGTTTTGTATATTTGTTTATAATAATCTCTGTCCCTAATTATTAAGAGAATAAATTAGTATAATTGTCAATGGATAATCATGTGATGATTATATGCACATTGAAATTATGGGTACTTGTTAGAGAACAAGTGACTGGACATGACCCGCATGAGATTTATGTCATGGTCAAATGTCATACTTAAATCTCATACGGTTACTTCATTTATTTCCTAGACCTAAGATTATCGTAACCTTACACATGATGAAAGTCATGTTTGATTTTAGTCAAACGATATCTTAACACGATATCTATAAAGACTATCATTGGCATGATCGGATTCATGATGGGAAGGATGATAAGTCAAGAAGGAATTTGTCCCTCGGAAGAGAGATGTTATGCTTGGGCCCCTCGATGAGTGATAATGATGAAAGTGTATGGCCGTACCCCAATGTGATTGGAATTATCATTATACTCAAGAATCGAGAAAGCATTGAACAATAACAAGTTGACAAGGACCATGACTTGTGTTCAATATAACATTGTGAGACAAAGGGATAAATGGAAGTACACCATTGGAAACGTGAACTCTTACGTTGCATTATTTGGGTAGACATAATGGCTTGCTAGAGTCCGCTTATGTCTTATGAGGTTCGATATGATCGAACTCATTGCCAACATAATGTAATCCTATTGGGTCACACACAACTAGAAAGAATTGGTTAAACCGGAGGAAGAATAGTTGAGAGTTTCTGTATCTGGCTATATATAACGCGCGACATATTAAGCCAATGGCTTAATATACCGCGCGACATAATAGGCCAGTACGCGGTTTGACAGCCTGTCTCTCCTAATACGATTAGGAGAGGTATTCCTACTATTGTAGTATAAATACAAGGGTTCTGTCAGACCTAAAAGGTCAGCCGAAATTTTTCAAGCAAAATTCATAATTAAATACTCTTAATATTCTTCAAGGTTTAGATCTAGCAATCATCAAGAAGTTGTTCTTGGATTCATTCAAAGGTGTGGATACCGAAAGAGGGTCTTCGCTCGTTCATTGATCAAGGCCTAGAGTTCAAGCAAGTTGAAGAACGAAGTTTGTGATTTGATATCACATAATCAAATCGTTTGATAGCTCAAGATCGGAAAGCGTTTCAAGGTTGGTTTAATTCTATCTCATAGGTATTCAAATTAATCGTATAGAACGGATCCTAGGGCTTATTGGATTTTATGTTTTTTTAATGCTTAATTCCGCTGCGCATGGACCCGTAAAACCCAACAGTGGTATCAGAGCCCCGTTCGTATGGTTAAGTTTGAATTAACATGCTAGATTTAAGATATAAATTGTTTATATGCTTATTGCATGTTTTGTATGCGATAGAATTTTAATTGTTTATGTGAAACAATGTGAAAATCGTTTTCAAATTATCTTTGAATTAAATACGTAAAAAGGATGTTTTACGTGATTTAATTACATGTAATCTGTATTGGTTCGAATCTGAAATTCCTGTAACTGGCTACTTTGGTCGCGCGACATATTGAGCCATGTGGAATTCGGGTTAAGCGGCTGTTAGGTCGCGCGACATATCAAGCCTCCGGCGATGTTGTCACGCGACATAATAAGCCAAAACCGGCGTAATCGGTTTGTTCAATTTTTACGCTATTACGTGATTGTGTTTACAATCGATATGTTGATATGAAAATGGATGTTATAAAATTGAGTTTATAAGTCCGCGATAGATTGATTCATTGATATACATGATTAATTGATTAAAATATGATTTTAATAATTATTGCAATGTATATAAAAATCTGGATGTTATAAAATTGAGTTTATAAGTCCATGCTAGATTGATTCACTAATATGCATGATTAATTGATTAAAATATGATTTTAATAATTATTGCGATGCATGTTTTATTTGTTCTTACATGTTAAGAATATTTTTTTAAATTAGATGTTTAGTTGAAACATGATATTTAGTTTCCTAATATGTTTAGATTTAGACATTGTAAATTTTGGATCTTATGATTGTTTATGGAAACAAGTCATAAATACGCGAAATTTAAAAGGAAGCGATTGTTTATAAAAGGTAGGGATTATGTTGCCTAATCGTAGTTGATTTCTAATTATGCATGTCTAGGAGAGTTACGTCAAAGGAAGAGTTGGTACTTAAGAAGCCCTTGTGGCTCACCTATCTTCCTGGGAACTTACCTCCGGTGCATGATTTTGACTATCTTTCGACATGCTTATAATCTACCTTTAAAGAACCTTCATTTAACTTTTAAGTTCTTTATGCCAATTCATGATTAAAAACACTTGAGACCATTCGGATAGTTTTGGGTGGGCTTGCCATAGCAAGGTGCTTTGATTCTATTCGAATGCGAGCAAGATGAGGAAATGGTGGTTCCTATACGTTTTAAAGTGAATGAACTTAATTGGGTTATCAAAATGGTTTTGGACCCAAGGCATAAGATGAGATTAAAATATGCCTAGACATATGATGTCTTGAATTGATCTCATAAAAGATCTAAGAATCATATATGTGATATGATTGATGTTTTCTACCTAATTAATTTAATTTTGAGCGGTTTGCCATAGCAAACTTGAAATTGAATTAAAGTTGGATCTTAGCCCATTAAATGTATATTATGCTTATTTGCATTTGAAGATGTATAATTTAGTGGGAGCATTTATTTAAATGCACTATACTTCTCATATGATATGTTTACTTATATGTGTTCATATTTTATGTATATCTTTTTGTAGAATAAATGGCATCAAACAATAATCACTTTTCACTGCGATCTGTCCTTGAGAAGGAAAAGTTGGAAGAGAATGGTACAAACTATATGGATTGGATCCGTAGTTTGAGAATTGTTCTCAAACAAGAGGAGAAACTGTACGTTCTCACTGAACCTATTCCACCTGAACCTGCTGCCAATGCTGCTAGGGCAATAAGGGAACAATATCGAAGCACAAGCGTGACTCTACAGATGTTAGTTGCCTTATGCTCTCCGCCATGTGCAAGAGTCTTGAGAAGAATCTTGAGCACTTGGGGACACTCGACTTAAACAATCGGCCGATGGAAATGTTCCAAGTTCAAGCTAGGCAAGAAAGGTACAACACAGTTGCAGCCTTGACCTCATGCAAGATGAGTGAAGGACAAGCTGTTGGTCCCCATGCTCTCAAGTTAAAGGGCCACATTGAGCATCTTGAAAGGCTCGATTTTCCAATTAGCCAAGAGTTGGCTACCGACATAATATTGAATTCATTACCTAAAAGTTTTAGTCATTTCATAATGCACTATAACATGGGTGGAATGAATAGAAACCTTTCCGAGTTAGTTCAAATGTTGACTACTGCGAAAACCAGTATTGTCGAGAAGAAAACCGATCAAGTGCTAATGGTTAACAAGGGGAAAGGGTTCAAGGGTAAAGGAAAAGCAAAGATTGCTAATCCTAAGGCAAAGGTTGCCAAGCCCAAAGAGGCTTCCAAGCCTAAAGAGGCTAAGCCTAAGTCCCAAGAGGACGCAATCTGCTTCCATTGCAATGAGATTGGACATTGGAGGAGAAACTGTGCAAAATACAAGGAAGCACTAAAGAAGAGCAAAGGAGTTGCTTCAACTTCAGGTATCTTTGTTATAGATATATTCCTATCTACTTCTAGTTCTTGGGTATTGGATACCGGATGTGGAACTCACATTTGTTTAAATGTGCAGGGTCTAAAGAACAGAAGGATGCTTAAGGAAGGTGAAGTGGACCTACGTGTGGGGAATGGAGCAAGAGTTCTTTGCATTAGCCGTAGGAACTTATGAAGTTACTTTACCTAGTGGGCTAATACTTGTTTTGAACAATTGTTATTACGTTCCAGCTTTAAGTAGGAATATTATTTCGATTTCATGTTTGGATAATGAAGGTTTTAATTTTCTTATATGTGATAAGAAATTTTCTATTCACAAGAGTGATATGCATTATTGTCTTCTTGTTCCATTCAATGGCCTTTATGTTCTTGATATTGAAAATCGTGATAATGATGTCTATAACATTAACAAGAAATCTAAACCCAATGATGTAAACCACACTTACTTATGGCATTGTCGTCTTGGCCATATAAACGAGAAACGCATTTCTAAACTCCACAAAGATGGATTTTTGGACTCACATGATTATGAATCATATGAGACATGCGAATCTTGTTTACTTGGCAAGATTGACCAAGGACCCATTTACCAAAACCGGTGAAAGGGCGGGCGACTTATTAGGACTCATACATACCGATGTATGTGGGCACATGAGTAGCGATGCTAGGGAGGATTTCGGTACTTCATAACATTCACCGATGATTATAGTAGATTTGGATATGTTTATCTAATGAAACATAAAAGTGAATCGTTTGAGATATTTCGAAGATTTCAAAATGAGGTGCAAAATCAACTTGGCAAAACTATTAAGGTACTTCGATCCGATCGAGGTGGTGAATATTTGAGCCAAGAATTTGACAAAGTCATCTTAAGAGTTGTGGAATCGTTTCGAACTCTCTCCACCCTAACACCACAATGGAATGGTGTGTCTGAAAGGAGGAATAGAACTTTGTTGGACATGGTTCGTTCTATGATGAGTCAAGTTGAGCTTCCTTTATCCTTTTGGGGACATGCACTAGAAAGCTGCGCTTTCACTATAAACAGAGTTCCTACCAAATCGGTTCAAAAGACCCCATATGAGATGTGGCATGGAAGAAAACCTAGTTTGTCTTTCATGAAGATTTGGGGTTGCGATGCATATGTCAAGAAGTTAACTTCCGACAAGCTAGCACCTAAATCGATAAATGTGTTTTTGTGGGATATCCTAAGCAAACCAAAGGATACTATTTCTACAACCGAAACGAGAACAAAGTGTTTGTTGCTCGAAATGGTACTTTCTTAGAAAAGGAGTTTCTTCGCAAAGGAACCGGTGGGAGTAAAATAGATCTCGAAGAAGTTCGAGAACCCGAAAACAACATTGAACCAATGGTAGAAACTGAACCAAGTTCACAAACCGTTGTGGAACCGGTTCAAGATGCACAAGTTCCTCGCCGAAGTGGTAGATCACGATCCGAACCCGAGAGATATGGATTTCTCGTTACGGAAAGTGATGAAGTGGAGTTAATCGAAAATGATGAACCCACTTGCTATCAAGAAGCGATGTC
Organism: Adenophora triphylla var. japonica; assembly: GCA_022495995.1. Lineage (NCBI taxonomy): Eukaryota > Viridiplantae > Streptophyta > Magnoliopsida > Asterales > Campanulaceae > Adenophora > Adenophora triphylla. Next base: position 633,184 of record JAFEMH010000220.1, read on the forward strand.
CGCTCCGGATTCGGAAAAATGGCAAGAAGCCATGAAGTCCGAATTACAATCCATGGCTGATAATTAAGTTTGGAACTTGATTGATCCACCCGAAGGTGTAAAAACCATAGGGTGCAAATGGGTTTTCAAGAAGAAGACCGACATGGATGGGAAGGTGCACACCTATAAGGCTAGGCTAGTAGCTAAGGGATATAGGCAAACTCATGGCATTGACTATGATGAAACCTTTTCGCCTGTAGCTATGCTTAAGTCTATTAGAATTTTACTTGCCATAGCCGCATATTATGACTATGAGATATGGCAAATGGATGTCAAAACGGCTTTCCTTAATGGGAAGTTACTTGAGGATGTATACATGATACAACAGAAGGTTTTGTCACCCGTAAAATTCTAACAAGGTGTGTAAGTTGCGAAATCCATTTATGGATTGAAGCAAGCTTCAAGGAGTTGGAATCTACGTTTTGATGAAGCAATCAAGGAGTTTGGCTTTATCAAGAACGAAGATGAACCTTGTGTATACAAGAAAATTAGTGGGAGCGTGGCACTATTTTTAGTGTTGTATGTCGACGATATCTTACTCATTGGAAATGACGTTCCTGCACTAGAGGCCGTCAAGTCTTGGTTGGGAAAGTGCTTTTCAATGAAAGATATGGGCGAAGCCGCATATATCCTTGGTATCAAGATTTATAGAGATAGATCTAAGAGGATGATTGGTTTAAGTCAAAATACTTACATTGACAAAGTCCTTAGAAGATTCCAAATGGAAAATTCTAAAAGAGGAAACTTGCCAATGTTGCATGGTATATCTCTTAGCAAGAATCAAAGTCCTAAGACTAATGATGAGTGAAAGAGAATGAATGGTATTCCATATGCTTCGGCAATTGGGTCTATCATGTATGCTATGTTATGTACTAGACCCGACATCTCGTGTGCTCTAAGCATGACGAGTAGGTACCAATCGGATCCCTATTAACCACATTGGATAGCGATCAAGAATATCCTTAAGTACTTACGAAGAACTAAGGATGTATTCTTGGTCTTTGGAGGAATGGAAGAAGATCTTGTAGTAAAAGGCTACACGGATGCTAGCTTCCAAACCGACAAAGATGATTTCAGAATCGCGATCTGGATTTTTGTTTACGCTTAATGGAGGAACTGTGAGTTGGAAAAGTTCCAAGCAAAGTACCGTCACCGATTCTACAACCGAAGCCGAGTACATAGCGGCATCCGATGCGGCTAAGGAAGCGATTTGGATCAAGAAGTTCATTAGTGATTTGGAAGTCGTTCCAAGCATCAAAGACCCTATTGAACTTTACTGTGATAACAATGGTGCCATTGCACAAGCAAAGGAACCAAGATCACACCAGAGATCCAAACACATACTTCGACGTTTCCACATTATCCGTGAGATATGTGAAAGGGAAGACGTTAAGATATGCAGAGTAGACACTGATGACAACGTGGCGAACCCACTAACTAAGGCTCTCTCGCAAGCTAAACATGATGGTCATGTTAGGTCCATGGGTATTCGATACATGGTAGATTGGGCCTAGTGCAAGTGAGAGACTGTTGGTGTTATGCCACTAGGCCTATGATTGATAGACTTATGTGTTGACATTATTTATTATTATATGAGATGTTTATTATTTGATTATTATATGTTTTGTATATTTGTTTATAATAATCTCTGTCCCTAATTATTAAGAGAATAAATTAGTATAATTGTCAATGGATAATCATGTGATGATTATATGCACATTGAAATTATGGGTACTTGTTAGAGAACAAGTGACTGGACATGACCCGCATGAGATTTATGTCATGGTCAAATGTCATACTTAAATCTCATACGGTTACTTCATTTATTTCCTAGACCTAAGATTATCGTAACCTTACACATGATGAAAGTCATGTTTGATTTTAGTCAAACGATATCTTAACACGATATCTATAAAGACTATCATTGGCATGATCGGATTCATGATGGGAAGGATGATAAGTCAAGAAGGAATTTGTCCCTCGGAAGAGAGATGTTATGCTTGGGCCCCTCGATGAGTGATAATGATGAAAGTGTATGGCCGTACCCCAATGTGATTGGAATTATCATTATACTCAAGAATCGAGAAAGCATTGAACAATAACAAGTTGACAAGGACCATGACTTGTGTTCAATATAACATCGTGAGACAAAGGGATAAATGGAAGTACACCATTGGAAACGTGAACTCTTACGTTGCATTATTTGGGTAGACATAATGGCTTGCTAGAGTCCGCTTATGTCTTATGAGGTTCGATATGATCGAACTCATTGCCAACATAATGTAATCCTATTGGGTCACACACAACTAGAAAGAATTGGTTAGCCGGAGGAAGAATAGTTGAGAGTTTACGTATCGGCTATATATACCGCGCGACATATTAAGCCAACGGCTTAATATACCGCGCGACATAATAGGCCGACGCACGCGGTTTGACACTGTCTCTCCTAATACGATTAGGAGAGGTATTCCTACTATTGTAGTATAAATACAAGGGTTCATCGGACCTAAAAGGTCAGCCGAAATTTTTCAAGCAAAATTCATAATTAAATACTCTTAATATTCTTCAAGGTTTAGATCTAGCAATCATCAAGAAGTTGTTCTTGGATTCATTCAAAGGTGTGGATACCGAAAGAGGGTCTTCGCTCGTTCATTGATCAAGGCCTAGAGTTCAAGCAAGTTGAAGAACGAAGTTTGTGATTCGATATCACATAATCAAATCGTTCGATAGCTCAAGACCGGAAAGCGTTTCAAGGTTGGTTTAATTCTATCTCATAGGTATTCAAATTAATCGTATAGAACGGATCCTAGGGCTTGTTGGGTTTTATGTTTTTTTAATGCTTAATTCCGCTGCGCATGGACCCGTAAAACCCAACAATTCAATCTTGCTCAGTGCCCCAAGAATGAGATTGAATCTAAGGAAATGAATAGCATTCCTTATGCTTCGGCTATAGGGAGCTTGATGTATGCTCAGGTTTGCACTCGCCCAGACCTATCATTCATAGTTGGTGTTTTAGGCAGATATCTTAGCAATCCTGGAAAGGATCATTGGATAGCAGCCAAAAGGGTCATGCGTTATTTACAAAGAACAAAGGATTATATGCTCACTTACAGAAAGTCGGATAGACTTGAGATCATTGGGTATTCGGATTTCGACTTTGCGGGATGCCAAGATAGTCGTAAGTCTACTTCGGGCTACATTTATCTACTTTGTGAAGGAGCAGTTTCTTGAAAGAGTGTTAAGCAGACGCTTGTTGCTACTTCTACGATGGAGGCAGAGATTGTGGCGTGTTATGAGGCATCAAATCACGCAATTTGGTTGCGAAATTTTATCACTGGGCTGCGCATATTAGGTGGCGTTGATAGGCCATTAAGGTTATTTTGTGATAATAAGTCGGCAGTTATGTATTCTAATAACAACAAGAGCTCGTCTAAGTCTAAGCACATAGACATTAAGTATCTTGCTGTTAAGAAACGGATTCAGAGTGGACAGATTTGTATTGAGCATATTGGGACTAACTCCATGGTCGCGAATCCGCTTACTAAGGGTGCAACACTGAAGGTTTTTCACGAGCACACTGCTTGTATGGGTGTTGTATCACTAGAGTATGCTTAGATTGAGTGGGAGTTTTGTATTTTGCTCTTACATTTATTGTTATAAGTATGTTTGATTTTTCAGTTTTGGTTAATAAAATTATTTTGCACTCTGAATATTTGGTTGATCTCAAAATAAGGTTGGATCAGTTGAGAATAGACATGTGAAGATCACATTACATGTTATTCCATGCTACACATCCATACTTGATCCATGTCATTTAGTTGAATTAATATATGTGATCACTGATGAGTCTAGTTGCGCTAATAGTGACGAAAACCTCTTTGATCCTTATGTTGATTTGACTAATGGACCGAATTGATTTAATATGACACAATTTGGTAAAGCATTGCTGTTAAGGTTTATAATGTGATATGCAATTAAACTAAGGTATTATACTATGTACATGTGTAAGTCCAAGTGAGAGATTGTTGAAATATTTTATGGACTTTACATATACTAGTATAATAAATAAAGTCTTGGGCACATAGATGTATGTGCACTATAAGTAATTGTATATGTCACATTAAATATTAAAGTTTTTGGGCCTAATAAAGTGATCTACTAAAGTTAAAGGGGACCCAAATTATCTTTTATAAGTATGGGATCTACAGTTAATATGTGTAGATACCTAAGGGGCCTAGTTGTTAATCTATGATGGGCTGGCTAACATACTAGGTCATTATAAATATAGGGTTATGGTCCCCAATTGACCTACCTAGGTTTTATTCTCTTGATCCCCATTATCATCTGAATTCTAAGAATCCTAAGGATCAATTGGAAGACAATAATCGTTCATCAAGTCTTCATCAAGTATTCTCCAAATACTGCTATGGATTCAGGTTTGTCTATCGTTCCATAATCTTTGATAACTTAAAGCATGATTGTCCTAGAATAAATATTTCGCATCATTCTAGGGTTTATGTATAGTTAATTCCATTAGATTAATCTCTCATAAATTTGTGATCAAAATTCAATAAAAAAATATCAAATAGAACAAATATTTTGAAACGAAGGAAGGAAGTATTAAAAAAAATCAATGTTGGGTATGCCTTTTTTTAAAAGGGTCATCCAAAATGAAATTTTTGACCTTTGGGATGTACGAGTGGGACTGAGGGAGGGAGTATAATATTTTTTTTTGGTTCAATGTCCAAGGAAGCTAAAAAAAAGTAAACTATATCAACTTATAATTAGACATATTTGGACGAGTAATTTTATTTCTTTCATATTATTTTTTGCAATAATATGAAAATTAAGAGATGAATAGATAAAAATATATATATACAGTATATATATTTCCTCCTCCCATTTGAAAAGGCACAAATTTTCATTTTTGGTGTCTCATTTAAAAAGATACATTCCAAAAATGAAATTTTTTTAATATTTTTTTATTCATGGGACTCACTTGTCATACTCACAATAACTATCCACTAACTATTTTCTATCTCACTTTTTTTATGCTACATCACTATTTATACTCACAGTATTTACTGTACTATATACTATTTTTAATTATCGCGAAAAAGATTAATTTTGTGCCTTTTTAAATGTTACGAAGGGAGTATATGAAAGATATTTTATTTATTTTTAAAATCTAACCATGTCGACAGTTTTGAAAATTGAATACTTAGAGTTACGAGTGGCAATATTGATATAGCACTAATAAGTTTCGTGGACAAAGACATCAAACGCCATACTCCCTCCACCCCAGTCCAATTGAGATTTATTTTCTTTTTGGTCCGTTCCATCTCAAATGAGACTGTTCAAAATGGAAGAAAATCTTTACTATTTTCCCTACTCATTCTCTCTTTTATTTTATTTTTACACTCACAACACCAATCAAATCACTAATCTTTTCACTCATTATCTCTCCTATTTAATTTTTTATACTCATAATATTTTTTTCCACTTTTTCTCTCTTTTACTTTATTTTAATTTATGTGACTAAAACTTTGGTATCAAGTGGTCTGGAGCGGAAAGAGTATATTGCATGACATCCCAATCATACACCCAGCCTATCACTTTCTTGAGGAATTGGATTTGTTCATGGAATTTGGGACCCAGTGTACATGAATATTATATCCAACGTAACCCCACTCACAAATAATTTCAAGTGGCCTACAACAGGTTGGAAAAAAAATACAACTTTTGCATGGTTAGGGTATAACCCTCCAGCCCCAAATAATTTTAATATGGGCTAATTACTCTACTCCCTCCGTCTCCGTTGAGTAGATGATTATTTCTTTTTTGGTCCATTTCAGCCCATTGAATACTGTCCAAAATGGAAGGAAATTTTTACTATTTTTCCCACTCATTTTCTCTCATATTTTATTTTTACACTCACAACACCAATCAAATCACTATTTTTCCCACTCATTCTCTCTCCTATTTAATTTTTCATACTCACAACATTGAGTTGGTCTTATAAAAAACTAGTTTTTTCTTAAGATAAGGAAAAACGTGTTTTCAAAACAAACGGTGGCATTTTTGTAATTACTGGCAACCATGATAAATGCCGGTGTTAATATTACAAATTCGTGCCATCCCAAGCTCCGATCATCTTCTCTGGCCATCCCAAGCTCCGATCTTTCTCCGGCGTTCACTCGCCGAGTATTTTGTAACCTACAATTCATGCCCTAGTTCCGCCATTAATGTCCATTGTCAATTCTGCTTCGTTACATAATTGATTGGTACTTTATTGATTGGTACATAATTAATTGGAGATATCTGTGTGATTTGATTCCATAGCTCTTCGTTTTTTCGTTGGATAAACAGAATGTCCTTCAATGGTGTGGATAAAGGGTTTAATTTGCTGAAGTTAAAAGTGTTGGGTTTCAAGGATCCATGCGCAGCGGAATTTTAGCATTAATAACTTAAAACCCATGAGCCTAGGATCCGTTCTATACGATTAAATTGAATTCCTACGAGATAGATTTACCAACCTTAATCGCTTTCCGGTTTTGATCTATCGAACGTATAATTATGTGATTCGTAATCACAAACTTTGATCTTCAAATCTTCGAATCTTCAACTCCTTTGGATCTTCAGATTTGAACTCTAGGTCTTTGATTTGTTTGAACAAATTAAGACCCTCTTTTGGTAATCCACACAAATATGAATGTCGAGAACGATTCTCGGATTGGGAATTGCTAGATTCCAAAAACTTATGGAAGAATATTGAGAGGACTTTTGATTGTGATTTCTATTGAAAAATTTCGGCTAGGCTTTAGGGTTGTGACTCTCTCATATTTATAATAGCATCAATATGTTTCCTAATCAAATTAGGAGAACAGCCGTCACCCACGCCCGGTGGCTCAATATGTCGCGCGGTATACTTAGCATTCGGCTAAGTATGTCGAGTGACAAAGGTAGCCGATTTCGGTGACTCTCAATCATTCTTCCTCTAGTTTCAATCAAAACATTCTAAGTGTGTGTGACCCAATAGGATTGTATTATGTTGGCAATGAGTCCGAACACATCGACCCTCATAAGACATAAGCGGACTCTAGCAAGCCATTATGTCTACCCAAATAATACAACATAAGAGTTCATGCTTCTATAATAGTAATAGTTTCACAATCCCTTTGTCACACGATGTCATATTGAACATAAGTCATGGTCATTGTCAACTTACATTGTTCAATGCTTTCTCGATTAGAATATGTTGATCAACCAAGTATCCATGATCTCTATCATGTTCCTTGAGTGTGGCCACACATTTCATCAACACTATTCTACGAGGGGCCCAAGCCAACATCTCTCTTACGAGGACAAATCCCATCTTGACTTATCATTCTTCCCTACAGAATCCCATAATGCCAACATAGTCCTTATTGCTACCCGGTTAAGGATAACTTTAGACTACATCTAACAACACGTTCATCAAGTGGAAGACAATGATAATCTCGTGCTAAGGATTCTAATGACACTATTATTTTGAGATTTGATTATGACATTTGACCATGACATAAATCTCAAGCGGGTCAAGTCCAATCACTTGTTCTCTAACAAGTACCCATAAATCCAATGTGCATCTCTATGCAAATAATCATAATATGATTATCCATTAGCATTTATACTAGTTATTTACAAGTTGTAATGTGCATCTTCATGCATATGATCATCTCTATGTTCATCCATTACCAACTTTCACTAAATAACTAGGGACACGCATTAATATAATAAACATGCAAAACATATATTAATCAAAATAAAATTTCTCTTTTATTAATGATAAAGACGATACATAAAGGTTTATAGAAACTATAAGCCTAGTGAGCACAAACACTAACGGCTCCCACTTGCACTAGGCCCAATCTCCCATGTATCGTATACATGGACCTAACATGACCATCATGCTTTGCTTGTGCTAGCGGCTTTGTAAGTGGATCGCTAATGTTGTCATCGGTTGATACTCTGCATATCTTGACATCTCCTCTTTCTATGATTTCTCGAATCACATGGAAACGTCTAAGAATGTGTTTGGATCTTTGGTGTGACCTTGGTTCCTTTGCTTGTGCAATGGCACCATTGTTGTCACAGTAAAGCTCTATCGGATTAGTGATGCTTGGAACAATTTCCAAATCACTAACGAACTTCTTGATCCAAACTGCCTCTTTACCGCATCGAATGCTTTGCTATATACTCGGCTTCGGTTGTAGAATCACCGTGATACTTTGCTTGGAACTCTTCCAACAAACCGCACCTCCGTTAAGCATAAACACAAACCCCGATTGCGACTTAAAGTCATCTTTGTCGGTTTGGAAGCTAGCATCTGTGTAGCCTTTTACAACAAGATCTTCTTCCATTCCTCCAAAAACCAAGAACGCATCCTTAGTTCTTCGTAAGTACTTAAGGATGGTCTTGACTGCTATCCAATGGCTTTCGCCCGGATTAGATTGGTATCGACTCGTGGTGCTCAAAGCATACGAGACATCCGGTCTAGTGCATATCATGGCGTACATGATGGATCCAATTGCCGAAGCATACGGAATCGCAGTCATTCTCTTTTGCTCATCAATAGTCTTAGGACATTGATTCTTGCTAAGAGTTACGCCATGACCTACTGGCAAGTTCCCTCTCTTAGAATTTTCCATCTTGAATCTTCTAAGGACCTTGTCAATATATGTACTTTGACTCAAACCAATCATCCTTCTAGATCTATCTCTATAGATCTTAATGCCAAGAATATAAGAGGCTTCACCCATATCTTTCATTGAAAAACACTTTCCTAACCAAGACTTGACATCCTGAAGTGCGGGAATGTCATTTCCAATGATTAAGATATCATCGACATACAGTATTAGAAAAAGCACTTTGCTCCCACTGATTTTCTTGTATACACAAGGTTCATCTTCGCTTTTGATGAAACCAAAGTCTTTGATCGATTCATCAAAACGTAGATTCCAACTCCTAGAAGCTTGCTTTAATCCATATATGGACCTTTGCAACTTGCACACTTTATTAGAATTTTTTGGATCGACAAAACCTTCGGGTTGTGTCATATACACATCCTCAAGTAACTTTCCATTTAGGAAAGCTGTTTTGACATCCATTTGCCATATCTCATAGTCATAATATGCGGCTATGGCAATCAAAATTCTAATAGACTTAAGCATCGCAACAGGCGAAAAGGTTTCATCATAGTCTATACCATGAGTCTGCCTATATCCCTTTGCTACAAGCCTAGCTTTGTAAGTGTTCACCTTCCCATCCATGTCGGTCTTTTTCTTGAAGACCCACTTGCACCCTATGGTTTTTGCACCTTCAGTGGATCAATCAAGTTCCAAACTTGATTATCATCCATGGATTGGATTTCGGACTTCATGGCTCCAAGCCATTTTTCCGAATCCGGAGCGGACATCGCCTCTTGATAGGAAGTCGGTTCGTCATTCTCAATGACTTCCACTTCATTACTTTCCGATACAAGAAATCCATATCTCTCGGGCTCGGATCGTAACCTATCAGATCGACGACGGACTTGAGTATCTTGAACCGGTTCCACAACTCCTTGTGAACTTGGTTCCGTCTCTACCTTGGCTCAATGTTGTCTTCGGTTCTTGAACTTCTTCAAGATCAATTTTACTCCTACTAGTTCCCTTATTGAGAAACCGTTTCTCAAGGAAGGTACCATATCGAGCAACAAATACTTTGTTCTCGGTGCGGTTGTAAAATTGATATCCTTTTGTTTCCTTAGGATAACCTACGAAGACACATTTGTCGATTTTGGTTCTAGCTTATCGGAGACAAGTCTCTTCACATAAGCATCGCAACCCCAAATCTTCATGAAAGAAATATTCGGTTTCTTTCCCCACCACATCTCATACGGTGATTTAGGAGCCGATTTAGTAGGAACTCTGTTTAGTGTGAAAGCTGCAGCCTCTAATGCATGTCCCCAAAAGGATATAGGAAGATCAACTTGACTCATCATCGATCGAACCATGTCCAACAAGGTTCTATTTCTCCTCTCCGACACCCCATTCCATTGTGGTGTCGCAGGCGGAGATAACTCAAACGATTCCACAGTTTTTGAGATGATAGTCAAATTCTTGGCTCAAATATTCGCCACCTCGATCGGATCGAAGTGCTTTAATCGTCTTGCCAAGTTGATTTTGTACTTCATTTTGAAATATTCGAAATATCTCAAACGCTTCACTTTTGTGCTTCATCAGATAGACATAGCCATATCTTGATAAGTCATCGGTGAACGTAATGAAGTACCGAAATCCGCCTTTAGCAATGCTGCGCATCGGTCCACATACATCGGTATGTACTAGACCCAATAAGTCACTAGCCCTTTCACTACTCTTAGTGTAAGGTGGTTTGGTCATTTTTCCCAATAAACAAGATTCGCAAACATCATATGATTCATAATCACATGAGTCTAAGTATCCATCTTTATGGAGTTTAGAAATGCGTTTCTCATTTATGTGACCAAGCCGGCAATGCCACATGAATGTGTTGTTCACATCATTTGGTTTGGACTTCTTACTTACATTATAAATATTTTCAATATTACTTTCTTTCTCAACATTAAGGACATAAAGGCCATTAAACGAGTTTGCAATACCATAAAGCATATCATTTAAATAGATAGATAACTTATTATTCGCAATAATAAAGTTAAATCCTTCTTTGTCCAAATAAGAAACTGAAATAATATTTCTACTCAAATCCGAACATAATAACAATTGTTCAAAACAAGTATTAGTCCACTAGGTAAAGTGACTTCATAAGTCCCTACGGCTAATGCAAAGAACACTTGCTCCATTCCCTACACGTAGGTCTACTTCACCTTGCTCTTTGAGGCAAATTCTTCTATCTTTTAGTCCTTGCACATTTAGACAAATGTGGGATCCACATCCAAGATCACATACCCAAGAACTAGAAGTAGAAAGGAAAATATCTATAACATAGATACTTGAATCGCAGCAATCATATTGCCCTTTTTCATACCTTCCTTATTAGCCTTGCGCTTTTGCTTCCAATGATCAATCTCATTGTCATGGAAGTAAACCGCATCCTTTGAGACCTTTTTAGTTTAGCCTTAGTGGCAATGGCAACCTTTGCCTTAGGCTTAGCAACACTTGCTTTACCTTTGCCCTTTTCAATGACGGATCGCAGTGACAGAGTTTTGTTTAATGCCATTTGATCTACAATAAGATATGCAACATATGAACACATATAAGTATCCAACACATTTATCATTCAAGAGACAAATATAGTATTTCACAAATACTCCCACTAAATTATACACCTTCAAATACAAGCATGTATCATATAATTACAATGGGCTAAGATCCATATTTCACTTCAATTTTGGTTTAACTGAGTCAATGCCCAAAATTAAGTTATTTAGGTAGATAACATTTATCAATCACATCATATGTGACTCTTAGATCCTTTATGAGATTTTAGACATCATATGTCAAAACATGTTTTAATCTCATCTTATGCCTTGGGTCAAAACTCTTTTGAAAGCACCAATTAAGTCTAACCAATTTCAAACGTATGAGATACTTAGAACGATGCACCCAACTGAGTCGAAACTACATCAACCCTTATCTCATCTTGCTCCATACTTAGAATAGAATGATGTACCCAACTGAGTCGAAACTACATCAACCTATCCCAATACTTCTCAAGTGTTTTACTTTCGGGGTGGCATAAAACTTAAACATTAAATGAAGGTTCTTTAAAAATAGATTATAAGCATATCAACAAAGATAACTGTAAAGTACACCAGGTAAGTTCCCAGGAAACTGGTGAGCCACAAGGACTACTTAAGTACCCAATCCTTAGACAGAACTCTCCTAGACATGTACAACTTACAATATCAGTTTGATTGCAACATAATTCTACTTTGTAAAGCTGACTTGTTTCATAAACAATCAGACACTAACTTGTTTCTCATAAACAATTAGTAAACCATAATTCAATGTTCAAAACATTCTAGAATTATAACAGTTCTTCATGCAATGCAATAATTAATAAAACACCTTTTTAAACAATTAAGCAAGCATAAGAACACAAAATAATCATGCAACGCAACAATTAAATAAACATCTTTTAATTAATTAAGCAAGCATAAGAACATATAATAATCATGCAACGCAACAATTAAATAAACATCTTTTAATTAATTAAGCAAGCATAAGAACATATAATAATCATGCAACGCAACAATTAAATAAACATCTTTTAATTAATTAAGCGAGACATATAATTATTATACAATTCGGCATAGATTTATAAACAGATTTGTTTCTCATAAACAATCGAGATACTAACTTGTTTCTCATAAACAATCGTATTCCTTCAAATTTTGCGTAAACCGACTTGTTTCTCATAAACAATCGTAAAACCAAAATTTAATGTTTCAACCAAACATTTAGGAATTCTCAATTCAATGTTTCAACTAAACATCTAATAAAAATTCTTAACACTTAAGAACAAATAATTCATGCATCGCAATAATTAATAAAAACACATTTAAATTAATTAAGCATGCATAAATAATGAATTAATCTAGCATAGACCTATAAACTTAATTTCCGTAAATTTATAGCATCCAGATTAAGACATAAAACATCTCGGGATTATTAACATAATCATAGATTAGCGTAAAATTTAAACAAACCGATTACGCCCAGATCTCGGCTTATTATGTCGCGTGACATAATCGCCAGTGGCTAGTTATGTCGCGTGACATAACCGGCCGTATAACCAGATTTCCTCATGTGGCCTACTATGTCGCACGACATAGGTAGCCGGTCGCGAGATTTCCAGATTTCAATCAATTCGTATTATATGCAATTAAATCCTATAAACAACCTTTTAACAGATTTAATTCAACATAATCAGAAACCGATTTAACATAGATTAGCAAATTGTTTCACATAAACAATTAAATCTAATTCATACAAAGCAAGCCTAGAACATTTATAAACAATTTATAACGACTTTCTAGCATGCCAATTCGAATCTAACCATACGAACGGGCTCGATACCACTGTTGGGTTTCAAGGATCCATGCGCAGCGGAATTTTAGCATTAATAACTTAAAACCCATGAGCCTAGGATCCGTTCTATACGATTAAATTGAATTCCTACGAGATAGATTTACCAACCTTAATCGCTTTCCGGTTTTGATCTATCGAACGTATAATTATGTGATTCGTAATCACAAACTTTGATCTTCAAATCTTCGAATCTTCAACTCCTTTGGATCTTCGTATTTGAACTCTAGGTCTTTGATTTGTTTGAACAAATTAAGACCCTCTTTTGGTAATCCACACAAATATGAATGTCGAGAACGATTCTCGGATTGGGAATTGCTAGATTCCAAAAACTTATGGAAGAATATTGAGAGGACTTTTGATTGTGATTTCTATTGAAAAATTTCGGCTAGGCTTTAGGGTTGTGACCCTCTCATATTTATAATAGCATCAATATGTTTCCTAATCAAATTAGGAGAACAGTCAGTGTCACCCACGCCTGGTGGCTCAATATGTCGCATGCGGTATACTTAGCCACCGGCTAAGTATGTCGCGTGACAAAGGTAGCCGGTTTCGGTGACTCTCAATCATTCTTCCTCTAGTTTCAATCAAAACATTTTAAGTGTGTGTGACCCGATAGGATTGTATTATGTTGGCAATGAGTCCGATCACATCGACCCTCATAAGACATAAGCGGACTCTGCAAGCCATTATGTCTACCCAAATAATACAACATAAGAGTTCATGCTTCCATAATAGTAATAGTTTCACAATCCCTTTGTCACACGATGTCATATTGAACATAAGTCATGGTCATTGTCAACTTACATTGTTCAATGCTTTCTCGATTCGAATATGTTGATCAACCAAGTATCCATGATCTCTATCATGTTCCTCGAGTGTGGCCACACATTTCATCAACACTATTCTACGAGGGGCCCAAGCCAACATCTCTCTTACGAGGGACAAATCCCATCTTGACTTATCATTCTTCCCTACAGGAATCCCATAATGCCAACATAGTCCTTATTGCTACCCTAAGGATAACTTTAGACTACATCTAACAACACGTTCATCAAGTGGAAGACAATGATAATCTCGTGTCTAAGGATTCTAATGACACTATTATTTTGAGATTTGATTATGACATTTGACCATGACATAAATCTCAAGCGGGTCAAGTCCAGTCACTTGTTCTCTAACAAGTACCCATAAATCCAATGTGCATCTCTATGCAAATAATCATAATATGATTATCCATTAGCATTTATACTAGTTATTTACAAGTTGTAATGTGCATCTTCATGCATATGATCATCTCTATGTTCATCCATTACCAACTTTCACTAAATAACTAGGGACACAGATTAATATAATAAACATGCAAAACATATATTAATCAAAATAAAATTTCTCTTTTATTAATGATAAAGACGATACATAAAGGTTTATAGAAACTATAAGCCTAGGGCACAAACACTAACAAAAAGCTCTCTTTGTCCAGAAACTTAGTGTCAGTGCATGTGTAACAAAGTGCCAGTGCCAGTGTAAAAAAATGCCAGTGTTAGTGTAATAAAGTGCCAGTGTTAGTGTATCAAAGTGCTGGTGTTAGTGTAAAACAAGTGCCAGTGTTAGTTTAACAAAGTGCCAGTGTTAGTGTAACAAAGTGCCAGTGTTAGTGTAACCAAGTGCCAGTGTTAGTTTATAAAGTCACTTAATATACATGCTCTAGCACTTTTTTACACTGGCATTCAAAAACACATGGACTGACATTTGAAAATACAAACACTGGCACTCAAAAACACATACACTGGCACTCAAAAATACTGGTAATTATTTTTGTTGGCTCTCAAAAACACAAGCACTGGCATTCAAAAACACATGGACTGGCATTTGAAAACACATGGACTGGCACTTCAAAACACATGGACTGGCATCTGAAATTGGAATTAAAATTGGAACTAACTGGCATTCAAAAACACATGGACTGTCATTTGAAAACACATGGACTGGCACTTCAAAACACATGGACTGATTCACGAAACAAGTTTAAACAAATTAGGAACAGGGTAAATAATTCATCCATAACAAGGAGAATCACATTTTGAATAGAGGGAAATATCCAAGAACACAAGTAGAAAGTAATTAACGAACCAAAAATCTTACAAATCTTAAGTAGGAAGTAATTAATGAACCATTCTTGGTATCAATACAGAGAACAATTCTTCAGCAACAATTAAGTAGGAAGTAATTAACGAACCAATTACAATTTCATACACTACTATCCCCAAATCAAAAATCCTAAATTAAGTGAGATTAATTTGATTTTTATGTTCAGATTTGATCTGATTTTGATGTCCAGATTAGAGAAAACAATGAAGAAGACGATTGAGGGAGCCGACAATGGTGAGGAACTCTGTTTGCGTTTAGAGAGAGAGTAGAGAGAGAGTCCGAGCGCGACGGGTGAAAAACACGTTTTTTGTTAAGGTTAAAAAAAAACGCGTTTTTTATAAGTTTTTGGCCACAACATTTCCTTCCATTTTTTATCTCTCTTACTTTTCCTAAATTTGTGTGCCCAAAATTTTGGTATCCCCTCAACGGAAACGGAGGGAGTATATGATGGCTCAATAAGTACTCCCTCCGTCCCACCTCAAGGTTCAACCTTGAGGTGGACACGGGTTTTTAAGAAATGTAATTAAAATAAGTAGAAAATTTAAGGAGAGAGAATGTAAAAGTTAAATGTGTGGTAGAGAATAGGAGAGAGAATGTAAAAGTTAAAAATATTTAATAGGAGAGAGAATGAGTGAGAGGAATAGTAAATATATGGAATGTGTGGTAGAGAATAGGAGAGAGAATGGTTTTTTTGTAAATATATGAAGATGATAAGGGTATAAATATATGAAAAACTTTTCATTTAAGGAAGGGAACCTTGAGCTGGGACGGCCCAAAAAGAAAAGATTGAACCTTGAGCTGGGACGGAGGGAGTACATTTTAGAAAATTATTCCTTAGTTGAGCCAAATGAATTTGTTATCATGGTTTCGTTCAAACAATAACAATTTTCAAATTATGCACAATTATTGTAATCCAACATTCACGTATAATATAGGCCAATAATCCTAAGCTGGCACCGTAATTCCAATTTTGCCTTCAAAATATGTGAAGTATAATACTACCTCCGTCTCAATCTAAATATTCAAGTCAACAAAAAAAAAAGTTTGACTTAGACATAAATGCAAATCTAATCATCCTATTGAAATTTTAAAAATTGTTATTGATAAATAAATTAATTATTTATCAATAACAATTTTTAAAATTTCAATAGGATGATTAGATTTGCATTTATGTCTAAGTCAAACTTTTTTTTTTATTGACTTAGACATTTAGATTGGGACGGAGGGAGTAGTATAATAGTATACGGTAGTAAATGCACTTTTTTTTTACAAAATATTTTATACTTGCTAAAGTAAATCTATTGTGGCCTAATATTTCTAATATCTACTGATATGACACAATATTTCTAAAGGCTAAAAGAAATGAAATTTTGAAGGCTGTTTTTATTTTTAAATCGGTATAATAATGTTTTATATAATGACAAGTTCAATTTTGACCCAAACATAAGTTTTTTTTTTATTTTTTATTTTTTATTTTTTATTTTTTTGGCGAAAAGGGCAATGCCCCCTAAATTTTATTGAAAAATAAAAATTACAATAAATAAAAGGAAAAGCATAAAAAATAAATAAATAAAAAGGTCAATCAAATTGCCTTTTAGAAAACTAAGGCCTTTTAGGCTTAATGTTTTTTGATTTAGCTTTCGATCCAGATTTTTCTCGTTTTCCTTTAACCTTTTGAAAGCCGTCTTCTTCATCGTAATAATCTTCAAAATTATCGCTGTCAGCCATTGGAGCCGACGGGTCAACATGAACTCCTCCAATAATTCCCCCATAAGTGCGAGCATCATGATATTCCGAAGGAGAAATAGCAGAAAGACCGCATTCCGGTTCCGAATCGCATTTATCCCGAATAGATAGAGCTTCTTTGAGGTTTTTTGGGTTTATAAATTCGGGATTAAAATATTTTGGATTTGGCATACGAGCAGTAGAGGGACGAAGGTTAGGAGCTGATGATAAGGCTTGATATTGCCGAACCTTTTCCCGAATTAAGTTCATTTTTTCATCCCTAATCAAATCCGCTTCAGATTGCAACTCAGTTCCAATATCGTGGATTTGATAAAGGGATGATGATCCCATTAACATATCAGTTTCATCTTTTTCGGTAAGTACCAAAGAATCTCCATGCTCATCCCCAGATTTTTCGGTAGGATTAGATATCAAAGAATCAACAACATTGAGATCCAAATTCAAATTTGAATTAGGCAAAATATTCCCAGGTTTTTCGGCAATACCCAAAATGGATTCCGAAAATTGCTCAAACCTTGCCGAATCCGAATCCATTAACATAACAGTTCCATCTTTTTCGGTAGGTACCAAAGAATCTCCATGATCATCCCCAAGCATAAGTTTAAACTTAACATCTTAGTATAATAATCAAAACAGAAAATCAAAGAATCAATTGATCAAGAAATGTAACTTTTAGCCATTATCCCTCCGTCCCAAATCAAGGGTTATCGGGGGGATTTCACGATTTTTAAGATTTTTTTTTAAAAAATGAATAAAAGTTAAATGTGAGATAGAAAATAGTAGTTAATGATTGGTTTTTTTTTGTAAATATGTTAACTTTATAAGGATATAATGAATGATTTTTTTATAATATGGGATAGGAAATAGTAGTTAATGATTGATTTTTTAATAGGAGAGAGAATGAGTGAGAAGAATAGTAAGTTAATGATTGATTTTTTTATAAATATGTTAAAGTTATAAGGGTATAATGAATGGTTTTTTTGTAAATATATGGAGATGATAAGGGTATAAATATATTCAAAACTTGTCATTTATGGAAAAGAACTCTTGATCTGGGACGGACCAAAAGGAAAAGTAGAACTCTTGGTCTGAGACGGAGGGAGTATTATATACTCCCTCCGTCCCGGCCGACTTAGGATTTTTTGAAATGGCACGGGAATTAAGGAAAAGGTAAATATTGTGAGTGTAATTTAAAAATAGGAGAGAAAATGAGTGGAGGGAATAGTAAATTATAATGGTGTTGTGAGTATTAAAATAATGTAGGAGAGAGAATGAGTGAAGAGAATAGTGATTTAAGGTTTCCAGTTTTGGTAGTCACTGAAGTCGGGTGGGGCCTTTGAAAATGGCAAAAAGTCCTAAGTCGGCCGGGACGAAGGGAGTATGGAATATAATTTTTATTTCCTCAGATAATATCAAAATTCAGAATATCTATAGTTAGATTCGAAGGTAAATGAAATAGACATTTTATAATAATGTAAAAAATAAAATACATCATAAATTAATAACTGATTGGTTGTTATTTGACATGATTTATAAATATAAATAAAAAAAAAATCCAAATATCTATATAACAACAAGGTATAATAAATATATACTCCATATATGAAAAATCAACCGTGCATAGTCAGATATTAGGTTATATTAAACAAATATTGAAATATATACTCCCTCTGTCCAGTTACATACTTCACACTTTCTATTTTGGACGTCCAATTACATACTTCACACTTTGTCTCCTACATTATTTTAATACTCACAACACCATTATAATTTACTATTCCCTCCACTCATTCTCTCTCCTATTTTACTTTTACACTCACAACATTATATCATTATTTTTTTCCTTAATCCACGCGTGAACAGTAACCGTGAAGTATGTACTTGGACGGAGGGAGTATATATCAAAAAAATTAACAAATCTAATGCTATTTGAGATAATATACATGGATACACATAGACAATAACAAAATCTTCAAATCTGAGACTATTATTGTACAAAATATCATGTAAATGCGATTTTTTTTGGCATAAAATGGAACAAATTATAAGATAAGTTAAAAATTTCCAAAAACAAGACTCAAAATTTAATGAACGGTCTGAAGCCATTGATTTTGAATACTAAGTCGATCCACTGATTACATTGCAAGTAATTATTATTGGAAATCTTCAAAATGTGAATTGAATGACGAAATGCGGAGAGAGGAAAGTAGCATAAAAGGTCTCGAAATCGAATGATTTTGGCCATTTAATGCTGCCGAATTATGATTTTCGGGTAGAGAGAAAGAGAGAGAGAGCTAGAGTGGCGGTGAGTTAAGAGGAGAGAGGGAGCGCCAAAAAATATGTACCATTAGAGTTAGAGTTAGGTTTATAAGAATTGTTTATATGGCAACTAATTTATTACTCCCTCCGTCCTAGACCAAGGGTCCTTGGGGGGGATTTCACGCTTCTTAAGAATTTTTTTTAAAGTGGATAGAAAATTTTAGAAGAGAGAATGTAAAAGTTAAATGTGTGGTAGGGAATAGGAGAGAGAATGTAAAAGTTAAATGTGTGGTAGGGAATAGGAGAGAGAATGTAAAAGTTAAATGTGTGGTAGGGAATAGGAGAGAGAATGTAAAAGTTAAAAATATTTAATATAGAGTAAAATGATGGTGAGAATAAGAATTGGTTTTTTTTTGTAAATATATGGAGATGATAAGGATATGAATATATGGAAAATTTTCCATTTAAGGAAAGAGACTCTTGGTCTGAGACGAATCAAAAAGAAAAGTAGGACTCTTGATCTGGAACGGAGGGAGTAATACATTATCCGATTATTTTTATAAGTGAACTGGACCTTACAACGGGCCATTTAATCCTTCCATCTTTAAATCTTTAAATGAGTGTCAGAAAAAATTCTCCCACATTTGCTCTTGATTGATCAAAAATAAATTTAAAAAAAAAATTGACATTCATTTATTTATTTAGGGAAGGAGGGAATAATTAATTCATTTAATATGAAATATTTTGTTCAAAATGGTACTATATAATACTCCCTCCGTCCCATCTTTATATAGACTTTTGGAAATGCACGGGAATTAAGGAGGAAATATTATATTGAAAGTGTTGTGAGTGTGAAAATAAAATAGGAGAGAGAATGAGTGGAGAGAATAGTAAATTATAATGGTGATGTGAGTATTAAAATAATGTAGGAGAGAGAA
The DNA here is from genome assembly GCA_022495995.1 of Adenophora triphylla var. japonica. NCBI lineage: Eukaryota > Viridiplantae > Streptophyta > Magnoliopsida > Asterales > Campanulaceae > Adenophora > Adenophora triphylla. Next base: position 653,429 of record JAFEMH010000220.1, read on the forward strand.
TGAGTTGAGGGAATAGTAAAAATTCCTTTCCATTTTGGAAAAATATACTCCCTCCGTCCCACCTTAGTGTAGACTTCTTTCCTTTTTCGTCCGTCCCACCTTAGTGTAGACTGCCAAAATTAGAAAGTTTTTTATTATTTTTTATTTTCCCTACCCCACCCACTCATTCTCTCTCTTCATTTTTCACCATACAATTTATTCAACCAACCTACTATTCACTCCACTCATTCTCTCTCTTCATTTCTACCACACATTTTCATTATCTTAATAATATTCCTTAGTTATTGTGCCCACCACCTTAGTCTACACTAAGGTGGGACGGAGGGAGTATATTATTGTGGGACGCCCAAAATGAAAAGTTTATATATTATTGTGGGACGGAGGGAGTATTACATTTTGTAGTATACTCCCTCCGTCCCACGTGAATGTGGACTAACTTTTTGGGTATGGGAATTAAGGAAAAGTGATGTAAGAATGAGAAAAAGTTAAATGTTGTGAGTATGAAAAATTAAATAGGAGAGAGAATGAGTGGGAGGAATAGTGAGGAGAGAGAATGTTGTGAGTGTAAAAGTGAAATAGGAGAGAGAATGAGTGGGTGAAATAGTGAATATTCTTTGCCATTTTGGGAAGTTTGCATTCACGTGGGACGAACCAAAATAGAAATAAGTTTGCATTCACGTGGGACGGAGGGAGTATATGTTTTAGGGTTATAAGTTTCTATTTAGATGGTCATATTGGGATAAAAGGGTATTTTTTTTATTTTTTTTTACAAATATTAAGGGCTTGGTGTTTATAATGTGAACAATTTAGCTTAAATATATGTGGTCTTTATAATGGGTTAGGTTGAGCTGAAATATATTTTTGATAAATAACGCTTATTTAAAAAAATTACAATAATATCTATAGTTATTGTAACTTTTTTTGTTTGGTTCATGCGATTTGTTAAAGTTTTTTTACCGTGTATTTGACGCACGGGTGTTGTACTAGTTTAGTTTTAAAAGCGCACAGTGACATTTTCATAATTAACTGAAACTTCATTTTATTGCGCGGTGACATTTTTGTAATTAATTAACACTTTTTCAAAAACAGTAATAGTGTTTTTCAGTGACACATCTAGTATAAAATTGTGTCAGTTGGTGTTTTTCTAGTGCAAGTGTTATTGCTAAATAATACATCAGCGTTAGTGTTATAAAAGTGTCATATGCAGTGATAAAAAGATCAGTTTTAGTTATAAAAAGTGTCAAAGGTGTTAATAAGTTTTGGTTATTTACGAAATGTCACCGTATCATTTTTAAAAAAGTTTCAGTTATTCATAAAAATGCCACATTACGTTTTTTTTTTTTTTAAATTTCAGTTAATTTTGAAAGTGCCATAATGCATTTTTAAAAACTATTTTTTTCAAATTACTTGAAAAAACTGATTTTTTTTTTCTAAAATTTTATCTTGTATGAGAGCCAAATTCAAATTCGGGTCACTTTGCTTTTTCAGTTGTTGTAAATGAGTATTATTATTTTTTCAATCAAAATTATTTATCAATTTATTAAAATATAATTTGATAGTTGTACTGCTTATATCAACTTAAATTAATTATTAATTTATTAAAAAAATGCGACAAAATTTGGACATGAATTTGTTGCGGGTACTTTCTTGACAACAATGATAGTAACAAGTCATCAGATACTCTATCCTACGTGGGACGATCGACAGCGTTGATCTTATATGCCACAGTCTTCTACTTGTACCAATAATCAATACTATCTCTGCGTGTTTTTGTCCTTTTCTTTTCTCACTACCAGGTCCACTACCACCACACTTCTTTTGTTTTCCCCGGAGAGAGAGAGAGAGAGAGTGTCTTACTTTTCGCTCTGCTGCACGCCTTAATTGAGAGAGATTCTACCCTCGGAAGTGACAAACAAATTAAGACGAACAACAAATTAAAACATTACTCTATTAATTAACCATACCCAGTCCCAGTACTCTCACTCACCCCTTCCAATACTTTTCACAGAGAGATAGAGCTGATTTCTACCCTTTCTTGCCAAATCCAAACATGGGTTCCCCTGCATTTTGCTAGAAGAAGAAAAATAGCCCAGTTTCTTGAACAATTTGTAGTGTGTGTGTGTGTGTGAGAGAGAGAGAATAGTTCATCTTGTATCACCCTTTGGTGAAATCCAAATATGGATAACCTAACATTTATCTAGAAGAAGAAATCCCAGTTTCTTGAGCATTTTCCACCATTTCCAGCAAAATCCCAACATGGGCATTCCACCGTTTCTTTTCGCTATTTCTCTCATGTATGCCCTCATTTACTGCCCACCCGCTGCTTGTGAAAATGCAGAGCTGACAGCTCTCATGGAAATGAAATCCAGTCTCGATCCATACAATACCCATCTCGCGTCATGGACCCCTTCAAGTAATCCATGCGAGTCTTTCGAGGGTGTTGGGTGTAATGAAATGGGTCAAGTCACTAACATTTCTTTACAGGGGAAAGGTCTCTCCGGCGAGCTCTCGCCGGCGGTTGCTGGGCTCAAGCGCTTGACCGGTCTTTACTTGCATTACAACTCTTTGTCTGGAGAAATTCCAAAAGAGATCTCCACCTTGACTGAACTCACTGATTTGTATCTCAATGTAAATAATCTTTCTGGGAGCATTCCACCTGACCTGGGATCCATGGAAAACTTGCAAGGTTAGATACTATCTGTTTTTTCTCTTTTTTATGGCTCGACCTAATAATTAGTACATAATTTTTCATTCGACTTTAAAATACTCCCTCCGTCCCATAGAACATTACCCCTTTTGCTATTTTGGGCGTCCCTCTTTAAAGTCCCACTTTCCTAAAAAGGAAACCTTAAATCACTATTCTCTCCACTCATTCTCTCTCCTACATTATTTTAATACTCACAACACCATTATAATTTACTATTCTCTCCACTCATTCTCTCTCCTCCCACTCACAACACATACTTTAATAACATTATTTCTTATTTTCCGTTCTCAATAGGAAAGGAGTAATGTTCTCCGGGACGGAGGGAGTATACAGTAATATTCTTAAAATACGAACCTTTTTCTTATTTTCTTCAAGTAACTAGACAGCAAAAAAGAGCTCATGTAGTCCACTGGGACTAATTGGAATACAAGCCTAGTTTAGTTGAATTTGAAGCAAATGTGATTTAAGATTATTTGTAGTTTACATCCCAAAAGCATGAATCTTGTGTGTGTTTGTGTGTGTGTTGGAGGGGGTTGCTATTTCTTCTTTTAGCTTATCATCATTATTATTTTGCTTTGCTTTTTTTCCAATATGTTATGTCTCCAAGATAATGAGCTTGAATGAGAAATAGAACTTGAATAAGGAAAAGCTCTAGTGCCATGATTTCATCCAAAAATTCTGTTTCTTTAAAACTGAAAATTATAATTTTATTTTCCCTCATTGGTATGCTGCTCCAACCTAATCTAACTTAAGGGTTTTCATAAACTTTCTAATGAGTGGTAACAGAGTAAAGATGTTGATGTTGCTTAAAGTTTGTTTTCTGCAACTATTTCCATCATTGTAGCATCCAAAATTATGTCTATAATATGTGACGGATAAGAACATATTATTAGGTTGTGGGTTTTTCGATTTTGCTTAATGGTTGATTTTTTCTGCTGCTATTTAATCACGGGCTTCAGCTAAGCTTATGTGTTTAAAATTTGATGGACAAGAAAGCTCTTTTAGGTTGCAAAAATTTTCAATTTTGGTTGATAAAGGTCTTTGTGCAGCTACTCATTCCATCATGCGTATTGTCCAAGATTACATAATTAAAAGGAAAAAAAAACACACACTAAACTCTAGATTTCTTTAAGCGGAAGGCTCCTCTCAATTTTGAATCTCCAAACTGTTTTTCAAAATATTATGCCATTTTTCATAGTTTCTTTGTGGTTGCTATGCAGTTTTGCAGCTCTGCTATAACCAATTCAGTGGAAGCATACCCACTCAGCTGGGTTCTTTGATGAAGCTCAGTGTTCTTGCCCTGCAATCTAATGAACTCAGTGGTGCAGTCCCTGCAAGCCTCGGAAATTTGGGCTCATTAATGAGGCTAGATTTGAGTTTCAACAACCTATTTGGATCCATCCCGACAAAACTAGCAGATGCTCCTCTGCTAGAAGTTTTAGATGTCCGAAACAATACTCTGTCTGGCAATGTACCTCCTGGTAATCACCTTCAATTAATGTTTTCTCTTAGGTATATGACTTATCAATGTTAGTATGTTTTCATGCTTTTCTTTAAATCTCCAAACTACACTTGTTTTGCAAGATTTGGGTTAAAATGTTGCCAAGTAGCCACAACTAGAGTTGTTTGCGGAAATGAGTTCAGTTGTGGTTTTGGGAAATTTTGATATAAATCCATGGCATACATGTACTGATACATAGTAAGTTTGGATGTTGTAAAAGGACATGCAAGTTTGCTAGTAAAGTATGTTAATTTCCCTTTTTCATATTGGTGTTTCCTTTTATGATTTTTCTGATGGACTGAATCTAATCAAGTTTACATTTGCTTGTTATGAAAAAAAGCCATGAAGAGATTAGGTGGAGGGTTCCAATATGAAAACAACCCTGGACTTTGTGGAGTTGGGTTTTCATCCTTGAGAGCTTGCACTGCTCTAGATCGTTTGAACTCAGATCGACCAGAGCCTTTTGCCAGCACAACTGGTCTTCCAACTAAAAGCATTCCCGAGACTGCTGATTTGAAGTTGAATTGTACCCAAACCCGGTGCTCAAATTCTTCAAAGGCCCCACAAGCTTCAATTATTGTTGGCGTAATCGTAGTTATTGTGGCATTCTCTGTTATAGGGTTTATAGCCGTGGTACAATATCGCCGTCGAAAACAGACAGGGCCCGCATGTGATTTATCTGATGGTCGTCCCAGCACTGATCAGGCCAAAGAGACTCATAGGAAAAATGGCTCTCCTCTTATTAGCCTCGAGTACTCCAGCGGCTGGGACCCATTGGCTGAAGGCCGACGTTTTGGTGGGGTCTCCCAAGAGCTTTTTAAGAGCTTTAGGTTCAATATGGAAGAGGTGGAGTCAGCTACACAGTACTTTGCACATAAGAATTTGCTAGGAAAGAGCGGATTTTCAGCCATTCATAAAGGAACTTTAAGAGACGGAACTGTTGTTGCTGTGAAAAGCATTACTAAAAGTAGCTGCAAGTCTGAGGATGCTGAGTTCTTGAAGGGGCTGAATGTATTGACCTCGTTGAGACATGAAAACTTGGTGCAGTTGAGAGGTTTTTGCTGCTCAAAAGGCCGTGGGGAGTGTTTTCTCATTTATGATTTTGTTCCAAATGGCAATTTGTTGCGGTATCTGGACATGAAGGAAGACGGTCAGGTCCTTGAGTGGTCTACCAGAGTTTCAATTATCAATGGCATTGCCAAGGGTGAGTTCTTCTTTCTTTGTTTATACCTGGCTATTTTGTTTGTCATTCACATTCAATTTTTTTTAGGTACTGCCTATATCCCAATAAAAAATAAATATCCTTGTCCATATTGGTTTGTACCAACAAATAGTCTCACTTCTAAAAGCATAATAATTTTGGTGTAATTTCGTAAAGGTTCAAGCAAGTAAAGTCATTTTTATAAAGTTTCACTTGTTACTACTTCCTCCGTCCCTAAATGAATGTCCAATTTCGAGGAATATTCTAAATCCTCCTTCATCACACAAGTTCTAATTCACACTTAGACTCATAATGCAATATGATGAGATCATTAAGGATTTTTATGTACTTATGTTACTAAAAATGCTTAAATTTAACCTTTCAGCAAATGTCCCTCAATGTGAAATTTGGATGTTCATTTAGGGACGTAGGGAGTATGTTCCTTAGCAGTTACTTTCAACACATGCTCCGGTTGTTTCACATAAAGTGATTTTTGGTAAAGGGCAACCGGTGCTACAAGAGCTCTCACTATATGTGGGGTCCAATATGAATATTGCTCCTATATTTTTCGGGTGGTGACTTGTAGTTTGTGGAAAATGAGTCAACCATATACTATTTTACAACTTAAAGAAAAATACCCTTTCCTTAAAGATTCAACTCTAGTCACTTTCTGAATAATGAAGCTCCTCTCATTCCCATTTTGCAACTATTTATGGGAAAGTAGTCTCCTATGAATCACCTAAAACAAAATCGATGGGTCATTTTGGGGGTTAATTTCCCATCCACTAACCAAGCATAACAAATTCAAGTACATTTTTCATGAAAATGACTCCCTGTAAACAAATTTGCCTGATATTTTTGTGAACATGAATGATATGGACCGACCTATATGGGTCTATTTAATTGCCGAGGCTGACCCCTTTTAACTTCACCTTGAACAGGTATTGAGTATTTACATGGGAGCAAAGTGAACAAACCAGCACTAATTCATCAAAACATATCAGCCAAGAACGTGCTCATAGACCTGCGTTTCAGACCCTTGCTATCTGATTCTGGCCTGCACAAGCTTCTCACAAACGACACTGTATTCTCTGCACTCAAAGCCAGTGCAGCCATGGGGTACCTAGCTCCTGAGTACACCACCACTGGTCGATTCACAATGAAAAGCGACATTTACGCATTTGGGGTCCTCGTATTCCAAATCATATCCGGAAAAAGAAAATTCGCTAGCTCAACGCGATTTGCTGCTGAATCATGCACTTTCCAAGATTTTGTTGATGCAAATATTCAAGGCAGATTTTCAGAGCAAGAAGCTGCAAAACTTGCAAGAATTGGGCTCATGTGCACCCATGATTCTCCCGAGCAAAGGCCATCTATGGAAGAAATTGTTCAAGATCTTGAAAGCCCATGCTGACTGTTTCAGATCTCATTCAGCAATTGTGTCTTTCTAGCCATTGTCTGAGAATTTTCAGTAGTCTCATTAGTAGATATGTTGCTGCTAACTTGAACTTGTCACAGTTGATGGAACCTGTAGGGATTAATGTTGTATCTTTATTGTGAATGTTGTTGTAGTATTTAAGTCTTGTAGCTTAGGAAGGAATTTTATGGGAGATTTTCTCCCTTAAGCATCTGTATCAATGAAAACTTGCTTTGATAAGTAGCAAATCTCCTCTATTAACATCCCTCATTTACTTGAAAATAGAGCTGAGGCATGCTCCACTTAGGGGTGTAAATGGTTCGGTTTGGTTCGGTTTGGACAAATTTAGAGACCAAACCGCTAGTACTCGGTTTGGAAAAATCTCAAACCAAACCGAACCATGAAAATTTTCAAACCGAACCGAACCAAACCGCCTCGATTTGGTTCGGTTTGGTCTCAAACCGCGGTTCCATTAAACGGTTCAAACCGCGGTTTGAACTGCGGTCTAGACCACGGTTCGAACCACAAACCTGTCCAAACTCCAAATGTTACCTAGTTATGTAAAAGATATTAAAATTACAAAACCACTTTAAAGCTTAAATTGCAAAACCAAAGTACCAACATACATAATCAAAGTACCAACATTCATAAGGGTGTCAGTCAGCAGGCAGGTGTATCAAAGTAGTCCCTAGTAAAAGGGTTACAGCTTGACAAACATACAGCTTATCACGAATTAAACTAAACTTTTGAAACTTCAGAAGTTTTGAACAAGCAGCAACATTCTTCACATACCCCAATCTTTTGAAATAAACCAAACTGAACATACTGAACAAACCAAACTTTTGAAATAAACCAACAGAGACAGCAACAGCAACATTTTGGAACTTTCTTCACATACCCCAATCTGCAGCAACAGCAACAACAGAGACAGAATCAGTATAAAATAACAGTTACAGCATGCCTAAATTGAAACTTCAGAAGTTGCAACACTACGCTTTTTGATGCACATATATTCTTCAATTATGAATAAAAATAACAACAGAGACAGCAACAGCAACATTTTGGAACTTTTTAAGTGATTGAATTTGTTTTTGTCTTAAAAGAGAGATGAGTGATATAAATCAAGGGTGAAATGCAGCAACAACAACAGAGACAGCAACAGCAACTATATATAATCTTTTGCCTCCTTGAGTGCTTGTTTATATACTAAACTATATTAAAAGAGAGATGAGTGATATAAACAAGGGTGAAATACAACATTTTGGAACTTTTTAAGTGATTGAATTTTGAAAGAAAAACCTCAAGGGTGAAATGCAGCAACAACAACAAAGACAGCAACAACAACAACAACAGAGACAGCAACAGCACTCAAGGAGGCAAAAGATTATATAATTTGTTTTAAGTCAAGGAAAACCTTTATCTTTGATGAGAAAATGTTCTGAATTCTCCATTAAATTCAGCTCTTATTTTATTCTACCAATTCATCTTCATTCGTATTCTTTCTCGCTGATATGCGATGAAATGGCGTAGGCTTTTCGGGAGTTAAAAGTTGATGATTCCTAGGTTTTTATGGCTGCAGATCAACTAATATTGCAGGTTGTGATTATAATTCGATACACTCTGTACTACAGAGTATATAGATGCTAATCCAAAATAATCAGTGCATTCAGTTTGCCCATCAACAGCAACAACAGAGACAGAGAATTTGCAATTGCATTTACATTACACAAAAAATTAAAGTATCATTCTGAAGGTGAGCCTAGCAGCAGAATGGGGACGTTAAACATAGTAGAACATTTGTTAACTGTGGTAATTCTGAAGCATTTTCTTACAAACTGAACATAGAAAAACAGGCAGAACAGGTAGACTATAGTATTATCAAGTTCATGAGATACTTACATAGTAATTCAAGTATCATTCCCTTAAAGTCGAAGGACCCACAAGATCTGTATTTTCAGTTATAACTGCAAGATATAAAATTATAAAGTTATAAACATAAGAAAATAAATCAACTTAACATATACAAAATAAATGAATAAAGTTGTTGAAATTAATTGGGTTGTATATATAGTAAATTTACCGGATTCGGCATTGCTAAAGTCATCCAATCTCATTTCAACATCAATGGGAAGTGGTTCGGCACGCAACCAGTCTTGTGCACAAATCAAACTCTCCACAACCTTGGGACTCAAAGAGTCGCGAAATGGATCCAAGACGCGACCTCCCGTGCTAAAGGTCGATTCTGAAGCAACTGTGGTAACAGGAATTGCCAAAATGTCTTTTGCTATTAGGGAGAGAACATGATACCTATGAGCATTTCCTTTCCACCATAACAAAATATCGAAGTTCTTAGCTTTTTTCTCAACAGTTTCATCCAAGTATCTATCAATTTCTGACTTAGCACCATCGTCCACTTCCTCCAAGTGCCTAAGATATGCATCTTGCATGTCTTCAAGATCATTATCATGTGAAGAATCAATCATGCTTTCCGCTTCATCGTCAATTATTTCTACACTTTCATTTTCTTTAGAATTTTTGTCAATCAACTCATAACAAGAATACATATGAAACAAAGTATCTTTCACACTCTTTTCAACCTGAGTCACCTTATCGATATTTTAAATGGTGCCATAACAAAACTTCAAGTAGTTCAACTTGAAACGAGGATCTAACACAACTGCAAGTAAAAGATTCATATTAATCTTACTCATATCACCCTAATACTTGTCAAACTTTTTTGTATTGACTTTGCCATGGCCTTCAAATTAACATCATTGTTACTATTAGCCCAACTAATCAAACTCTTCTCAATCAAGAACATATCAAAGAAATAATAATTAGAGGTTACATACAAGCAACCCGGGAGTCTCCTAGTGATATCATAAAATGCTTTCAAGAATTTGAAAAGAATGGATATGAAAAGGGTTTAGAAATGTATATTCTGTAATAAGTTTATTAGGTTAGGTTTTGAAAATCAAGGGTGGAGATTAAATCAAAAATAATTAAGGGTTAATATTACGGTTTGGGCGGTTCAGCTCGGTGGTTTGGTTTGACGGTTCAGCTCGGTGGTTCGGTTTGGCGGTTCAGCTCGGTGGTTCGGTTTGGCGGTTTAGCTCGGTGGTTCGGTTTGGCGGTTCAGCTCAAAATGGTTTGGTTTGGTTCGGTCTGGTTCGGTTTGGAGGAGTCAGACCGCAAACCAAACCGAACCGCATGGTTTATAGATTTTTGGAACCGAGCTGAACCGCGGAGGTATAAAAACCAAACCAAACCACATGATTTGGTTTGGTTCGGTTCGGTCTCAAACCGCGGTTTGAACCGAACCGCTGACACCCCTAGCTCCACTGCAGCCATATAGTAGGAACTTGGAGCTGAGACATGCTTCACTGACCCAGATTATTCCACTGGCTCATGCTTCAACATCTATTTCCCGAATTCATTTGCCCCTAAGTGGGTCCTACATGAATCGAATAAATTTCGGGGTCTTTGATGTAAAAGCAAGAGAGACGTGTCTCTATTCGGACCATTCGCTGAAACGGACCAGTTGCGCTTCTATTATTGCAGAGTCTAGTGTATATAGTTTGAGGACTCACATTTTGTACTTTTCAACAAGTACTTAAAGATTTTGAAATTGGTAAGTACATGAATTAAGTGATTAGTAATATGACATCATGTGATTCTATGATTGATTGTCTTTTCAAGTTTGTTGAGAGTTCCACATTTGTTTGAGCTTGTTTAACAATATTTTGGCAGTTGGGGTCATGACTTTGACAGCCTTGTGCAAGAAAACAAACATTTTTTACTTACTGTCCTTGCAAATGTGAGATAAGTGTGTGTGTTAGTACCCGGCCCGAAAAAAGGCATTTAAATGCTTGGCCCGGTTAATTAATAAGAAACCCTAACAAAACCCTAAAAATTCATTAATTCGTCCGTACCTGCGCCGTCACTGTTAGCTTGGAAAGTACGCCAGTTAGAAGTCCGATCGGCTTTACCGCAGTGGTATGGCCGATCGACCCTTTATATAGAGCCGATCGACCCTTCAAACCCTAGTCTTGCCGATCGACCCTTCAATGTGACCCAAGTTCCGAGGTATTATAAATAGGGGTGCCCGGCTCCCCATATTCACACACAATTTCATACGGGAGAAACGAGACTACACTTGTTTCACCCATAGTTCTTTTTTATCCTCTTCGAATCGCCAAGATTCGACCCCAAAGTCTTGCTACAATTGGTAAGACTCTTTTTAATATTGTTGTTCTTTATTATTATTGTCTTTATTATTATTTATTGCATGCTTAGTATATTTTAATTACTTTATTTCTTGCTTATGTCATATATGCTAGATTTAGGGTTGTTTTAATATATTTAATTATGCATAGCCGAGGATGATCTAAGGTTTCGCCCTAAGAAACCCAATGGATCTAGGAACTATTTCTTTCCTTCCACCTTAGTTATAATTATCCCATGATCAACAATCCCCCAAGGATGAACGTTGATTAGTGCACCTTCCGAGGGCCTAACTCAAAGGTTCTAGGGTGTGATCATCAATTAATTCTTTCTCTCCCCTCCTCCTTATGCATGATCCCGTTTCTCCTATCTATTCCTGTAAACACCGCACACAACCAACACCCCACATGCTAGAAAGACCGATTCGTCGGGCAATAGGAGTGATAACGTTTCTTCTTCTGTTGTAACTTGACCCCCGAACCCAATTAACTGTTTAGCCTTTTTTCAAAGCTTTGGGCTATATCAAAGTGGCGTGGCGACTCTCAAAATTAAACTAATATTTTTAATATGGTTTAAAGCGAGTGTCACTAAATGAATATCCCATTTCGATCCGACTTTATATAATTAATTATTTCAAACTTCCGAATGCGCGTTGCATCGGGACGGGGTATTCACAGTGGCGACTCTGCTGGGGAATTGTTTTGAAATTTTTTCAAACTAAGTGGGTCAGACTTTCGTTTTCTTGTATGGTGTTGTATTTTACTTCCTTTTTCTTTTTCTCATATTCTTAACTGTTGCATTGCATGCATACATCTCATAAAAAAATCTTTCTCTTTTTTCCTTAAAAAAAAAAAGAATTAGACTTTTTACCTCACACTACCACTAGAGTCCGTGTCACACTGCACAGCTACCCCTTAACCCTTCGGAGAAGCCAAAGTGCGGGAAGTGTGGTGATCATGTCGCCTCCCTTCCGAGTCTCACTTGGCCATCCACTCATCAGTGCGCTTCGACTGCACGATGGGAGCCTGAAATCTAACCCTTGTGTCACCCACTTTACTAGGAATACACTCCATGTGACCGGTTGGTTTGACTAGCTTTTTTATATAGACAATTAATAAGGTCTTTATGTTAAGTCACTGCGAATCAATGATAAGTCAAGATCTATCGAGAGATTAAGAGCACAAAAAAATTGATTTCCTTTTAGAGGACGTACCATGTAAAGTTTGAATGCTTGATCTTGTCCTATCATGGGTCTGTAGTACTTTCCATAAATATCATATTAAATGTCTATATGAGACGGTTAGTCGTTAGGATCCACCACTTTAGGACATTTAGTTAGTTGCGAAAAAGGGGTATCCCTTCCAACCAAGAGTAGGTTCTATAAAAAGTTTTTTGTAAATAAAATGCTTAACTACTCCTCATTTTTAGGATCCACTCCTTATTTCTAGGACCCTCCGAGGTCCGCTCTTCATTCCTAGGACCCTCCGAGGTCCGCTCTCCATTTCTAGGACCCTCCGAGGTTCACTCTCCATCTCTAGGACCCTCCGAGGTTCACTCTCCATTTTTAGGACCCTCCGAGGTCCGCTCCTCATTTCTAGGACCCTCCGAGGTCCGCTCTTCACTTCTAGGACCCTCCGAGGTCCGCCCTTCATTTCTAGGACCCTCCGAGGTCCGCCCTTCATTTCTAGGACCCTCCGAGGTCCGCTCTTCATTTCTAGGACCCTCCGAGGTCCACTCTCCACTCTTCATTTCTAGGACCCTCCGAGGTCCACTCTTCATTTCTAGGACCCTCCGAGGTCCACTCTTCATTTCTAGGACCCTCCGAGGTCCGCTCTTCATTTCTAGGACCCTCCGAGGTCCGCTCTTCATTCCTAGGACCCTCCGAGGTCCGCTCTTCATTCCTAGGACCCTCCGAGGTCCGCTCTGCATTCCTAGGACCCTCCGAGGTCCGCTGCACTCTTCATTTCTAGGACCCTCCGAGGTCCACTCTTCATTCCTAGGACCCTCCGAGGTCCGCTCTGCATTTCTAGGACCCTCCGAGGTCCGCTCTTCATTCCTAGGACCCTCCGAGGTCCGCTCTGCATTTCTAGGACCCTTCAAGGTCCGCTCTTCATTTCTAGGACCCTCCGAGGTCCACTCTTCATTTCTAGGACCCTCCGAGGTCCACTCTCCATCTCTAGGACCCTCCGAGGTACACTCTTCATCTCTAGGACCCTCCGAGGTACACTCTCCATCTCTAGGACCCTCCGAGGTCCACTCTCCATTTCTAGGACCCTCCGAGGTCCACTCTCCATCTCTAGGACCCTCCGAGGTCCACTCTCCATCTCTAGGACCCTCCGAGGTCCACTCTCCATCTCTAGGACCCTCCGAGGTCCACTCTTCATTTCTAGGACCCTCCGAGGTCCACTCTCCATTTCTAGGACCCTCCGAGGTCCACTCTCCAATTCTAGGACCCTCCGAGGTCCACTCTCCATTTCTAGGACCCTCCGAGGTCCACTCTCCATCTCTAGGACCCTCCGAGGTCCGCTCTCCATCTCTAGGACCCTCCGAGGTCCGCTCTCCATTTCTAGGACCCTCCGAGGTCCGCTCTCCATTTCTAGGACCCTCCGAGGTCCGCTCTTCAATTCTAGGACCCTCCGAGGTCCGCTCTTCATTTCTAGGACCCTCCGAGGTCCGCTCTCCATTTCTAGGACCCTCCGAGGTCCGCTCTCCATTTCTAGGACCCTCCGAGGTCCGCTCTCCATTTCTAGGACCCTACGAGGTCCACTCTCCATTTCTAGGACCCTCCGAGGTCCACTCCTCATCTCTTGGACCCTTCAAGGTCCACACCCTCTACTGCGGACCGCCCTAGGTCCAGTCTCTCTATCTTGGACCGTTCAAGGTCCACTCTTTGACCCTTCGTGGTGCTCTTCCTATACTAAGTCCACTCTCTCTATCTAGGACCATTAAAGGTCCACCCTTCCACCTGAGACTCTTCGAGGTCCACCCCTCGTCTGTTGGACCATCCATGGTCCATTCCTCTACCTTTGACCACCCACGGTCTACATCCTTCAAGTTAGGACCCTTCAAAGTTCTACCTCTTATCTCTTGAACCATCCGCAGTTTGCTCCCTTAGCCTTAAAACCATCCATAGTTTAGATCCTTTATCTCTAGCACCCTTCAGCCAAAGACCCACCTAGATCAAACCTCTCTCGACCCATATAGATCAAACCACCATCTAGGGCCTACCTAAGCCAACTTACCAAGTCCGATTAGCTTGTCTAGATCACCCTCACTTATATTTGACCAAGGATCGAGTCATCTTCCTCTCCTTTTTTCACCAAACGGACTCTTTTACATTCATCCTCCCTCTTTCTCTAAACTTAACCCTGGTTGTATCATCAATCGGGGCCCCCTCGAACTACGGTGACCTGAGACTCATATCTTAAATGGTAAGGGTTACGTAGGCAACTTCAGCCCGGTCAAACTCAAAATTGTGGAGGTCAAATATTTTCTCAAGGATGCCTTAAGATTAATTATGAATCTAATTCAACTCATTGGTTTGACTCCGCCATATGTTCTTACAGAATTCCACATCATGTCTCTGGAGAAAAGCATTGAAGCCCTCAAAGAAGTCTCAAACATGAGGTTGGGAGTGATCAACCTCCTCAAAGACATGCATGAAATTGAGCAGCATCATTTGTCCTACATTCAGGAATACTTGAGAAGAGTTCCTCCTCCTGTTCAATTCAGGTCCCTATCATCCACATGCTTATGGTTCCCCTTATGGTCCTACACATCGAATTTCTCATTCGGGAGGCTGCTGTGGCCACCAACCAACGGAAGGCACCAATACCCGAGAAGGAGATCAACAAGGAACATTTTGATGACTTAGGAATGCACGTGGGTGAGTTCTTCGACATTTGGTGGAAAAGAGTTTGATCAAGCCGCTCGAGAATTACAAGCCTATTAACCCGAGAGCTAACTTGGATACATCCAAGTTTTGCAGATACCACAAGTACGTTGGGCATACCACTGACAACTGTAAGCAGCTACAACGCTTGATTCAAGATTTGATCAACCAAGGCCTCATTAATGAAGAAGCCCTCGTACTTCAAGGAAGGATTTAGATTCATTCAGTCTTGTAGGTTCTAGTGTGTCTTTCTTACTTCCACTTTGGGCATTGGTATGTAATGTCCACTTTAGATTAGTTACTTCAATAAAAAAGGTCTTTCTTTCTTTTCTCTCTAGACTTGAGACATAATCTCGCATTACTTTCAAGAAGATTGTTTTATTTATAATTATCAATTGGTTGCTAATCTCACTGATAAACTCACCGGCTAATAAAGTAAACAATGAATGAATGCTTTGATTGGAGTAAACAACTCACCATTCCTTCTTCACACACACCATCCCTATACACCCTTCTCTCATACACTCTCTCCATACTCCACCATATACTTTTCATACACTCCTTGTACACACCCTCTATGCTCCCTCGAGCATACACTTCCCCAAATACACTCTCCCCTACTTAAACATCCTTTTCATATGATCATTTATTTTAAACCCCCATTTGACCTCCTTTCCATATGGTCAAGACAAGCACAAAGACCGTTGTTGCTCATCATCAGAAAATAGCTGCTCACGCCAATGCAAGATGCAAAGGGTTGTTCTTATCCTTCGCAAGTGCTACATAAATATCAACTTGGGGCTCACCAACCCCCCAATCTCGCGTCTCCTCTGATTTTCCATTCGATTGATAAGCTTTCATTGAATATGCTCACATATCTTTCTTATGGTCCGAATATATTCTGCCTTACTTAATAAGTCGGTTAATTGAGTTTGCATTTATTTTAATTACTCTTTTGAGAATGCTATCCGGTAGCGATTGAAGCTTAAACCTTTCACCATAGGAAGCCATAACCTTATCCTCACTAAATAATACCCTTTCATTTCAAGATCGACAAGTTTTGAAACCCTAAGAAAGAAACTCATACAAGGGGCTCCCTCGAGGGGACCACCTCCAAACCCAAGAGGGAAAAGGTAAAACCATCCTAAGGCATACACTAGGGGCTATCGCGAGCAAACAAATCCGAAGGCCTTTCTCGATAAGAGGGTGTTAAAAAAAAAAAAAAAAAAAAAAAAAAAAAAAAAAAAAAAAAACTTCATCACCCCGCAGTGAACCTCCCAAAGGTTGTGAAAATGAGACATCGAGTGAAAGTCCTATCGTGATCAAGTTACCTGCCGAAAGGTTGTGAAAACGAGATATCGAGTGAAGGTCCTATCGTGATCAAGTTACCTGCTGAAATCACAACAAACTCGCGAGAAGAAGCAACAAAAATTCCCTCTTGGACAAATCCCGTAAACCAATTCCAAGTCCATCCTCTCACTTTTAGAGGATTCCATCACCACCCTTGACCTTGCCAAAATCAAAGTTAACCTCACTCTTAGAGGTCCTGAAGAGGCAACAACAAGAAAATCCCTTCACCTTAGAAATCCCAAACACATCCCTCAAACCAACCTCTCAAAGAAAGGCCCAAAGACCTCTCACTTTAAGAGGTCATGTTAATCATCACCTAATGATCGATCGCAATCCAAAGCCCAGCTACAACCACTACCGGATGGCATTCTCAAAAGATTATTTAAAAGAAATGCATATTCAGATTTTTGAGTCACTTGTTATCCTACGTGAGCATATTACATACTCTCTCCAAGTTTGGGAACTCGTCCTATTCTTGAAATTCGTTCATTCGACTCCTCAAACACTGCTCGCAAAAGTCTCACTGGGGCTTCGCATCCGTGCCTCTCAGCGGCACTCTGGTAAAAGCAAGGAGACACGCGCCAGGGACTACTCCCCTCGGCTTGCGAGAACAAAGGAACAAAGAATCTTCACTTGAAGGAATGAAAAAGTCTTTGGGTTATAATCAGTCAATTCCCACATTTTCTTCCACCCCAATCTTTTTTCTATTTTTCTTTCTTTCCCATAAAGAAGATCAATGCAGCGGCAGCCCGGATGACAATTACCACCGAACAGCCCAAAGCAGCAAGCAACAACGGAACATCCTTCTCCTTCTAAAGTCGAGCCAGATTTCACCATCAATCAATTCTCTCTCTTATTCCAGCTTCTAATCAAAGGCTATTATTTGTTTACTTATATAATTGGAATTTGATAAATCAGTCAGTGAGGTCCATTCTCGAGCAACCAAAGTACAATTCTGAATAAAACAATTCTTCAAATGTCCCGACAAGTCTTCTTTTTCTACATCATAGGAAAATAGAGCCAAACACTGTCTTTCTGTCAAGCAGGGGCTTCCATACACTTTTCCACACCTTGTGATACTTATACTCTCCCAAAAGAGTCAAAACCAAAAGCGAGAGTGTCATACACGAATTCGGGATCCATTCCCACCTTCGAAAAAATGCGCCCCTGCACGTATACATTTCCGAGTCTTGTCCAACGACTGATTGACCATTGTTCGAAACGAGGGGTCACCCCCGTGGCCGCAAGATAACTCTGTCTGCAATAGGGATACATTGAATCTCTCCAAAGCTGGGGCTTTTGTTAAGCTGTTCTCTCAGGCTCTCTTTACCAGATTCCCTTCAAGTTTGCTTTGCATCATCAACTGGGGCTTCGCCAAGGTCACTTCATCAAACATTGGGGCTCCCCTCAACAAAAATGGGTCGAATTTGTGGTTCTTCAGAAAAGGCCAAAGGGCTCTAAATCGGAGCTCCAATGAAGTCATATCTAGCAAGAAGGGCATCCCTTTTCATCAAGATCAACATGTGGCAAACTCTTTGAGTTAGTTAGAAACATAATTAATCATAAGGCCTCCTTATCAAAATAACATACTTTCAAAATGCCACCCTTCTTGGCACCTTGTTTACAAAATCAGTCTTTGGTCTCCACAAATTTTCAAACTCTTCAATTCTATCAAAGACGCATCTCTGTGACTCTCAAGATGACTCGGTCCTACCCCCCACCTCTGGACACCAAACTCATCCAAGCCCACCTTCTATCATAGACACCCACTCAGCCTCGCCTTGCTTAAACCATAACCTTTCTGCTCAAAATTGCCTTGTCCAGACTTACCACAAAATACCTTTCTAAACTCTAGCCTTAAGCCTAGGTGACAAATACCTTTCTAAACCCTAGCCTCAAGCCTAGGTGACAAATACCTTTCTAAACCCTAGCCTTAAGCCTAGATGACAAATACCTTCCTAAACCCTAGCCTCAAGCCTAGGTGACAAATACCTTTCTAAACCCTAGCTCCAAGCCTAGGTAACAAATACCTTTCTAAACCCTAGCTCCAAGCCTAGGTAACAAATACCTTGCTAAACCCTAGCCTTAAGCCTAGATGACAAAAATCTCTCTAAACCCTAGCCTTAAGCCTAGATGACAAGAATCTCTCTAAAACCCTAGCCTTAAGCCTAGGAGACAAGACTCCTCTCTAAACCTTAGCAATATTTATCCCAATCTTTTAATCGCTTGGTTCTTCGGCTCGGGAAGCCATAATAATCCCAATCAATTCACACAACTATTCTTCATCGCATGAAAGAGCCTAAGTCCTTTGGCGGCTACGGTTTCCCGCATTTCAGAGGTCTATCCTCCATTTCAAAAGGTCCGTCCTGTATCTCAGAGGGTCCGTCCTGTACTTTCAAAGGGTCCGTCCCGCATATCAAAAGGTCCGTCCTGTATCTCAAAGGGTCCGTCCCGCATATCAAAGGGTCCGTCCCGCATTTCAGAGGTCTATCCTCCATTTCAAAGGGTCCGTCCCGCATATCAAAGGGTCCGTCCCGCATTTCAGAGGTCTATCCTCCATTTCAAAGGGTCCGTCCCGCATTTCAGAGGTCTATCCTCCATTTCAAAAGGTCCGTCCTGTATTTCAGAGGGTCCGTCCCGTACTTTCAAAGGGTCCGTCCCGCATTTCAGAGGTCTATCCTCCATTTCAAAGGGTCCGTCCCGCATTTCAGAGGTCTATCCTCCATTTCAAAAGGTCCGTCCTGTATCTCAGAGGGTCCGTCCCGTACCTTCAAAGGGTCCGTCCCGCATATCAAAGGGTCCGTCCCGCATTTCAGAGGTCTATCCTCCATTTCAAGGGTCCGTCCCGCATCTTCAAAGGGTCCGTCCCGTACTTTCAAAGGGTCCGTCCTGTATTTCAAAGGGTCCGTCCCGCATCTTCAAAGGGTCCGTCCCGCACCTTCAAAGGGTCCGTCCCGCATTTCAGAAGTCAAAATTATCCAATCTTTGGGTGACTCCCCGGACAGTCAAATATTTGGCTTTTGATTCCCACACAGTATTTTCCACATTGCCCCATACACTTTCTCTCAGTACGCGAATCAAGACTAAACTTGGTTTATTTGCACAACACACGGAGAAATCAAGACTACACTTGATTTGTTCCATCACACACAATTTTCAAGGGGTAAATCAAGACTATACTTGAATTTCCTTTCCACACATTATCTCACAACATATCTTCACACGGAAAAATCAAGACTACACTTGATTTGTTCCAGCACACACAATTTTCAAGGGGAAAATCAAGACTATACTTGAATTTCCTTTCCACACATTATCTCACAACATATCTTCACACGGAGAAATCAAGACTACACTTGATTTGTTCCATCACACACAATTTTCAAGGGGAAAATCAAGACTATACTTGAATTTCCTTTCCACACATTATCTCACAACATATCTTCACACGGAGAAATCAAGACTACACTTGATTTGTTCCATCACACACAATTTTCAAGGGGAAAATCAAGACTATACTTGAATTTCCTTTCCACACACAACATATTTTCCCACGGAGAAGGCAAGACTATACTTGATTCTCCTTTCCGTACATCTCTCAATATTATTCGAATCGCCCTTAGATTCGATCCCCAAAGCCTTGCCACAAATCGCATCTTTGGCTTGAGACGCTGCACGTCCGCCACTCTCGGGTACTAAACGCCCACGTTTTCGAACTACGACTTGGCTTGATTCCTCTTGGGATACGTAGGTAGCCCGACGTGGGTCCAGCCACTTGACCTACCTGGTCATCCTTTTGCGACTCAGCTCAAGTCCAAAAACCTCACATCCACAAGGTCACTTTCCTTACCTCCTGAAATCCCTTTTTTCAGGACGGATCCTATTCTTTTATCGTCGACCCCACTTGTCTTACAAGAAGCGTCGCCGAGGGGCTACTGTTAGTACTCGGCCCGAAAAAAGGCATTTAAATGCTTGGCCCGGTTAATTAATAAGAAACCCTAACAAAACCCTAAAAATTCATTAATTCGTCCGTACCTGCGCCGTCACTGTTAGCTTGGAAAGTACGCCAGTTAGAAGTGCCGATCGGCCCTTTACCCGTGGTATGGCCGATCGACCCTTTTATATAGAGCCGATCGACCCTTCAGCCCTAGTGCCGATCGACCCTTCAGTGGCCCAGCCCAAGTTCCGAGGTATTATAAATAGGGGTGCCCGGCTCCCCATATTCACACACAATTTCATACGGGAGAAACGAGACTACACTTGTTTCACCCATAGTTCTTTTTTATCCTCTTCGAATCGCCAAGATTCGACCCCAAAGTCTTGCTACAATTGGTAAGACTCTTTTTAATATTGTTGTTCTTTATTATTATTGTCTTTATTATTATTTATTGCATGCTTAGTATATTTTAATTACTTTATTTCTTGCTTATGTCATATATGCTAGATTTAGGGTTGTTTTAATATATTTAATTATGCATAGCCGAGGATGATCTAAGGTTTCGCCCTAAGAAACCCAATGGATCTAGGAACTATTTCTTTCCTTCCACCTTAGTTATAATTATCCCATGATCAACAATCCCCCAAGGATGAACGTTGATTAGTGCACCTTCCGAGGGCCTAACTCAAAGGTTCTAGGGTGTGATCATCAATTAATTCTTTCTCTCCCCTCCTCCTTATGCATGATCCCGTTTCTCCTATCTATTCCTGTAAACACCGCACACAACCAACACCCCACATGCTAGAAAGACCGATTCGTCGGGCAATAGGAGTGATAACGTTTCTTCTTCGTTGTAACTTGACCCCGAACCCAATTAATCGTTTAGCCTTTTTTCAAAGCTTTGGGCTATATCAAAGTGGCGTGGCGACTCTCAAAATTAAACTAATATTTTTAATATGGTTTAAAGCGAGTGTCACTAAATGAATATCCCATTTCGATCCGACTTTATATAATTAATTATTTCAAACTTCCGAATGCGCGTTGCATCGGGACGGGGTATTCACAGTGTGTGTGTGTGTGTGTGTGTGAGAGAGAGAGAGAGAGACAGAGATAGATCAAGTTACAACTCTTGTGATTCTCTCTTCCCCTTATTTTTTCATTTTCTTTATGGGCCCAAAATCATCCTCACATTTCCCAACTTGGCGAGTTTAAAGCTGATCTACATTTTTTTTCCAAGTAAATAATATTTTCTGGTTAAAGGTAAAAAATAATGAATATTGTACTTATACTTTCTCCGTCTCATAGTAATATGCAAAAAGACATCTTTTGATCATTTCTGAAGTAACAAAGTGTCAAAATGAACGTGGAACCCACTTATCATACTTACTACTAGGAAACGGAGGGAGTATAGCTCAAGTTAATAGATGAAGTTTTAATGGTAAAGTGGTGGTTTGGACCAGTTTGTAATAATTCATCTAAATGAAGTGATGAAAGAAAGTTTGTCAAGGCTTAACCCAATAAAGTTTGAGGAAAAACCTTATGGGATATTGAACTATAGAGAGATTTAAAAGTATTCCTTATAGTTATTTTACCATTGAGTTAGTTTTTGAAATTAGGGTAGGACCCCTTTCTCAATGTCTAGATTCAAGATATTCATTTTAACTCCCTCATATTTTAGAAAATGAATTATTCAGGAAAAATTGATTAAGAACATGCAAGAGTTAAATATCTTAATTATAATTACTAGCTATTTACACTTAGAAATTCCCCATAATACCAACTCCCAAAAATCTTCTTTTAAGTCTTGATAACCCTAGGAGATCTAATTCTAAACACATGCTCTTCCCCAGTACACTTGTCCACCTTAACAACCCAATGACCCCTCTTTCCACCACCACCACCACCGCCACCACTTTTAGTCACTTTTCCGGCAACCCGAGTCAACAACAACCCTTCTCCGATTGGCAACAACTGTGTATTCGCTCCGCTCCACCTCCACGAATCTTTACAAAATGCGTTATACCCCAACACAATAGTATTCCTATCCCTCCCACTTCTTTGGATGTTCCCAAGAATACCCTCGTGGTTCTCGAGATTACAATCGACAACCACGAGATCAGCTTCTCTGTAGTGGCTTGATAGTAATTCTTGAGCATCCCCAATGACAAACTCAACATGACTGGCATCTGAACTAAGGGCGTGTTTGGATGAATGCAATTCTTCTACGCCACGTACAATGCAGATCACTCGGCCACCTGTTTGATGGGCTGCTGCCACTAGGCCTAATGTGGTGGAGCCAGCAGTGGTGGCACATGCCACCACCATGAGCTGGACATTGTTTCCGGCAGCTAGGGCTGAGATGAACTCTGCTACGTCTGGTTCATTAGCTTTCTTTCCCTGAATCAAGATTAAAAATATGATAAGAAAACGATATAGTTAACAAAAAATATACATATGGGATTATGGAAATGCCAAGGCAGTTTAAGAAAATGTAATGTAACATACCATTTTAATGGTATTGAGGTAGGCTTTAGTGGCATTTTCTGCTGACCAGCAATCCATCTTTCTCCTTCTCTAGGTTTCTTGTGGTTTTCCTTCGGAAGAGGAAGAAGAAGGCTTTGAACCTTTGGTAGATAATTGTTTATTTTGCCTTGTCCTTGTGAGTAGTTTGGGTTTATATAGAGTCCAATCAACCTATGGGGCTACAAGGGAGGTAGGCTTTAACTGACTTATAAATTAAATGCTACATCCTAATAAGGGACCCAAAACCTTGCATTGGATATACTATCACTAATAATTTTTATAATATACTTTCATTAAATTTAATTATATTTTTGAAATTCAATAAAGTTACCTAAAATAAAATAAGACTTATGAATATTTTATCTTATAATTAGTGTAGCATGGCTCTACTGTATTTCTCTGTGTATACATCAGGTTCCAAGTGAGCATTGATAGCAAGTGGGGTGGCTTTCTATTTTCAGAAACCAATTATGGATTTATCACTGCAAATTAGTTGTTTCTTGATTTAACAAATTAGGAGTAATTTTTTAATAAAAAATTGACATTACACTCTTCCCTAAATATTCATCTGCTTGCTGTAATGTCGTATTTAGAGGGACAGTTGAAATTTCCATCAACAATTTAATTTAATTTAATTTAATTTAAAATTCTGTTAGAATTTCTTTGGGGGCAAACCATACAAAGCCCATGTTAGTTCTGCAATATCCAACCAACTTTTATTAAATATATTGTCCAAGTCTTCAATATATACACTCATCTTATGTTTCTTTAATTGATTACTGTACTTATTTTTCTCGTAATACATGATACAAGTCGCAATATATTTGTCAAACCTTTTTAAAAAATGCGTTTTACTAATTTATATATTGCGTGTACCTTAATAAAATTGTACTAACCTAAGGCAATAAAGTAATGATGTTATTTAAACATCATTAATTTGAACTAACCTAAAATAAAATTGTGACACTTACTACGAAACATCGAGAATTTTTTTTCTAAGGCAATAAATTAATGATGTTATTTGGAATTAGCTTTTAAGATTCTAACTATTCTCTTCGATTCAAAATATCTGTTGTTTTAGAAGTTAATTTTTATCTCAAAATTTTTTACTCTTTTTGTTCTTGTATACCAATAACTATACCCTCATTTATGCTTGTGAAATATTTTTCATAAAATCATTAATCATTAAATTATCTAGATAATCAGATTATTCTACAGATGCATAAGTCTAGTTTTTTTTTTTTTTTTTTTTCATATTAAGCGTCGTATAAAGTGTAGGGTTTTTTTTTTTTTTTCATATTAAGCGTCATATAAAGTGTAGTTTTTTTTTAGATGTTCCAAATCAGAAGGCAAGAAGAGGGTTCAAACATATTTTTCATATTAAGCGTCGTATAAAGTGTTGTTGTTTGTTTTTTTACGATGTTCCAAAACAGAAGACAAGAAGATGGTTCAAACTTTAACGTTTATCGACAGTGAGGATTTGATTTTACCGTTGAGTCACTAAATATTAGGACAACTTGTGTTTTCTTAAAGTTGTTTGTATAAAGCTATTTTTGCTATGTATTGTGTAGTCGTATTAAACAGCTATTGTTTTGCCTCCCCTAAGGAATACAGAGATCTAGATCTGTTCAAGCTGTTTCCCTGACCAAACACAGAGGAAGAACATGTATATTAATCTTATGTCTCATGGTCTCTCTCCTACATTATGAAACGTCCTAATTTGTCTGATTATGTTCAATCTTAATTTGCTATTGCACTTTCTTGGTGAAGATTGATGCTACCCAAAAATAATGCATGGTTGGGCCTGGTCCAAGCCCATAAGCGAGAAGTTATCAATTAAGTCCAAAGCGAGATAAGGCCCAAGAAGAAGATAAGAATAAAGGTAACCCAGGTGCGATTCACGGGAAAGTGAGTCGGGGAATATCCCGCTAAGTTCAATGAAATGGAAACTAGAAGTAGAGAAAGCGAGATAACGTAAGGATAACTGCGAGATAATGAGGCAGGCCGGCGAAATATTGGTATAAGATGAAAGGCGAGATATTATGGGGAGGCGACACAACCCTCGGTTAGCTGTGTTCAGCAAGTGATGGATTCTATTAGGTGCGACTCGTAAGGGGCGGCATATAAATATCTACGAAGTGGGACCCATAAAACGGTTGGGCATTGGGAAAAGTGATCACGTGATTTGAGTTAATCTCATAGTTGGCCAATAGAGTGATGACACGTGGAAAGAGGCATGGAACGTGAGGAGGTCATGTGCATGGCACGAGGGGAGGAGTATATATATGAGAGATGGTCTTCAATGGCAAGGTACGTACACACACACACCCACAAACACCTTTCCATTGTTCAGTTTATCCTTGCCCAAGTAAATTCTTATCCTCACGCCGGAGGGGCTTACGCCGGAGCCGCCCTCGACTTAGTTGACGTTTGTGTTTGTGCAGACTTGAAGAAGGAGCCGGAGCTGTCCAATTCAGACTACAACGGTCGAGTTGCTGTTGAGGAAAATCCTAGCAACATCAATTGGTTCCGTTACCGGGACTGATTCTCTTCATTTGTTGAAGATTTGCCCGCGAAAGTTTGGTAAGTTGGGTGCGGTTTGGAAGATCTGGAGGATTGGTGTTTTGGGTAATCTGATTTTGGCATTGTTCATAGTTGGCAAGTTGTTGTCGTTTGAAATTGATTATTGTTTGGTAGTTTTTGGTATTTTGAAGATTTTAATGATTTTGTTCGGTGTTTGAGTGTGAATCTTTGAGTCAGAAGTATTGGTGTAGGTTGAATTGAATTTTTGGGAGTTCGTGAAGGATGATTGGAATGATTATTTGAATATGTTGATTTGAAGATTTTGGTGTTTCTGGGTCGTGGTTTGATTGGAATTCATTTGATTTAGACAAGTTTTGTTTGGTGTCTGGTAATTGGAGGAAATTGGTGAAGTTGGTTTGATATTGTGCTTGATAAAAGTGCTATAAAGGGAAGAACACCTTCAATTTTCTGGGATAGATCTTCAAATCTTCATAAGATTTGCAGATCTTCAAGTTTGAGTTCATAAATTTGATTACGTGGGTGATAAGGAATGTCAACACCTGAGAAGAGCATAGTGGGCCAGAAGACGATGGCGGGAAGGAGTCTTATCTCGCCTATGTCAGGTTTGGGGAGTATGGGAACTGGCGGAGCGAGAGACACTTCCTCTTCACAACAAGTGATTCCAGAGGAGAGAGAGCGGGATACAGGTGATGGAAGAGAGAGAAATGTGATGCCGCCACCGCCAGAGGAGGAAATGGAGAATGAGGAGGAAAGTTTGAGGATTCACAACAACTTGATCCTGCAATTATTGGAGAACAACAAGCGACTTATGACATTGAAGAAAAAGCCTACCCCTATCCCGCAGGGTTTGCTAACAGCGACAGAGGAAGGAAATAAGGGAGCAAATAAGGAGGTCATTGTTGTGGATGATGGGGAGCGACAGAAGGAAGCAGAGCCTGAAAAAATGAAAGAAACAGAGGCGAGACTAGAGGGGCCGCAGAAGCGAAAGGCGGGAGAGTACTTGGAGAATGGGCGAAAAATAAAAGTGTATCATTGGCCACATACCTCCCAAGTGTCATCTCTTTATTGCGAGGAGGATGAGGATGACACTGCGTCAAACGAAGCAGGATATGGAGAGCAAGAGTTGAAGGTTTCTAAAGAAGGCGAGAGATCCAAACAAATAGATAAAGGAAAGGGGGTAGGATTAAGTCGCTTTGGGGAAGAAGACGGATTAAAGAAGCAGATGGCTGAGATGGCAAAAAGGTTGGCGAAATTAGAAAAGGGCGGTATAGTTGACAGCGAGAAGAATTCTTTTGTCGCTCCATTTGCCAAATACATTCAAGAGGCTGAGCCCGCTCCGGAGTTTCGTTTGCCAACATTGTCTAAATATGCGGGAGTTACCACGGCCAGAACTCATGTCGCGGGTTTTGAAGTTACGATGGCAATATTGACTAAGGATGATGCATTGCTATGTAAAACTTTTGCTAGCACTTTGGAGCTTCAAGCGTTGGAATGGTTCACGCAGCAGCCCGCTAACTCTATTGTGGGGTATCAAGATTTTAAGCGGAAGTTTTTGTCGAGATTTGGGGCTGTGGGAACTCAGCCGGTGGTATTGCAGGAATTAATGGGAATTAAACAGAAAGCGGGAGAAGGTCTGATAACTTACACCAACAGGTTTTGGTTGATTGCCAACCTAATTTTCGAGATAGAGCCCAAGTACGCAATAATGATGTATATGTCGGGCCTGGTGTCAGAAGCTTTTAAAAGGAAGTTGAGGATGAGGTTGCCTGCGACTTTAAGTGAGTTGCATGAGCGAGTTAAGGCATACTGTGGTGGTGAGGACATTGAAGAGGGAACATCTGGCACTGCAAGGAAGAATGTTAAAGACAGAATTGAGTATGTCAAGGATGATAATGCAGCTCGCGGTGGAGGGCGAGGAAATCGGGCTGGTGAAAGAGGTGGAGGCCGCGCTGGTGGTCGTGGCAATGTACGAATTATTAGATTCACAAGATTAAACGCCAGGCCGAGCGAGATTTTGAGGGCGGTGGAGTTACCGGCGGCATTCGAAATGACGGACAGAGGAAGAAGAAACTTGAACCAGTATTGTAATTATCATAGAGACAGAGGGCATGAGACTGATGAATGTTACAACTTGAAAAAGGTGATACAAAGTAAAATTGAGAGGGAGGAGTTGCAGGAATATGTATGGCAGGAACAGAATGTGGCGGCTCAAGGAGGAAATGGTGAGAGGAATGAAATATTGGTGATTCATGAGCCAACTAGTATTACCTGTCTAAGTAATCAGATCATGTCACTGTCGCATACCTGCCATATTCCCGCTTACCCGCCAAGTGAGGAGAGGATTATTAGCTTTTTAAGGCGAGAATTGGCTTTAACACCCTGCCATGGATGTCAGCCCGTAGTAATTACAATTGCTCCAGGAAACAATATACTACACAGAGTGTTGGATAGACTCAGGAGCAAGTCGCAACATCCTATACTATGAAGCTTTTAAGAAAATGAGATATACAGAGGCCAATCTGGTGCCATACAAAGGATTTCTGGAGGGGTTTACGAACCATACAGTGGGGGTCAAGGGAACGATCTCATTGGCGGAAGAGATAGGAGAGGACGAAAAAGCGAGAACCCGTACGGTGGAGTTCATGGTGATAGACCTGGTGTCGCCATATAACGCCATTGTAGGTATTCCGTTTATGCAGACTTTCGAGATGGTTGTGTCTATCCCGCATCAACGAGTCAAATTCCCCACCCCGAAAGGAATAGCTTGTTTGAAAAGTGAAGTTAAAGAAGTAATTCAGAAGAAGATCGAGATCCAAACTGCGGCAAGGGCAAGTTCTAGTTCGCTTTCAACAGCTTTAGCAATCCGAGATGCGAAAGTCAATATGGTCACAGACTTGGAGGAGGAAGGGCTGCGAGAAATGAGTAATATGCGGGACATTGATGAAGAGGTGGTTGAGGAGAAATTTGAAGTAAGTTTGAGGACCCAGGGGGCAATACAGGCCAAGAAGGAAGGGGCAAGATTGGTTGAGTTTATCAAAATGAAAGAGCCAAGAATTGAGGAAATAGTTGAATTTGAGGACGAGAAGTATGAAGAGATGGAGGTGGAAGCAATTGAAGTTTTACCGCAAGATGGCGACAATTGGGGTAAAAGCGACAATAAGAAGGATAAGGAATGTCATAGAGGAAAGAAGGAAAGTGGAATGGTGGTGAGCACATGGTAGACGTGAGATAACCTGTGGAAAATGCTTTAAACGATATCATCAACAAAGAAGTAAGAAGTAATTTATTTATTTAATAGTATGCTTATCAAAATCGTATGAAGATTGAATATTATGAATATATGGAGTTTTCCACTTATGAATGAAAATTATGCATGTTTTGAAGAGGTTATATGAAATGATAGTGTTATGAATGGAAGTTATATACATCTTGAAAATGCTAAACGAAATGAAAATAAAGAAATGAAAGTATGAAAGTCTACGATTTAAGTTTGTGTTGCTTTTATCGAATGTTGTCTAGTAATAATGTTTATGTGATATATCGTCAAAAACAGAAAAGTAAGTCGCTAGGAGTAAAGTTGCCTAAAGACAACTTCACTTTTTCGATGGGAGTATAAGTATATGGTGGTATCTCGCCAAAGATAAGAAGGTAAAAGGTTTTGATGAACTATCAAAACAAATTGCAAGTCGCATGAAATTGCAAAGGAAGGAGAGTCTATCTCGCCTTTATGGCATGTAAAGATATGACTATAAAAAAGAAAGTCTACGGACTATAAAAAAGAAAGTCTACGGACTATAAACATGAAAGTCCCATCTCGCCTGAATGGCATGTATATGGATGCGACTATAAACAGGAGGGAAAGTCCCATCTCGCCTGAAGGGCATGTATATGGATGCGACTATAAACAGGAGGGAAAGTCCCATCTCGCCTGAATGGCATGTATATGGATGCGACTATAAACAGGAAAGAAAGTCCCATCTCGCCTGTATGGCATGTATATGGATGCGACTATAAACAGGAAAGAAAGTCCCATCTCGCCTGAACGGCATGTATATGGATGCGACTATAAACGAGAAAGTCTATACCGACTATAAACGAGAAAGTCTATACCGACTATAAACGAGAAAGTCTATACCTACTATAAACGAGAAAGTCTATACCGACTATAAACGAGAAAGTCTATACCGACTATAAACGAGAAAGTCTATATCGACTATAAACGAGAAAGAAGCCTATCTCGCCTGAATGGCATGAAAAGATGTCGCTAAAAAGAAGAGATACCTATCTAGTTTGAATAGTATGAAAAGAGGTGGTTCAAGGAAAGATATGGAGGCAAAAAGAAGGAAATTTTTCTAAGTAAAAATCACGAAAAAAGCAAGGAAGAATCAAAAGAGAAACAAAGATCAGTGATAAAATGAGTCGCGTTGTATGCATTGTAAGTAAAGTCGCCTAAAGACGACTTCACTTTTTCGATGGGAGTATAAGTATGGGGTACCTATTATGCAAAAAGAAGATTTTTGATGACTTATCAAAACAAAGTAGTAAAGGCGAGATATGAATAATAAAGCAAGTAAGTAAAGCATAAAGACGAAATGGGCAAGCACGAAGGCCGCAAATATACATTGTTCAACGACACACAGGCCCAAATAAAGGAAAGAAAATTGTTTAGCCACCAAGGCAAGTTACAAAAGTTGTCCAAAATAAACTAAGTACCAAAGTAGAAACAAGTTAGACATTGGGTTCATTTGATGGAGCGGCTTGAGTAGAGCTTGAAGTCGCTAGGGCGAGAGTCCTTGCATCTTCCAAAAGCTTGTGCTTCTTCTCAAGATGTTCATTCCATAGAGCAAGAGCATTGGGAGAATGGACATAAGGGGGATTCCAGGGAGCCTTACCTAGTAATGCATCTTCCTCTGCTAAGTCTTTAAGTTCATCAGCTGAGAAAGGAACCATGGAATGTCCACGGCGGCATACTTCACTAAAGATTGGCTCTGAGCCCCAGTGGGAAAGCCGCTCAATCGTGATGGCGGGAATTTCGGGGGCATCAGCAGCAACTGCTCGCAAGACTTGCAGAGAGGTTTGGTCACCAATGTCAATCAGATCATCCTTGAGTTTGGTCACGTCGGAGTTAAGGGAAGTGATTTCGGCAATCTTACCCGTTAGTTCTTCCCGCAACTTGGCTATCTCGCCTTGAAGAAATTGAGTATCAGCGACATGAGTCTTCTTTAAAGTCTCATTGTTGCTCAGAAGCTTGGCGGCATTTTCCTTGACAGAATTGAGTTCAGCAGTAGCCTTGTTGAGGTCAAGTTTGGCGGCATTAAGTTCGATGTTGGCAGTCTCAAGTTGATTCCGTGAAGTGGATAAGTCAGTCTTCAGTTTGTTTCGCTCTTCTCCCATGGTGGTAATGGTAGCCTCCCGCCTGCCTAATCTGCCGCGAAGGGTCTTTTTATCTTTCCTCAAAAACTGATTGGAGAGATCCAAAGTTTTGTTGTCCTTGGTAAGGCGAGTGATTGTCTCGCTCATTCCCATAAGGGAAGATCCAACCTAAGGGAAAATGAAAAGTTGAAAATAACCATGAACAAAATTTAAAGTAAGCAAGGAAAGAAAAAGTAACATACCAATGATAGATGAATGCCGGCTTGGCAGGTGGCATGATCCACATTCATTTCAGTCACATTCCGCACTTGAATGGGGTCGCTGACGCGAATCAAAGCTGAACGTCCAATCAAACTCTCCTCAATGCCGCGGTTTTCATTGATCAATCCCGTCAAGCGGGGGACTTTAGCAGCTTCCTGGCTCAGTTCATGAAGTTCATCAAAATCAGTAGGCATCACAAAATTTTCTTGGAGCCAGATAGGAACAGGGAGACTGGCAGGAATAGATGGGTCGAGTGGAGTTGGGGGCGAGTTAGAAACATTGGTTAAGTCGCAGATTTCGACGTTGCGGGATAGTGGAGGAGCATCATCTTGAGTGGGCTCAATGGCAGCAGTTTCTGGAACGGGAGAGTTGGTTTGGATAGAGTCAGAAGGGGGAATTTCAATATTCTCCTCAATTTGGGCATTAGTAGTTGGAGGGGCAGAAGCTTGCGGGATGACATTCTCAATAGTTGCCGGGACAGAGGTTGGCATGACATTGCCTTGAGTAGGTGGAAGGACTTGAGTAGTTGGGAGAGCTTGAGTAATGACAGGATTGGGCGGGATATTCACCTGAGTTGAAGGTGCGACATTGGATTGAACTGAGGCAAGTCTTCTTTGTCGCTTGGCGCGGCTATCCGGGTTAGTAGGCTTAGCCCTTGCCTTCGGGTTAGACAGACCTTGTGATTTTTCTCGAGCAATCTCCTCAGAGTCAGTGCCATCAAGCAATACTGGCAGAGGAAGGTCAGAAGGAAGAGCATGGAGAGAAGCATCGCGGGTAAGAGCTAGCCTTTGTCTTCGCTTGTCTGTATCCCGGTTGGCAATTTGGCGACTTTCCATGGATTTGGCTCGATGATCTGGAAGCAAAGAAAAGAAAATGTAAAGTTAGAGTTTTTCAAATGTAAGTAAGATTGAAAGGAAGAGAAGGCTAAAAAGTGACATACAATTAACGGCATTCATGGCGGGACAATTACGGGTACCCTTGCATGACAGACACTCGTGAGCGTATTTGTTGTCCGAATGTCGCTCCCAGCCATCAAAGTAGGTATGAATTATTGGAACCCGTGGCGGGGCAACGGGCAAGTTATCTGCTAGTCCGACTTGATTGAGAAGCGTTCTGTTCCGCAAAATACCCCTCCAAGAAATAAGTGGTTGGGGAGTTTCATCAGGAGAATCGGCGGGAATAGCAATAACAGCTTGAATGGCGGCACGGAGGGCATTGTCGCCAACAAGAGATGCATCGCGGGTTTCGATTTGAGGATTAATGGGATGAAGGTCAGCGGGATGGGACCATCCAACGCGGGAAACAATGAAAAGGGGATCACTTAGCCATTCATGAACCTTAGTTGGTAAGGGAGTAAGGATCTTAATACCCCGTTGGTATTGGAGAGAGAGGCGAGTCTTTTTTATGTCATTGTCAAGTTTGGTGGTTTGTTTGTATCCTTTGAAATGGCTAACTAAAGCTGTAACGGTGGGTTCTCTTCTTAAGGCGCGGCAAATAGTAATAAAAGAGGTAATGATCCTAATGGCATTGGGATGAATTTCTGTGATCATGGCCTGGGCTTTGTATAAAACCTCGCAAAGGAAAGGATCTAAGGGGATCCTAAGGCCGGCCTTAAGCTGAGAAGGGAAGATAACTATACCATCTCGCATTTCTCGCAGATGGGCAAGAGAAGTACTTCCTTGGTAATCAGAAATGCGGTAAATAGAACGGTCTATGTGGTAAAGACTATGCCAAGTGGTAATAGGGTTGGTTATGTGAGAACTGGTATCTGGAGCAAGAGAAGATCCCGCCTCAACGTGAGCGGGATTGGTAAACAGATTACCTTCAGTTAAGCTTAAAGTTTGAACCCCGGTAGAAGGGGGATTGTTGGATGTCTCCGCGGGAGAGGAAGTCACTTGATCAGCCATCTCGCTGGAACCACTGGAAGAAGAAGAAGAAAGGACAGATTTATAATACATCCTACGTTTTGAATAAGGGTCAGCAACATGTTGGGATTCAGATGAGTCGCTTAAAGTGGGAGCATGCTTGTCCTCTATAAATCGAGCTAATTCTTTAGGGGAAGTAAAAATGTGAGACATAGGGGCTGAAGGGGGAAGGAAAAAGCGGCCTTGAATCTCAAGAGAATCAATTGTTGCGGGATTAACCCAAATTTCAACCAAAGAACCTTATTATGTCGGCCTCGGGGCAATCTCGCCCAAGTAGTTCGTAGCGCCTCGTATAAGCCGCCTGAAACTTGACACCTACCATATCTAACCCGCCTAGAGCAATTCTTGTATCTCGCCATAAAGGGTAATTTAGGAACAAAATTGAAAGGATGGACAAAGGG
This sequence comes from Adenophora triphylla var. japonica, assembly GCA_022495995.1. NCBI lineage: Eukaryota > Viridiplantae > Streptophyta > Magnoliopsida > Asterales > Campanulaceae > Adenophora > Adenophora triphylla. Next base: position 686,685 of record JAFEMH010000220.1, read on the forward strand.
AATAACAAGACTCAAACAATTGGACAAAAATGAAAGATCAAAGTATGGGGATTTAGAGAATATGAAGGGTTTTGGGAAAGTTACCTGGTAAAATGAAGAGCGGCCGGAAAAGACAAAGAATCGCCGGAGAATATGACGGAATCCTGGGAAACGAGGAATGAAGCTCCAAAATCAACTTCAAATAGCAAATGACGCACGGAATGGGGTGTAAGAAACAAATTTGTGGTCAAATTGGTAAAATAACGGTGGAAAATGGAGAAAAGGATCGACGGAATCAAAAGATTGAGTAGCCGAAAAAACTAAGGAGGGTTTTCTCGGGTAAACGAAAGAGTGAAGAGGGAAAATGAGAAGTGAAAGGGGTATTTATATGAAACAAGAAATGGGGGGGGGAGTGATTGATGTGGCGGTTGAGATGAAAATTTTATATCTTCCCCCTTATTTGGCACGATTCCCAAATGACGGCACATTGAATTTTGGGGGCTCACCATGGAGGTAACACGTGTATAGATAGGGATTACCAACATTCAGGCATCTTGTAGAGGGAATTGTATGTCGCAGAATGGCGAGACAATGAACGTCAAGTTTTCGGCGAGACCATGAATGAATCTCGCCTCAAACTTAGGGGCTTCTGATGCTACCCAAAAATAATGGTTTGGCCTGGTCCAAGCCCATAAGCGAGAAGTTATCAATTAAGCCTAAAGCGAGATAAGGCCCAAGAAGAAGATAAGAATAAAGGTAACCCAGGTGCGATTCACGAGAAAGTGAGTCGGGGGATATCCCGCTAAGTTCAATGAAATGGAAACTCGAAGTAGAGAAAGCGAGATAACGTAAGGATAACTGCGAGATAATGAGGCAGGCCGGCGAAATATTGGTATAAGATGAAAGGCGAGATATTATGGGGAGGCGACACAACCCTCGGTTAGCTGTGTTCAGCAAGGGATGGATTCCATTAGGTGCGACTCGTAAGGGGCGGCATATAAATATCTACGAAGTGGGACCCATAAAACGGTTGGGCATTGGGAAAAGTGATCACGTGATTTGAGTTAATCTCGTAGTTGGCCAATAGAGTGATGACACGTGGAAAGAGGCATGGAACGTGAGGAGCTCATGTGCATGGCACGAGGGGAGGAGTATATATATGAGAGATGGTCTTCAATGGCAAGGTACGTACACACACACACCCACAAACACCTTTCCATTGTTCAGTTTATCCTTGCCCAAGTAAATTCTTATCCTCACGCCGGAGGGACTTACGACGGAGCCGCCCCCGGCTTAGTTGACGTTTGTGTTTGTGCAGACTTGAAGAAGGAGTCGGAGCTGTCCAATTCAGACTACAACGGTCGAGTTGCTGTTGAGGAAAATCCTAGCAACATCAAAGATCATGTTTTCTTTGCCCATTTTTATTTGTACAATTGATAATTTTTGGGTTCAAAGTTTAGGGGGGCGATAATCGTAGTTTGATGTTCAATTTTGTCAATTTATAATTCAAAGTTAACAACGTTAGTCACTCGTTAATCAGTTATGTTTTTGTTGATGAAATTGTTTAAGTCAGACTCTTATTGACACATAACCCTGAACTTTGAACACTAAGTTGAAAATACCCTCTAAACTTTGGACCTATACAACAACAACAACAACAAAGCCTTAGTCCCAAAATAATTTGGGGTCGGCTAACATGAATCCTCATATGTTATCGTGAAAAAAATAAATAAAAAAATTAAATTAAATTTAAAAAATAAAATAAAAAAAATAAAAAAATAAAAAATAATAAAAAAAATATATATATATATATATATATATATATATATATATATATATATATATATATATATATATATATATATATATATATATAAATAAAAAATAAAAAAATCAACCCCCACATGGATTTTTGCCCTCCACTCCGCCTCTTCAACACCATACTTTCATCCACTCCAAGTAAATTCATATCATTTTCAATTACTCTAATCCAAGTTTGTTTGGGTCTTCCCCTACCCTCGCCAATTTATCATTTCTCCACTGTTACGGCCTCCTAACCTGCATCACTCGGTCTCCTTCTCACATGTCCAAACCACCGTAGACGATTTTCCCTCATTTTATCCTCAATGGGCGCAACTCCTACTTTACCTCGGATCACCTCATTCCCCAACCGATCCTTTCTTGTATGACCGCACATCCATCGAAGCATACGCATCTCCGCCACATTCATCTTATGCACGTGACACTGTTTCACGGCCCAACATTCGGTGCCGTAAAGCAATGCCGGCCTAATTGCCGTGCGGTAGAATTTTCCCTTTAATCTATTGGGCATGCCGCGATCACATAGAAACCCTGTAGCACTCTTCCACTTCAACCAACCTGCTTTAATCCTATGAGCCACATCTCCATCTAATTCTCCATCCTTTTGGATAATGGATCCAAGATAGCGAAAAAACTCAGAAGCTTGGATAATATTTCCATCAAATGTGACCGCCCCTGCCTCCCTACTTCCAACTCTGCTAAACTTTAGACCTATATTGACAAAAAAAAAAAAAATGCTTTTCGTCCAAAAAAACCCTAATTGACTTAAAATTGTTAATTTTATATCCTAAATGATAAAAATGGAACATTAGACCTCGGCTGACACACTCCCCGACCTTTTGGATTCTAATTTGTCATTTTATCTTTTTATTTTTATATTTTCCTTCATAAACAACACTCCTCCCAATCATATAATAAGTGTTTTTTGTTTGTTCCAAAATAAATACTTCAAATTTTAAATAAGAAAATAATTTTCGTATAATTTTACTATGATTCAAACAATGTACAAACAAATAAAATACACATGTCGTAAATTTGACGAGTCAACCGTGACAATTATTACGAAACAACAGATAGAACAGATTCCATAACATAATAATGTTATAACAAACATTTGTAAGGGAAAACTAATAAAAATTGAAAAGTAATCAGTAATTACCATAACATAATGTTGCAACAAACATTGTAAGGGCAAAATAATAAAAATTGAAAAAGAATCAATGCATACTGCATAGATTTACATAGTTCACTCATTATGAGTAAGATGCATGTACGGGCACAAAGTGTTGCATACACATCACGCAGTGTGATCTTCTTACTCCAAATGACTTTAAAAGAAAAAATAGAAATTAAAATATCTCATTGTGTACGAATTTTGCACTGCAGGGCTCAATGTTTTATTTAGCGAGTAAGGATTCAAATTTAACAAAAGTTGACAGTTAAGAATTTTTTGACGAAATCGTTATAAATCGCCGTTAAACCAGACCCTTATTTGCTAAAACAAGATAACTTTAGACCCTTATTTGCTAATATTTGATAACTTCAGACCCTAAATTGCCATTATTTAATAACGATTTCTAATAATTTTGTTAAAAAATCCTTAACCGTCAACTTTTGATATGTTTGGACTCTTAATCACCAAAAATGAAACATCAAATCTTACGGTGAAAACACCCCCTATATTTTAGATCTTTGACCATAATTTTCCCACAAGTTGATAACGGGAGTAAAATTATAAAGGTTTTTTTGGCTTTAAAAAGTCCAAGAAATGGCAAGAGAGGGATCTAGAGGGGAAAAGGGGAGGTTCCATGGGGGTTGAATGTGAGGAACAAGTAGTGGGCTTTGAAGTTTGAATTGGCAATGGAATGGAATAGAACCCCTCACAAGTCTTGCTTTTGGTGACCACCAGGAAACATCATGGACACACATGCTACTACGTACTTTTTTTATATGGTGTACCTTATTTTGTACCACCTTTTTACATTTTATTTTAATTTTCCCTATTTTTTTAATGGTTCAAAGAATCTAACACATGAGTAAACAGGTTGAATTAATTGCCAAATTAGCTACACTTAATTGGCCACCATGCTTCTGCACATGTACTTCCTTCCATAATATTGCTTTTACATTTTTTAGATCAATCTTGTGATATCCTCAATCACACGTTAGAAATTAGAAATATGTGGGAATTTAGTATGTTACCTAAAAAACTCATACACTATTATTAAGTATCAAATTATTCATTTGACTTTTAGAGACCTGTAATTGGTTGTGATTAACTTAAATGAGAAGGTGTTTAGTGAATTAGTGTGCGTTGCCTACGTAGCGGGTCGAACGTTAGGCTTGAGTCATTGAGCCGTAGTTAATCCAAATGAAAAGGTGCTTAGTAGGTCATTGTTTGACGCTACGTAGCGAGTCGAGATTCGGGCTTGGATCGTTACAAATCACAAAAATAAGTGTTGTATATCTAAATTAAAATATTAATTAGTGTCATTTTATCGTACTAGTATTCAGATAAGTCAAAACAATAATAATTTTTCAGAATTGCATAATATTAAGTAGATTTTTATAAAATTATTATTAAAATTCAATTGAGTTGACTAAATGAATAGCATTTGTGCACACTGAGCGGGATGGAGGAAGTATTTATTATATATGGTTAAAAGAGAGTACTTCATTTGTACCCCAATAAGGTATCTAGTTTAATTTTGGATGAAGATTAAGATAAAATAAATATTATGAATATTAAAAGCAAAATAGGAGAAAGAAAATTGATAGAAAATAGCAAGTGAGTTGTTAGTATAGCAAGTGGGTCATATTATTTATTTTATAAAATAAAACAACTAAATATCTTACCCTGAAACAAACAGATAAAAAAAAAATCTTATTTCGGAACGAAGAAGAGAGTATAATGTACTCCCTCCGTCCCATTACAAACCACAAACTTTCCTTTTTGGTCGTCCCATTACAAACCACAAACTTCCTAAAATGGAAAGGAATCTTTACTATTCCCTCCACTCATTCTCTCTCCTACATTATTTTAATACTCACAACACCATTATAATTCACTATTCTCTCCACTATAATTCACTTTTCCTTAATTCCCGTGTCTACAGTAAATTTGTTCTTACTAATGGGACGGAGGGAGTATAAGACTACATACAATGGTTTCATACACCCTCCCCATTTCATCTAATACTTTTTACACTTTTTCTCATCCACCTAATATTTCATTTACCCATTTCATCTAACCCCCTACAATAACTAACTTAAATTAAATTTCAACTCCCTCCAACTCATCATCCTATACCCCACCATTTTGAGTGTTTTTTTTTTTTTTTATGTCCAAATCAAATGAAACTTATATCAATTTGTAGGAAAAAAAATGATGAATTTTGGTGAAAAATAAAATAAAAAAAATTTAATTTACTAAGTGATAATTAAGCTCAAATTGAAAAATGAGTGTTTTTTTTTGTGTCCAAATCAAATGAAACTTATATCAATTTGTAGGGAAAAAAAATTATGAATTTTGGTGAATTTTTCTTTTTATTTTTAAATCATTTATTATGAGATAATTGAGTTTAAATAATTGGGTGAAAAGTGATAAAGTCAAGACCAATAAGGTCTTGACACATGGCAACTTAAAAAAAAAAAAAAAAAAAAGAAGGGAAAAGGCGATTTCATCCCGAATGAAATGTTTCATTCAAATTTCATTTCATTTAGCTCATTTCATCCGCCCATCGCAGACTGTGTTGTCTAAGCTAGATGAAATGGGATTTCATCTCCCATTTCATACCCTATCAAGTGGGTAGTCTAAGTTCGGTCAGTAAAGGGGGGAGGTTGTCTAGTTTGTCGGATCCGATTGGTCGGCACTCGCAACGATTGATCGAGCAGGGATGGCCTGGACCTAAAACGAGATACCCGCCCCAAACATCTACGTATCCTTACGGCCGATGCTTCAACTTTGCAATATTAATTTGAGTGGTTTACCTCCGTCTCCGGGATATGAGGTTTAGCAAGTTGACTTTTAGGACTCCCTTCGCTTTGCGGACAAGAATCTAATATGCATGTACTCCCATTAGGCGAGCAAAAAACCAAAAAAATCGATAACACCATTAAAAATCGAAAACCGAAACCGAGCCTATTGGACCTGGGCCTGGGTTCACGAAATATTTAAAATGAAATTTTCGGTCCGATTTCGGTGTATTGTTATAAACCGATAATAAACCGAACCGAACCGATAACACCTAAACTACGCTCGTTTTATCATTACTATATATATTCTTTTTACCTTCACTGTTTTTCATACACATTCACACATTACGACTAATTTTCTATCTGCGATGATGCCCTGGGCCAAATGGGTTAGCGACGACGACGGCTCTACATCAACATCAAATTCGCTTGTGATTCCACCGCCGCCTGCTTCAGTGATTCCATTTCCACCGCCGGCCGCTCCTGCTCGCTTCGCTCACTCGCAAACCCTAAGATTTGAATCGCAAACTAAGGTACTTTCTTTCTCAAAACCCATTTTCCCCTTAAATCGCAAAACCCTAAGATTTGAATGGGTTGTTTTTTTCTTAGATTGTGCATATTTCTTTTCAATTAAAGTTTTTTTGAAGTATAATCAACAGAATTATGGTTTTTTTTTTCTTTTTTCTCGATTATTTATTGGAGATTCATGTTTTTAGTTTTGAACACATCACATTTTGCTTCATAAGTACACACACATATATATATACACAAATTCCACGAAAGAAGGTTAAATGTAGGTTATGTTGCAATAGTTTGGTTCTCTCTCTCGTACAATGGTACTAATTCTTATGCAAATGGGGTCAAGCATTAGTCTCACAGCTTTATACAGAGGGGTATAGAAATGAATAAGCAATGTCCGATTTAATGATTTTTTAATGATTTTTTTAATGTGCTTCAATTTAATTGTTTTGGGCTTGTATGTTTTTGTAGATGGAAACCATCGACGTTGAAAGTGGGATGAACAGCAAAATCGAGATAGCAGCTTGATGAACAAAATGGTAATCGTAGAAGGAAAAATGAACCAATGAAGAAAAGATGGAAATGACTCAAACGAGGAAGAAGCTGATGAAAAGGGGAAGGGGCAAACACGGGCTAAGAGATCGATGGTATGGGAACATTTCACTTATGTAAAAGGTGCAATAAGCGCAGAATGTCCCTACTGCCATTTATATTTAAAATGTCATTCTAGTAAAAATGGTACTTCTAATTTGGAAGAGTCATTTAGAATATCATCAGTCTCAAATCCCCCGTTTTAAAAAGGAAGTCAAGCGATAAAAAAGCAATCGACCTTGGGTTTTAAGCCAATAGGGAAGGGGGAAAGTAGTTCTCTTACTACTCATTCCTTTAATCTTGAAAAGTGCAAAAGGGCCCTTTCTAGAATGTGCATCAAAGATAATAGACCGTTTAGTATTGTTGATGATGAAGGATTCAGGGAATATTCTTGGGAATTAAACTAATGTTTAAGCGCAAACATGGGCCAGGTGAAATTTCTCCCAAACTATGTTTGCCTTACCCATTACCTTTATGTGTACGCACTGCTTAAATGGGGATTCTTTTTTCCCATAATTCTTAAAATCGAGGTGCTCCACCTTAAAATCAATTGGTGTTAAGCGGGAGCTGCCTTAATCCGTAGTGGGAAATATTGGGTCTCGATCTTGATACTAGGCCGATATGTGATTGAATCGTGTATAATCCACTTTCCGAATAAAGTATTTCGACCCTTAATGCCTGGGTTACACAAAATCTTTATTGGGATAAGACAATCACGCAATTTGTTTCTAGGCAAAGAGAACAAATCTAAACTTTAAGAATTGATTGTGTTTTCGTTATATTGTTGTATCACTCTTGTATGTTATGTTACAAATGAGATCAAACATCTGTATTTAAACAGATGGAGAGGTATCAGTAAAAGGGTATAACCAAAAGACACGACTTTAGCCAAGCGATGTGTCTTTTTAGTTTGAACTGGTACCTGTTCAGGAACTGCTCGGCGGAGTCAAGGGACTCGCTCGGCCGATCAAAGATGTCCAAGACAATTTGCTCAACTGCACGGCCGTGTCCTTTTGAACTGCACGACCGTGTTGTTCATACTGCTCGGCCGAGCAAGGCATATGCCTCGGTCGAGCAAGGCTGTCCAGAAACTTGGACACCGCCATGCTCGCTCTACGAGTCAAGGACTCTGCTTCTACGAGCACATCAGCAAATTGTGCTACCCTTTAACTTTTACTTCTATATCAAGGTTGACTTCGTTTTAGCTCAAACGAGTGTGTACTCCACACTTTCCCATACTCGTATCCGAGTTTAATACGAATCACATTGATCTCTAGTAAATCACCATTACAATAAAATAAGTTGATGATACTAAAATCACCAACAAATCCCCTCCATTTTAGTGTAATCATTTGATTTACTAAACTTTATAAATAACGAAACAAACGAATGCGTAAATGAAAATGTCTTGCGATTGAATTTTCATCTTAGTATAATACACATTTCAAATACTTGAGAATCGGGGTGTCCTAACGATTGAACCCGTCAACTCATATGAATACCTGAAGATACTATACACATAAGTTTCATACAATTCTCATTGTTTAATCTTGACACTATTACAAGCCATGTGTCCATATCCAATAGTGAACATATAGGAAGCCAAGTCCTAGCTTCTTTAAGCGGCAAAGCTTCATGTCCACATAGGTAGTTCCTTTAATCTTGCACCTGCATTTGCAATTTTTCAAAGGAACTATTAAGAAGATATTCTTCAACCTAACCTTTACTTGCAGGTCTGAACACATACCATGGGAAAGATAATAACATGTGTTCCAATCTCCAACTGCGAGCTTTCCACATTGAATTCAAGCTTCTAACGTTGTATTAGAAGGGAATTGGGTATCTCACAATTAGAGGATTAAATGGACTTTAATCCCATTCCCATTGCAGACTTATTTACCAAGTCTCTGGCTAACCCCTTCGTCAAGTGGTCAGCCAAATTTTGTTGCGACCGAACAAACTCAACTGATATCACACCATTCATGATTAACTCCCGAATCATACTATGTCTGACACCCAAGTGTCTAGACTTGCCATTATAAATCTGACTATAGGCCCTAGCCAAGGTGGCAGTACTATCACAATGGATAGACATTGGTGATATCGGTTTTGGCCATAATGGAATATCATATATCAAGTTCAAGCCACTCCGCTTCTTTTCCAAAGAGCCAAAGCTACAAACTCAGATTCCATTGTAGAATGTGTAATACATGTCTGCTTTTTGGAAGCCCAAGAAATGGCACCTCCTCCAAGCAAGAACACCCAACCACTAGTAGAAGATGAATCTTCTTGGTTGATCCAACTAGCATCTCTGTAACCTTCTAATATAGAAGGATGTCCACTATAACACAAACCATAGTCCATAGTACCTTTTAAGTACTTGAACACCCTTGTTATAGCATGTCAATGCTGTCTACTAGGATTACTAGTAAACCTGCTCAATCGTCCAACTGCATAAGCAATATCAGGTCGAGTGCCCGTCATAGCATACATCAAACTGCCTATGGCTTTTTAGTATTCGAGCTGTGACACAGGTTTACCAGTGTTTGATACAAGTTTCTCAGTAGGATCCATGGGAGTACTAACTTTAGAAAAATTATCACAATTAAACCTCTTGAGAATTTTCTCAATATAATGAGATTGTGAAATTGCAATTCCCTTGTTCATCCGTTTAATCTTTATACCAAGAATTACGTCGGCTTCTCCCATGTCCTTCATAGAAAACTTTGATGACAAAAACTTCTTAGTTTCATCAACTACATTTTGGTCTGTGCCAAAAATCAACATGTCATCAACATATAGGCAGATGATTACACCTTTACCGGATTCATCAAATCTGCTATATACACATTTATCGGACTGATTTAATACAAAACCATTCGACAAAACAACCTCATCAAACTTTTGATGCCACTGCTTAGGTGCTTGCTTCAGCCCATACAATGACTTAATTAACTTACATACCTTATGCTCATTACCTGGCATAACAAATCCTTCAGGTTGTTTCATATACACTTCTTCTTCCAAATCACCATTTACAAATCCTGTTTTGACATCCATTTGATGGATCAATAGATTCTGAATAGCTGCCAAAGCTATCAGTAATCTAATGGTAGTGATACGAGCAACCGGTGCATAGGTATCGAAGTAATCGATCCCTTCCTTTTGTCTAAAGCCTTGGATTACCAATCGAGCTTTAAACTTGTCAATTGTTCCATCGACTTTCATCTTCTTTTTGAAGATCCATTTGCACCCCAAAGGTTTACAGCCTGGTGGTAAATCAGACAAGACCCATGTATTATTTTCCACAATAGAACCATTCTCATCATCGATGGCTTCTTTCCAAAAACCAGCGTCTCGAGATTTTATTGCTTCATCATAGGTTCTTGGATCCTCCTCTATACTATAACAATAAGAGTATTGAGATTCAATTTGATCTCTTGATCCCATAACTAAATATAGTTGAAAATCAGAACCATACTCCCTCCGTTCCGCTAAGGTTGCAACATTTTGCCATTTTCGGCATTTCACTTAAGTTGCAACATTACCAAAAAAGGAAACTTTTTATTATTTTAATAATTCTACACTCATTCTCTCTCTTCCTCACAACCACTCATTATTCTCCACTCATTCTCTCTCTTCCTCATAACCACTCATTATTCCCCTTTCTTAATTTACGTGCTTCAACATGAATGTAACAACCTTAGCGGAACGGAGGGAGTATGATTTAGCTTTCCTTACTCTTTTGCTTTTACGAGGTTCGGGTATCTCATTTGGTGTCTCAACTGAATGATCATCCATTTGAGATTCAGCCGATATTGGTATAATGTCCTTGGGTCTAGGTATTGAAGAGAAATGATTCTCATCAAAGATTGCATCTCTAGATTCTATAATTGTGTTAATAGAAATGAATTCATTAGGTTCTATAACATAAAACCTATATGCCTTGGAATGCTCAGCATATCCAACAAAGATGCAATCAATACCTTTTTCTCCCAACTTTTTCCTTTTAGGATCCGGGAGCCTAACCACGGCCCTACAATCCCAAACTCGCAAAAATGTCAAGTTTGGTCGTTTCTTATACCAAAGCTAATATGGGGTAATTTTGTTCCTTTTATTAGGAACTCTATTCAATAGATGACAAGCCGTTAACATGGCTTCACCCCAAAACCCGTCACTCAAGCCCGAGTAAGACAACATGGCATTAACCATTTCTTCAAGAGTTCTATTCTTCCTTTCAGCCATACCATTTTGTTGTGGTACATAAGGAGCCGTAGTCTCATGAATTATCCCTACGGATTGGAAATATTTAGGATCATAATATTCACCACCTCTATCCATACGTAAGGTTTTAATCAAGCCATTTAGTTGAAGTTCAACTTCAATTTTATAAATTTTAAATTTATCTAGGGCTTCATCTTTTGCATGCAGCAAGTAAATATAGCAAAACCTAGAAGCATCATCTATAAAAGTGACAATATAATTTTTATTGCCTAAAGATGGAGTCGCATGAAAATCACATAAATCACTATGAATCAATTCTAGTTTTACAGAATTTCTTGTAACACTTTTAAAAGGTTTTCTAGTGATTTTTGTCAACATGCAAGTATTACACTTTTCCGTATTATTATCAATAACAGGAATCAAGCCATCTTTGGACATTTCAAGCATTCTTTTATAGTGCACATGTCCTAACCGAGCATGCCATAGTGAGGAATTGATAACAACAGAGGAAGTCATATAAACAGAACTAGAGTTAACAGGAATTTTATTTAAATTCAACATGAACATTCCATTATTATAATAACCATATCCTACAAATACACCCGACTTTGATAAGATATACTTATCGGATTCATAAACTTGTTTATAACCACACTTGTTCAAGACAGGACCAGAAATTAAATTCTTACGAAGTTTAGGTACATATAAAACATTAAACAAAGAAATAGTTTTTCCCGAACTGAATTCCAACACCACGCTTCCTCTTCCTTGAATAGGAGCGGAATGGTCATCACCCATGTAAAGGACAGATCCGTCTTCCATTGGTTCATATTTCTTGAACCAATAACGATCCTTACAAACATGAGTTGTGGCACCGGAATCAATCCACCACTCAATAGCATCATCCTGCACATAAAATGCCTCAGAAATTAGTGAAACATAATTTTTAATAAATCTGTTCCAACTATGTATTAAATTCTGACCTTGGTTTTGAGAATGGTCCTTAGACCCCTTTCCCGAACCACTTGTGCTTGCGCCTTTCTTGTTGTTTCCAACACAACAATCCTTCTTAAAGTGACCAGATTTGCCACACTTCCAACATGCCAATTTAGGCTTCTTGTTGGAACCAGAACCATTGTCATTGAAACTACGTTTCTTTCCTTTGTTTTTATTGTTTCCACCCTCATCAATCATATTGACCGAGGGTCCAAAGAACTTCCTTTCCTTTGCCTTTGTCATCCTCTTGCGCCCTAAGAGATTCCTCTATGCGCAAGTGACTACCAGGTTGAACCAAAGACAGATCGTCTTTACCATGTTTCAAAGTGTGTTTGAAATCCTTTCAGGAGGGAGGCAACTTATCAATCACACTTGAAACCGATATTGACTCATCCATCTTCAACCCATGTTGTGTATATTGTCCAAGGATTCTAAGGAGTTCATTGAACTGTTCCATGACAGGTCTTGAATCGACCATCTTGTAATTATTAAAATTACTCACAAGGAACTTCTTACTAGAAGCATCCTCTGCCATGTACTTGGATTCAAGAGAATCCCATAACTCTTTAGCAGATTCCTCATTTTGATAGATGTCAAATAGAGAATCATACATACCGTTTAAAATGTGTCCTCTGCAGATGTAGTCATCGTTCTCCCACTTTGATCTACGTCTGATTGCTTCCAAGTTGTCATCTTCAAGCAATTCCGGAATAGCGGTAGCGGTAGATAGAACATACACCACTTTTAACGTTGTTAAAAGGAAGTGCATCTTCTTCTGCCAACGCCTGAAGTCTTGTCTTTCAAATTTGTCTAGCTTTCCAAACTTTGTCGTCATCTCCTTCAAAGTACTTCCACCAGCCATGAGTATCACAAATACTTTATTCGTTTGTAGGGGAAATATTGGGTCTTGATCTTGATACTGAGGCCGGATATGTGATTGAATCGTGTATAATCCACTTTCCGAATAAAGTATTTCGACCCTTAATGCCTGGGTTACACAAAATCTTTATTGGGATAAGACAATCACACAATTTGTTTCTAGGCAAAAAGAACAAATCTAAACTTTAAGAATTGATTGTGCTTTCGTTATATTGTTGTATCACTCTTGTATGTTATATATGTTACAAATGAGATCAAACATCAGTATTTAAACAGATGGAGAGGTATCAGTAAAAGGGTATAACCAAAAGACACGACTTTAGACAAGCGATGTGCCTTTTTAGTTTGAACTGGTACTTGTTCAGGAACTGCTCGGCCGAGTCAAGGGACTCGCTCGGCCGAGCAAAGATGTCCAAGACAATTTGCTCAACTGCACGGCCGTGTCCTTTTGAACTGCACGGCCGTGTTCATCTTGCTCGAGCAAGGCATATGCCTCGGCCGAGCAAGGCTGTCCAGAAACTTGGACAATCTGCCATGCTCTGCTCGGCCGAGTCAAGGACTCTGCTCGGCCGAGCACATCAGCAAATTGTGCTACCCTTTAACTTTTACTTCTATATCAAGGTTGACTTCGTTTTAGCTCAAACGAGTGTGTACTCCACACTTTCCCATACTCGTATCCGAGTCTAATACGAATCACATTGATCTCTAGTAAATCACCATTACAATAAAATAAGTTGATGATACTAAAATCACCAACACATAGCTCAGAGGCTCGCCCAAAATATCAATAGCATGACCATTTCTTAATATACATAAATGATCTTTCCAATCTAAATTTTGAAACATGCGAATTTCACTCCAAAAAATATTTGGATACTGTCTTAATCTGACATGTAAGAAATCTTAACTTGGATAATATATTGCGTTGAGCACTGGATAAATTCGAGAATTCAGGTTGACAAGGAAACGCACACCAAACATCCCAAAACTTGTGAAAACATCCTTTTACAGCAAGAATATATAATGACAACCTCTTCATTGTGCGAGAATGCAAGATTCGTCGCAAATTAAGATAAATGAAACAACAACAAACAAATAAACATAGGTTCTCATGAGGAGAGAATGCAACGGCTCTCACTTAGGAGAGAATCTTATTATACAACATACTAATATAGTAGAAAACGACAACCCAAATTTTTGTAATTTCAATATTGAAATTGCAAAAAATTGTGTTGTTGAAAGATTGACAAAAAGAAGAAAACAAGATTAAATAAATGAAAAGGACAAAATTGATGAAAGAATGGGGAAGAACAATCGGAGAAAGAAGAATGGAGAAGGAGCGGGAGAGAGAGAGAGAAGTTGGGAACAAGAGTGACACTTAAAAATGAGAGAAATTGTATTTGGTGGAATTTGATCTCCTAATCTCTTGTATATAGAAAGAGATATTGAATGCACATGGAAATTTGGCCTGCTGGCAAGAGCTCATGGCTTTCAACCTGAATATAATGGGTTCGATCCCCCAAAAGTTAGAGGGAAGGCTTTCTCTCCCTAGGATTTATCTTATAGGCGCTTCTGTGCGTGCATGTGTGTGTGTGTGAGTAGTGAAAAAAAAAAAAAAAAAAAAGATATCGAATGCTGTGTTTAAGCTATACTCCCTCCGTCCAAGTAGTTACTTCACATTTGCTGTATTCACGTAAATTAAGGAGTGAGTATTATATTGAAAGTGTTGTGAGTGTAAAATTAAAATAGGAGAGAGAATGAGTGGAGGGAATAGTAAATTATAATGGTATTGTGAATATTAAAATAATGTAGGAGAGAGAATGAGTGGAGGGAATAGTAAAGATTTCTTTCCATTTTGGGAAAGAAACAAAGTGTGAAGTATGTAATTGGACGCCCAAAATAGAAAGTGTGAAATATGTAACTGGACGGAGGGAGTAGTTATTAGTTAGTATTTCATCTAAACCTTGATGTATCTATTCTCAAATTTTTACGAGTTTTATAAGGACTAATTTGGGTTTTTGATACCAAAGCAAAGCGGCGATAGCTTTTGAGATATTATTTATGGAATTGATCCATACTGGCAAATGGCAATTTCTGCGTTTTACTGAACTTGGAGCTCACGCCCAAACTACAGTTTTAGGCCCAAGGCCTGAATTGTAATATATCCACTCACTGTCTGAGGTCTGGCCCAATATCTTTAAATGCTCTACAGTCTCTCAATCCAGCCTGCTCCATTAATTCACAAGTAGCCTACTTACCCCAGAAGGCCCAGACACCTTATATTCATTCCTACGTTATTTGGCCATTTTGGGCCGAAGTCCGTGGGCAGCCCGTAGTCCCCATTTGATTCGCGTCCGCGAGCCCATTTGTAGTCCAGCCCGCATATACACCCGAATGGACCTAAGGACATGAAAGCCAGCTGGGCTTTATCCGCAGGCCGCCCAACGTGTCCGGGCCAAATCCATTTGTCCTTTTTTTTTTCTAAATGTATAAAAAAATTGATTACATTATTACTTTATTTTTATAATTAGTAAAATTAATATTATTACCATTATCATTTATAAAAAAAATTGTTCACACTTAAATAATTTTGACTAAAATCATATTGAAAAATGAAAAAGAAAAAATAAGAAAGGATAATTAGAAATTTATATTTTTAAAAATGGTTTTTTTTTTGTCCAAATCAAATGAAAATAGTCTCTATTTAAAGAGAAAAAAAAATTATGAATTTTGGTGAAAAAATAAAAATAAAAAAAAATTAATTTATTATATAATAATTGAGGTCAAATAAATGGGATAATTTATTTTTTTTTGATATCCGTCCAGCCAATGGAGAGGTGCCATGTGTCGCCAAAAAACAAAAAAACTGTAAAAGCACAGTGAACGCGCCCTTGTCGGCGCGAGTTTTGGACGCGCCAATGAATTGACTGAAGTACCCCTCCTCCTTCAGGTTCAGGCGACACTTGGCTAAAATGATTTAAAAAAAATAAAATAACTCCATCGAATAAGAGACTGCCACTTGGATTTTTGGACTTGTTATTTGCCACTTTGCCACAGAGTGAAATAACTAAAATGCCCCTCTAAAAGGCCAAACAATTACCACAATCATATTATTATATGTAGATAGATTGAACCATATTGGCAAATGGCAATTTCTGCGTTTTAGTGAACTTGGAGCTCATTCCCAAACTACAGTTTTAGGCCCAAGGGCTGAATTGTAATATATCCACTCACTGTCTTAGGTCTGGCCCAATAACTTTTTTAGCCAACTTGGCCCAATATCTTTAAATGCTCTACAGTCGCTCAATCCAGCCTGCTCCATTAATTCAAAAGTAGCCTACTTACCCATAAGGCCCAGACACCTTATATTCATTCCTACCTTATTGGGCCATTTTGGGCCGAAGTACGTGGGCAGCCAGTTGAGTCTGTGGCCCGTAGTCCCCGTTTGATTCGCGCTCGCGAGCCCATTTGTAGTCCAGCCCACATATACACCAGAATGGACCTGAGGACCTGAAAGACAGCCGGGCTTTATCCGCGGGCCGCCCAACCTGTCCGGGCCAAATCCATTTGTCCGTTTTATTTTCTAAATGTACTAAAAAAATTGATTACATTATTACTTCATTTAATTTATTTATTAAAAAAATGTGTTATTTATCAACAAATAAACATTATTTTAATTAAATTGTTTTCTAAAAGATATGAATTATGATTTTGTTATACTAACTCTTATTATATGTATAAAATAACTAATTTTTATAAGATTAAGTGATTTTATATTTTGAAAAAATAGCTTATTAAATACTAAATTAATTTTTATTCTATTTTTTATTTTTTCAAGCTTTTATTTATTTTATTTATAAATGGCTGAAACCCGTTGAGCCCGTAGATCATTTGATCCGGGCCAAACGGGCGGGCTTGGAAAAGACAAAAGTGGGCCGGGCTAAGCCAATTTCACCGGACGGGCAAGAAGGAAATCGACCCATTTCGTGGACGAGCTTCATTCAGATGGGCCGGGCCGGATAGCCCGTATGGCTAACACCAGACTACACCCTCGATCGATATGCACTTAATTAATCATATCCGTCCATTTCTATTTTCACGGTTCTTATTTAGCGTTCATTTCAGTTTTTACGATTCTTATTATTAAGCAACTAGCATTACTCCCGTGCGATGCACGGCAAAATCATGAATTTTTTTCTCAAATAATTTTATTTTAAAAATCTAAATCCCAAAATAATCACATTCGAAACTATTTTCCAAAATCTATTTGCCAAAATTACCAACTTTTTGAAACTCGCTACACGGTGTAGAGTGTAGAGAGTTTATAATTTTTTTGGTTAGTGTAGCAAATTTAAATTTGCTCTATTTTATTTTAATTTATGCTATTAAAAAAATAAAAAATTTGAACTCGCTATATTAACATATTAAATAAGTTTGAAAGGATTATTAGTTATTAAGGGTTAGATGCAAAAAATATAAATTAATAATTATTCATGAATTAGTATTAGTAGTTTAATTTTTCAAGCAAACTATTGTCATTTAAGGTCATTACACGAACCAAACAGGCTCGTGCTCGGCACGAAAAAGCGAGAAAGGCTTGAGTCTAACTCGAACTCGACACGATTTTCGGGCTCGATTTATTCGATTTTCGGGCTCGATTTATTTTTGACGGCTCGTGCTCGACTCGTTTGTTCGGCGAGCTTTGATCGAGATCGACTCGTTTAAGCTCGAATCGGGATCCGCTCGTAAAAGCTCAAAAATTTAATTATTTGTTTTCATATATATATACACAATAACATATATATATTTACAAATGTCCAAGGATAACAAATTGAAGCAAGGGTATTAACACACATTAACACATATATATCAACTTAGACTCTTTGCATTGTTTGTTTAAATTTCAATGTGGGATATTTGTTTGATTTTTTCCAAGGCCACAACCATGGGCCAAAGCAAGGCAAGGGACGGCCAAAGCCACTGTCACGCCAAGCTGGGTGGCCTGGCCACAGTAGCGCCCTTTAATCCAACTTTCTATTCTATGTGGGATATTTGGCATCATGGCATGCAAGGCCGAGGCCAAGGCAAGGGCCGGCCAAGGCAAGGCCAAGGCCGGCCGAGCCAAGGCCAAGGCTAAATGCTTGCGCCTTGGGATATTATCCCACATTGCTTTCACACAAAAAAATCAAATGCCAAGGCTATATAATAATGGGCTTGGCCTCTTTCATGGCTACAATGTTCAAAGTAATTACAGTGGCCTTGGCCGGCCATTTCAATGGCTTTGGCCTCTTTCGCGGCCACAAAAGTTTAAAATTTTGTTTCCAAAAAAGCTTGAAACTCGAACTTGAATCGTTTAAGCTCGAAATCGAGATCGACTTGTGAAGCTTGTGAACAGCTCGAAACTCATTTGAGTCGAGTTCGAACGAATCTTTCAACCTCGAGCTCGAAAAAAGCTCGAAAAAGCTCGGCTCGTTAATTTTTAGTCGAGCTCGAGTTCGACACTTCAAAGCTCGGCTTGGCTCGTGTACAGCACTTGTCAAGCTTAGAAGCATGTGTCAAGCAAAGCATCGGTAAGGCTTCCTCATCATTGTAATTATTTAACCGGTAAACAAAGCATCGGTAAGGCTTCCTCATCATTGTAATTATTTAACCGGTAAACAAATCATCGGTAAGGCTTCCTCATCATTGTAATTATTCTGATTAAAATTATTTAATTATAATAGTTAGTTAAAATTATTTAATTGGTAAAGATTTCTAAATATCCCCACTTCAAATTACCAAAGCAGGCCACAACCGATCCATACCAAACACAACCGATCCAAACCAGGCCACAGCCGATCCAAACCAAAGGTACAAACTCCGTCTCACTTTAAAATGATCAACTTTTTAGAACTCACATTTGAAGATTATAATTTTTTATAGAAGTATATATTTTAAAGTATTTATTTGAGATGAAAAAAATAATATTTCTATTTAGTTTTTTTTATTAATAATTATTATTTTAAATTTAAAGTGAAACAGAATTTGTACTTTGATTTGATTTGAATCGGTTGTGACATGAGACTGTTGTTTACCGATTTGAAAGAGGAACTGTGTGACCGATTGTTAAGCTTAGAAGCCTATTTATATGAATGCTAGCTACCTACCTACCGGGGAATCAATAAAGCAACTGATCTGCCTATGATGACAAAGGCTAAACGACACCGCCTAATTGTTTACCTGGACAAAAAAATTAAATAAAAAAAAAGAAAAGTCCACCTCTGTTTGCTTGACTTGCTTCTTTGACTGATGACATCACATTAGTCTGCATGCTTTTGGTAACCGATCTACTTTTGCTAACCGATCTACATAGACTATATATTCTCAATACTGTACCAAAAAAATATATTCTCAAGGTGACCGATCAACTGATCCAAACCGGTACAAACTCAAGAAAGTTTGGTTATTTATTTTGAGTCAAAAGTAATATTTATTTTTGAAATAAAAATTATAATTTTTTATAGAAATATATTTTTTTAAGTATATATTTGAAATGAAAAAAATAATATTTCTATTTAGTTTTCTTTATTAATAATTATTATTTTGTAATTTAAAGTGAGACGGAGTTTGTACAGGTTTGGATCGGTGACCTGGTCACCTTGGATTTGTGCCTTTGGTCGGTCATCTACTTGACCAGGTCACCTTGGATCGGCCATTGCCTTCTGGCCGGTCATCATCCACTTGATCGGTCACCTTGGATCGCCAGTGCCCCACTTAGTTTAATTAGGTTTAAGTGTTTGAATTAATCAATTTAATTAACAAAGAAGAACTCGCTACACCATGTAGCTAGTTTAACTGGTCAGGATCGGTTGTGACAAAGATCGGTAAATCTAGGATCGGTAAATCATTGAAATGGTGACGGGTCAATAATAAACTTGAAGTTAACTGATGATATTTTGGTTTCCATTTCCAATGGGGACAACTGATCCTATTTTGATTTACATTTCCAATGGTGACAACTGATCCTATTTTGGTTTCATTTCCTATTTTTGTTTCCATTTACCGATCCTTGACAATCTATTTTGATTTACCGATCATTTAATAATTATTAATAAAGAAAACTAAATATAAATTTATTTTTTGCTTATCTCAATGAATATTTTATAAAATATTAACCGATCTACTTTTGCTAACCGATCTACATAGACTATATATTCTCAATAATGTACCAAAAAAATATATTCTCAAGGTGACCGGTAAACTGATCCAAACCGGTACAAACTCAAGAAACTTTGGTTATTTATTTTGAGTCGAAAGTAATATTTATTTTTGAAATAAAAATTATAATTTTTATAGAAATATATTTTTTAAGTATATATTTGAAATGAAAAAAATAATATTTCTATTTAGTTTTCTTTATTAATAATTATTATTTTGTAATTTAAAGTGAGACGGAGTTTGCACCTCTTTGATTTTGGTTTGGTTCGGATTGTTTGGGTTGTGGGATGCTTTGGATCGGTCAACCAAGTCACATGCTATGGATCGATCAACCAAGTCACACGCTTTGAATCGGTCAACCAAGTCACATGCTATGGATCGGTCAACCAAGTCACATGCTATGGATCGGTAAACCAAGTCACTCGCTTTGGATCGGTCAACCAATTTACTTGGTTTGGATCGGTCAGCCTATTTTGATTTACCGACCATTTAATAATTATTAAATGATCCAAACCGATCATTTAATAATTTTTTGATCGGTTATACCTTAGGCATTGTATGAACATTAATAAATTAATGTTTGATCGGTTAGCCATGTGGTGAACCGGTCATTTAATAATTATTAAATGATCCAAAATGTTCATAAATTCATGTACCGATCCAAACCGGTACAAATTATAATTAAAATATCCAATGCCTAAGGTATAACCGATTATTTAATAATTATTAATAATTAATGTTTTGATCGGTTTGGATCGCAAAATAATTATCATTAAGTTATGTTTGATCGGATCATTTAAAAATTATAATTAAAATATCCAAACCGATCATTTAAAAAATTATCATTAAGTTATGTTTGATCGGCAAGCCAAGCCATGTGGTGAACCGGTCACAAAATGTTCATACAATGCCTAAGGTATAACCGATCATTTAATAATTATTAAATGATCCACTCAAACAAACATAAATTTATTAATGTTCATAAATTCATGTACCGATCCAAACCGGTACAAACCTATTTTGATTTACCGATCATTTAATAATTATTAATAAAAAAAACTAAATATAAATTTATTTTTTGCTTATCTCAATGAATACTTTATAAAATATTTTATAAAATAATATTAAATTTTTTGGTGATTCACTTATTATTGACCGGTCAACAAAAAATTAGTGCCTTAAATAACAAAGGCACTAACCGATCCATAACTAAGGCATGACCGATCCAAATGAAGGCACTAACCGATCCAAACCATGGTATATATATGATATGAAGGCATGGAAGGGAATAAAATTAGTGCCTTAAAAACAAAGCACTAACCGATCCAAAACTAAAACTAAGGCACAACCGACCCAAATGAAGGCACTAACCGATCCAAACCATGGTATATATACTTTCATTTGTTTTTTTTTCTATCTTTTTTATATATCATTTTGACATTTTGTAAAAAAAGAAACCACTAATAAAAAAATTCTAAAATATTATTTCCTAATCAATAAAAAGGTAAAAAAATGAAAAACCTAATTAAAAAAAAAAGGAGTTTAACCGGTTAACCGGAAAACCGATATAACCGGTTTGAAAAAAAAAACAAAGGGTTTCAATCGGTCATACAAAACAAAAGGAAAATAACCGGTAAGAAGTATGATTTGTTGGGGATTAAGGTTTTCATGAGAGCTCTATAACTATTCAATACCCTTTGTTTAATTTGCCTGTGTATATGTATACAGTGTTGACATTTTCATTTTTTAGTATCGTCAGAGATATTTTAATTATAATTTTTAAATATTCTCTTGACCGGTCACCATTTCAGTAAGTCCACAACCTATCCAAACAACCGATCCAAATCAGGCCACAATCGATTCAAACCAAATCAAAGGTACACACTCCGTCTCACTTTAAATTACAAAATAATAATTATTAATAAAGAAAATTACATAGAAATATTATTTTCTCCATCTCAAATAAATACTTTAAAAAATATACTTCTATAAAAAATTATAATCTTCATTTCAAAAATAAATATTACTTTCGACTCAAATGAATAACCAAAAAATAATACTACATTGCTGAACAAATCAATAAACCAAACAAATGAATAACCAAAAAATAATACTACATTGCTGAACAAATCAATAAACCAAACAATCGGTAAAGTATTTATTTGAGATGAAAAAAATAATATTTATATTTAGTTTTCTTTATTAATAATTATTATTTTGTAATTTAAATTGAGACGGAGTTTGCACCTCTGTGATTTTGGTTTGGTTCGGATTGTTTGGGTTGTGGGATGCTTTGGATCAGTCAACCAAGTCACATGCTATGGATCGGTCAACCATGTCACACGCTTTGGATCGGTCAACCAAGTCACATGATATGGATCGATCAACCAAGTCACATGCTATGGATCGGTAAACCAAGTCACTCGCTTTGGATCGGTCAACCAATTTACTTGGTTTGAATCGGTCAGGAGGCATGCTTTGGATCGGTCAACCAATTGATTTGTTTTGCCAAAATTTATATATATAGAGAATATATAGAGATATATAGAGAGAGATAGCGGTGTGGGATTAATTCCTTTTGTAACAAAACTTAAGGACATTGGTTGATTTAATCCCACATCGCTATCTCTCCCTCTATATCTCTATATATTCTCTATATATATAAAAGGAATTAATGTCCTGATTCAAATTTGCCACAACTTAAAGAGAGTAATTACAAAAGTGCCACTTAAATTTTGGCAAAATTTTTGGCGCTTGAACTGTTCATCGGATGACCTGCTTTAATATATAGATAGATTTATAAAGAAAATTTTAGATGAATTTTTGACCCTTGAAATTTGAAAAGTCCATTCAAGTCGGCAAAAAAAAGTATGTCTGACCAAGCAAAAAGTCAAACAAGAATTATTACTCCAGTCCATTAACAAAAAACAAAGCTATAAAATTAAAAAGTAAAGCGGTTGAGTACGGGACCATTCACTTTTGTCGGTGTTCGTATATAAGATCAGGAAGGAGAGAGAGAGAGAGAGAGAGAGTTTCGATGGGGAACACGTCGTGTGTGTTTTGCGGGTGCATAGACCAAGCAAGCGTTGGCGTCGTTGAGAAATGGGGACGATTCTACAAGCTTACTCAACCTGGCCTCAATTTCTTCAATCCTTTCGCCGGCGAATACCTCGCCGGCATCCTCTCCACCCGCATCAACTCCCTCGATGTCAAAATCGAGACCAAAACTAAGGTAGGTCCTCTCTCTCTCTCTCTCTCTCTCTCTCTCTTCCTCCCTAGGTTAAATTCACGTATACATATTTCCAATTCTATGTTAATCGACGGTATGCAATTGCTTTTTTATTTGCATTTCATTGTTGATGAACAAATTCAGTATTTTACATGCTATTAATATGCCGATCTTATTATAATATTATAGAGGGTACTAATGATGCTAGCTCAAATGTCTAAGGGTGTGGTATGTCATTGTCTATAAGTTCAGGGTTTATAAAGATGCTATTAGTTTTTTTTCAATATAAAATGTAGAGCAGTGAGCTCAGTTTGAAATAATGAAGAATATGAAATATTTCCTTCTCAATATGAATTTCTAGTTGTAATATGTGTTGGGCCCTACATTTTTCAGTCAATGTGATTACAACTTGTACTTAACAACTTGGTACTAACAACTTGAGTTGTTCTATTTTACAACTTGGACCTCTGCAGGTTGGGTCGCATAACGTTTCCCTATTTTTTAGGGAACATGCCGAAGACTGGTTCCACCACGTTTCTCCAGCAAATCTCGTCATTATCTCTTCATCAACAACAAGTGCGGATATGTCTCTCAAGATCAACCACTTCTCCGAGTTTTAAGGCCCTTATTGTTATTTAGTTTATTTCTTGAGGTATAAAAAGGGGAACATACACTGTAAATTCACACACACGTACGACACTAGCCTAAGCTCCCTTTTCATATGCTCTTAGCTTTGTAATCATCAGTGAATTCTTAGTAAAGTTTTGGTGAAGGAAGGAGCCACATCCTCCCGGGGTTTTGTGCCGGCGAACAAGTTGTTCAAGGGCTTTCCCTAGTCAACAAACCACTTGTGCCTATTTCTATTTAATACGATGATCATTGTACCTAGATTCGTATCACTTTAGTCACTTTTCCCTTCTTATAAATCTAATTGTTGAAATTTGACCAAAACAATTTGGCGCCGTCCGTGGGAAACTTTGATTATCCGTATAGAAATGGCCAATCCTTCATCCCAAGGCCGACTCGGCCGACCCTCAAGTTTCCGGCTCCCCAAGCAATCCGTCCCCGAATGCGGAAGCTGTCAATCTGGACTTGATGACCAAGCATGGCCGATATGTTGAAAAAAAGTAAATGACCAGGTTAAATGCCCGGGAGCATACTAATGCCATGATATTCAACGCCATCGATAGTCTGCGTAAAGGGAAGCAAGTTGAGCCTCAAGTATCCACTCCGTTTTCACCTTTACTTCCTAGATCTTTGTTTGGTGCGTGTACAGGACCAAGCCATGTTGGAGATATTCCGTCCAACACCTCACACGGAGAGCACAATCATGACATCTATTCCAATCGAGCAACCGAGGTTCAGACCAGCCTAGCCAACCTGTCGCGTCATCTTGCTACACCTATGCTACTCCCCCACCGGGGCAAACAGGAGTTTCTTCAATACTTTTGACACTTTCGCACCTCCGGTTAGTAATGCTCCTCTTTTTGCAGAGAACCAACTTGTTAGGGAGATGCAAACCATTAAGGAGTTGCTCGAAGCGTGCACTGGAGTCAACTTGCCATATCACCGTGTCTCCCAACTTGCTACAATGAGTCTCGTTTTGTACCGGCGATAGCCGGTGTGGAGATCCCGAAGAAATTCTCGGCACCTCATATGAAGAAGTATGATGGGAGTACCGATCCAGCAGAGCATGTGTTGTTATATCGGGAGTCAATGGATGTCATAAGTATTCCCCTATGTTCGTAGAAGCATGTTTTGCAGGGGCTTTGGCTCAACCTTGTCGGGACCCGGCCTTAAAATGGCTAACAGACTTCCTCTAAACTCTATTTCCTCTTATGCTCAACTTGTTAACATGTTCATTAACCAATTTTCATGCAATAGGGCATTCGACAAGTTGACAGCGATCTTTATAGAATTGTGCAAACTAATGAAAGTCTCAAAGAATATTTGCACGTTCAATAAGGAGGCAGTGACCATACCCAACTTGGACGTGTCCACAAAGAACGGAGGCATTCCGCATAGGCTTGAAGAAGAGCTCATTGTTTTACAACGAGTTGGTGATGACCCCTGCGAAACAACTTGAAGAAATCGAACCGGGGCCTTGCCTTACATCCGATTGGAGGAAGATAGCTTGGCAATAGGGAAATCAACCGGGAGGACTCCTACTCCTCTATTTGAACCTTCGACAGACGATCGGATTCCCATCACTATAAGTCCAACAGGCAAACCCCTGTTAAAACCGAACCTTCTAGAATTCATGTTGTAGATGATGATCAAGAAGGAGATGATAATGATTATCCACAGATTTCGAATACCGCTTTTCTGTGGACATTGCAGGAATCTTATGCGCCATGGGAAATCTTGGAGATAAAGCGAGATGGCCCAAGAAAAATGACCAAATAACAACTTGGAAGGACAAGTCCAAGTGGTGCGCATTTCATGAAGATTTCGGGCATACCACCGAGAACCGTTTCGCTTTGAGGAAGGAGATTGCTCATTTGTTGTCCAAGGGTCTTCTCAAGGATTTGTTGGGCAAGAAGAGGGTCGGGGAGTGAGTCCAAAGAACCGGGTTCGAAGAGCAGCCTAGGCCCGAAAAGTTGCACCCTCCACCCACAAAGGTGGTGAATGTCATTTCGGTGGGTCCCATATTTGTGGCACGACTTACTCTGCCGCCAAGCGTCATGCCAAGAGCTCTAAAGAAGACCAATCGAATTGCTGCGAGGCACCGTGACTTCACAGATGGTCACATCATCTCATTTGAAGATGAAGATAAAGATAACACCTTGGACCCTCATCATGATGGTCTAGTTGTTCGTAATGCATTGCCAACCGTGTAGTCAAGCGAATCCCGATCGACGGTGGTAGCTCTGGCCAACATTATCTTTACTCATGCTCTTGAAGATATGGGTATTCCTTTGTCCGAAGTTGTGAAAAACTCATCCGTACCGGTAGGGTTCGGTGGTGAGGTGAAACAGACGGTGGGAGAGATCAAGTTGCCCATCTATCTAGAGGGTATGAATTCCATGGAAAGGTTTTGTGTGATTGAATGTCTTTCCTCGTACAACGTTATATTCGGGAAGACCTTGGATCCACAACATGAAGGCCGTACCATCAACTTACCATCAATGCGTCAAGTTTCCAACACCTTGGGGCGTTGCCAAGTTGAAGGGGAACCAAGAAGTCTCTAAGGAATGTTACAAGGTCAACATGAAAGCGAGTTCGATCCCTCGGCAAGCATAGCAATTAAAGAAAAAGGCCCTGGATGTTCTTGAAGCGGTGGAGCATGATACGAAGAGCGTTCCTTGATGCTTCGAATCCCGAGGCCCAAGTACAAGTTGGGGTAGACCTACCCTCCGAGATTGAGGAGGAGCCGATTGAGTTCCCGAAAAGTCGAAATGCCGCTTTGCTTGGAAGCATGAAGACATGACAGGGATAAGCAAGGATATTATTACTCACAAATTGAACATCGACCCAACCATCCGTCCCGTCCATCGAAAAGGAGGAGGTTTGCCCAAGAAAGGAATCGGATCATAAGGGCTGAAGTTGAGAGGCCGTCAAGTCCAAGATGATCGAGAAGTTCCACCCGAGATGGTTGGCTAACGTTGTAGTGGTGGAGAAGAAGAATGGCAAGTGGCGGGTATGCGTGGACTTCACCGACTTGAACAAGGCCTGTCCGAAGGACCCATTCCCTCTCCCTCACATTGACTCTCTAGTTGACGAGACACCGGCCACGACATCTTGACATTCATGGATGCATCTTCCTGATATCGCAGATTCAAATGGAGCCTTCGGACCAAGAGGATACAAAGCATTCATGACTCGTAAGGTATATATTGTTATATTGCTATGCCATTTGGTCTTAAAAATGCAGGGGCAACCTACCGTAGATTGGTGAACAAGATGTTCAAAGATCAACTTGGCAAGACAATGGAGGTTTACATAGATGACATGGTAGTAAAGTCCAAACATATTGAAGATCATGCGAACACCTTCTGAGGCGTTCAACATCTTGAAAGCCTTCAACATGAAGCTCAATCCGGCAAAGTGCAACTTTGGTGTCGAGCGAGTAAATTCTTGGGATATATGGTAACCAAGAGGGGAATCGAAGCAAGTCCCGAGCAAATCAAAGCGATTCTCAACTTGGAGTCCCCTAAAACATCAAGGATGTGCGAAGGTTAACGAGGTAGAGTAAATTTGCTTTGAATAGATTTATATCCAAATCATCGATAAGTGCGGGTTATTCTATGAAGTGTTAAGAAAAAATAAGCTCTTTCAATGGACCGACCAACATGAGGCGGCTTTCAAACAACTTAAAGAATATTTGATGACGTCACCCCTACTTGCTAAACCCGAACATGGTGAGCATCTTTATTTATATTTAGTCAGATCTCGAAAACGCCGTTAGTGCGGTATTGGTGAAAGAGATCCAAGGAGAACAACATCCCGTTTACTATGTAAGTAAGTCTTTGTTAGATGCCGAAACAAGGTACTCTCATCTAGAAAAATTAATATTAGCCTTAACTACCGCCGCTACTAAATTGCGTCATTATTTTGAAACACATTCCATAACCTAAGTAGGGACTAACTATCCTATGAGAAATGTGTTGAGAACTCCAGAGATGTCGGAGTAGGTTGGCGAGTGGTCCGTCAAGTTGAGCATGTATGACATATCATACGAGCCAAGAACAGCCCATCAAATCGCAGCCCTAGCCGATTTCGTAGGCCGACTTCACCCAAGTTTGGCACTGAGGTAGAACTGGAAGTGCAAAGAACTTCAAGGTAAAACTATTCCTAGATATTGGACACTATTTACGTATGGAGCCTCAAATTCCAAGTGGAATTGGCTTGGGAATAGTCCTAAAATCCCCTCAAGGTGATATCATACCACAAGTCGTATCTTGTGAATTTAATGCAACGAATAATGAAAGTCAGTATGAAGCCCTAATCATGGGTTTAACTACGGCTTTAAGTTTGAATATAACACATTTAAATGTATTTGTTGACTCTCAATTACTAGCTAACCAGGTTTAATGGCGCTTATATGGCAAAGCATTCCAAGATGACTACTGTACCTCCAACATGTTAAAGCACTAGCTTGAAATTTTTATCATTCTCTTTGGAACAGTCCCTAGAGAAGAGAACGCGGAGGCGCACGCCTTGGCCAACTTGGGTTCAACTTGCAAATCAATGTTACATACTAATATCCCCATTATTTATGTTAAGTACCCGGTGATAGACCAAGTTGAAGAAACTCAAGTGGTTCTTCCACCTACCGGGGCACAAGATGCTAAGCCTTCTTGGACCCAACCCGTCATCGAGTTCCTTCAACTTGGAACCATTCCTCCCGATGTTAAAAATGTTAGATCATTTAAAATTCGAACTTCAACTTTCGTGTTAATAGATAATGTCTGTTCAAGAAATCTTTTGCGGGGCATTACTTGAGATGTGTAGACAATGAGCAAGTTGAACTTGTGCTCAAAGAAATCCATGAAGGAGTATGTGGGAATCATTCAGGAGGAAAGGCGTTAGCATCAAAGGCTCTCAAGACGGGATATTATTGGCCAACCATGCGTCAAGATGCCATGGATTATGTACGAAGTGTGATGCCCGCCAAAGACACAAAGAACATCTTGCACCAACCTCGCCGAACCTCTACATCCTATAGTCTCATCTTGGCCTTTCATGCAAGGGGCATGGATATTGTAGGCAAGTTGCCCAAAGCTCCGGAGGCAAAGTGTTCATGTTGGCTCTAACCGATTATTTCTCAAAGTGGATCGAGGCGAAGCTTATGTCAAGTCGAGACAAAGAGGTAATATCGTTTTTAAAGAAAAATATCATTAGCGGGTTTGGTGTGCCGTCGAAATTATATGTGACAACGGGTCACAATTCATAAGTAAGAAGACTAGAGATTTTTGTGCTCATTGGGGCATCAAGTTAATCATGTCAACACCGTCCATCCTCGAAGCTAATGGCCAAGCCGAATCTAGTAACAAGTTGATTATCAACAACTTGAAGAAGCGTCTGGATCAAAAGAAGGGCAAGTGGGTTGAAGAACTACCACTTGTGCTTTGGGCGAATAGAACCACTTCTAAAGGAGCAACGGGTAGAACCCCTATTCTTTAGTGTACGAGCCGAAGCCGTAATTCCAGTTGAAGTGACAATCCCCACAAAGAAGGTATGGCTTATTGACTCAAGATGAAAATAACCTCTTGCTAACTCAAGATTTAGATACAATTGATGAGATCGGGGATTTAGCCAAGATAAGGATGGCGGCTTATCGACGAATCGCCGGGTCTTACAACAAGAATGTCGAATAAGAAGATTCCGGGTTGGTGATTTAGTTTTGAGAAAAGTTTTTCAAAATACTGAAGAGCGAATGCGGGTAAACTAGCTCCCAAATGGGAAGGCCCGTATCTCATCGATGCCTGAAGCCGGCAAAGGTGCATACCGGTTGTCAACCCCAAGTGGAGACAGAATCCCTAGAAGTTGGAACGCAATCCACTTGAAACTCTATTTCATGTGAGTCTAGTTGTTTATAACTAGACCCCTCGTACGGTTTAGAATTTATGTCAAGTTCAATTACACGTTTCAATTTTTACTCTTATCGAATCCTTCGACTTGAGCGTCGGAGGGCGTTAGCTACGCTAACGCCCAACCCTAACGTAACTGCTTTTGCAAGGTGCAACTTGGGCAACGAAACAGTCTCAACATGTTGACACGCCGGTACGGCCGGGATACTTGTTGAGGCTCAGGCGAGCAGAGTCAAACATGTTGACACGCCGCACGGGCGATACGTGTTTGAACCTTGAAGAAGAAAATTTCAACATGTTGACACGCCAAGACGGGCGATACATGTTGGAATTCTAGCCGGAGAGGTATAGAACTTGTTGACACGCCGGGGCGGGCGATACTTGTTCTATCCCTTCAAACGATTTACCTCGATCAAGGTACTTATGGTTAAAAGATTTTCATCTTTTCTTACGAATTAAGGTTTTGACACCTTCGCCCGAGCGCACGTTTTCACACTTTTTCAAGTTGTGGACTTTTGGTTGTAACATTTTCATGTTACCTACGGTTATAACATTTACATGTTATCTAAAGAACAAACAAGCGTCTCTTGAAGACACGAGACTACTTTGCTAAAAACGGTTAAGTGTTTTCCAAAAGATCTTTCCGTAATTAAAGGACAAGTTGGTTAGGCCAAACAAGTCCCTAAAAACCTAAAAAACTTGGAGTACTAGACCAACCTAGTACCCCCAAAAGAAATTGTCTCGGTTCTTATGAACCATTACAAACCAAAAACATTGTTTTAAAGGGACACTCCCCATTTGTTGTACCAACAGAGGTACACAAAGCAAAAAATTGTTTTTCCCATCCAAAATACTTAAAGTTTTAAAGTATTTTTAAACCTCCTGGCCTGCTGCCGCCGGTGTTACACCTTCCACTTGATCAGTTGGGGTAGCCACTATGATGTTTAGTTCCGTGTGAGCCTCATCTACCGAGCTTCCAGAGTCGCGGAATTCACCTCTCCTTCATCCGCCGGCTCCCACGTGGTCCGCCAAGACTTTCCTTTCATACTCCAAGTTCCAAGGCTGGCTTGTCCTTTTTCATACTCTTCAATCATTTGAATGCGGGTCTCCGGCGAGTTTTGGTGGCGTTAAAAGTAAAGTCCCCCTCTGCAACCTCCAGTTCCTTCATGTGAGCTTTATTCTCAGCACGAATGGTCTCTACCTCTTTTCCTAAACGTTCGAAGTCACTCCTCAAACCTTCCATTTATTTGGCATGCTTGTTTGCCTCTTTTTCAGCCTTCTCCACTTCCTTTGCACTTTTGTTAGCCTCCTTTTTTGATTCCGCAGCTTCGTGACTAAATCTTGCTGCTTTGATCTTTAGAACATCAACATAAGCCACAATCGGGGCCATAAGTTCCTGCACCAAAAAGATGTCAATAGATTATCCAAGTTAGTTGATAAAATTAAAAGCTCCTTCGTCCTTACCTTCTCAACCATAGCTTTAAATTTTTCTCCCAACTTCTCCAGGTCCATTTCACTATTTTCATCCGTGGCTTCCACTTCCACCAGCTTCCTTTTCTTTGCATCCCCCTTCTTTTGGATGCGGCCACTTGAGAACTAGCTACTACGGACACGGGGGTAGGGGTTTTCCATCCTGCTTGGCCGTACTCTTTGCTCTCTGGCACAGGCAAGAAGAGAAGCAGCACTAACAGTCCCCTTGGAGCGAGTGGCTACAAAAAAGGATAAAGAGTTATAACAGGTTAAAGAGAATAGAACAACTCGGAGATAGGCAAAGATCTAAAACATTTGATTAACCTGTAGACATTGGAGCGAGGCTCGGACAAAGTTTCTTCAAGGTTTGCCTCTTGGGCTTCTTACGGACCAACTTCTTCGTTAGGATGCTGCAACAAATAGAGCTGGTAGTGCCTTAAAAGTTCTCAATAAAGGTTCCAAGTCGTAGATCTTGCTCACTCTTTTCTTCGTGTCTTCCTTAAAGGGAAAAAGTACGTCCAATTTTGCAACTAGGCCAAAAAGAAAGTTGGAGAAATAGTTAGTACATTGCTTTGAAAGCCATCCTTAGAAAATAGAAAAGCACTCTACTACCTTGGGACCTCCATTTGAAGTTGGCACCCACGTCCTTCACCAGGGTGCTCTTCTTGGCAAAAAGAAATTGTTCTTCCACCCTCTGTCGAGCGTTGTCGACATTGTCGATCACAAAAGGCTTCCTACCAACCCTAACCCTAAAACCATACCTCCCTAAACCGAAACTCCTAAACTCATTCGTAAAAGCAAATTCCTCTAGACCGATGGCTAACTCTGTTTCTGCGTTTAGTCTCACTAGGGTTTGAAGATTCCTCCAACCTTGAGGCGTAAGTTGGGCGTAGTTAAGTTTGGTAGATACGAAGAATTGAGTAATTAAAGTTGGGAAAGGAAACCTCAGGCCAATAATGAACGGGTATTCAGGAAAGCACACCCAATCGGGGGAGAAACACTCGGGAGTTAGGTTAGGGTGGGTAAAGATTTCGGTTTCAAAGGCCATTGCATGGTTTTTCTTGATAACTTCTAAATTAACGGCTGGGATGGTGCACTTTTCCTTTTCAGGATTCTTTAACATACTTTGGGTCAAAAAACCCACAGGCAAACCTGAAATTACCCGGATCCGAGAAGGCCTCGCGGCCCCGGCATCTGGCATCTTT
This sequence comes from Adenophora triphylla var. japonica, assembly GCA_022495995.1. NCBI lineage: Eukaryota > Viridiplantae > Streptophyta > Magnoliopsida > Asterales > Campanulaceae > Adenophora > Adenophora triphylla. The sequence goes on from JAFEMH010000220.1 coordinate 719,303, forward strand.
CGCGTTGGAGGTGTCTCGCCGTTTTGCTTGCGCATTTTTTGTAGAGTCGCCACGCCGTTTTTATTAAGCCCAAAACATTGAAAAAGGGCATCAGTTTAAAGATAAACTTTAAACTGTTTTTGTGTGATGAGATTTTGAGTTCGGAGGTCAGATGACTCCTCGGGAAGAGAATATTAGAATATTAGAGCTCACCCGAGTAGCCTCGTAAAACGAGTCTTTCGGATACCCCTAATATCCTTTAAAAAGTTGTGTGTGTGTGTGTGTGCTTTTAAAAATGCATGCTGTATCGGATGTCTACATTGTATTGAAATGTATTGAAATAGAATGGGAAGGAAGCCTTACCAATGTTGGTTCGTGTATGCATCTTCCGCAGGGAATAGTGTTTGAGGTCGGAGTAGCGTTAGGTGCGGATCGGGATTGCTTCGGGAGATGCCGGTTGTACGCGGACGAGTTTCGCGTGAGTTGAGGTTGTTTGGCTGCGTTCGGGCGAGAGGTTCGGCGTGCGTGGGGATCGTTGGGATCACTCGGGCGGGATTCGGCGTGCGTTGTGGTGGCGAGTCACTCGGGCGAGTTTCGGCGTGGTTTGGGATCGTCGGTTTGACTCGGAAAGAGCGGGACAGGGAAAGACCGAGCGCAAGGCCTCGGAGTACCACGAGGGGCCTCGAGTACCTCGAGAGTGCCTCGGGGCGCGCGGGAGCGTCTCGGGAGCGCTCGGAGAGGCTTCGGAGCACCTCGAGGGGGCTCGGAAGGCCTCGGAAGGATCCGAAGGGGCGGGAATGCCTCGAAAGGTCTTAGAGGGGGAGCCGAAGGCTTAGGGAGGAAGAGAGAAGTGGGAGGTGTGAAAAAAAATGAGGAGGGAGCCCTCTATTTATAGTCTCGAGATTTGGTGCAAAGAGGTCCGTACGGACCTCCTTAGTTATCCAGGATTTTGGTTTTCCTCGATTTGAGGAATATGCAATGATGGTGAATATTGGAAATGATGATGTCCCCTTGCAAAGAGGTCCGTACGGACCATCTTGACATGCAAAGAGGTCCGTACGGACCAAGTACGCATTTAGGGTAATCATTTCTCAGGGATTTGAGGAATATTGTGGACTTTAAGGGGATTCGGTAATTATGGAAACAAAGAGGTCCGTACGGACCTATATTGCTTTCCGGTTTCACGAAAATTCCCGAAAGGTCCTTTGTCCCTTTTTATCCCGGGAGGGCTCCTCCACTTGGTTTGGTTGGGGGTTTGAGAGGGTTTTGAGAGGGTTTTGAGTGGGAGAGGTCTACGAGAGCTGCGTGGATGAGTCTGCGGTGTTTCCGGGTGTTTGAAAGGGAGTGATCCAGATTGGGGTACTTACGAAGCCCCTCGACGACGTCACTTATGAAAGAAGTGGGGTGGCCCAGATAAGATAAGGGTCCTAATACGGATCGCGTCTTTGGGAGAGGAAGTGGCCAGTGAGGGTCAAAGTGAGGACGTGGTGGTGTCCTTTTGGGTGGCCGTTTAGGTCGATAAGGCCGGACCACTGTGATAGGATTCCTACGTATCCCTGGCGGGAATCAAGCACAGTCGTAGTTCGGGTGTGGGGTGAGTGTTACGTGAATACGGGCGTGGTGGTGCCACTGAAGTGTCGTGTGGCCGCGAGGTCGGTGGTGAGGACGTGGTGGCGTCACAGGTGGCCGCGCAGGTCGGTGATGGGAACGTGGTGGCGTCACCAGGTAGCCGTATAGGTCGGTGATAAGGGCGTGGTGGCGTCTGGGTGCCGTATAGGTCGGTGATAAGGGCGTGGTGGCGTCACAGGTGGCCGTATAGGTCGGTGATAAGGACGTGGTGGCGTCTGGGTGGCCGTATAGGTCGGTGATAAGGGCGTGGTGGCGTCAGGGTGACGTATAGGTCGGTGATAAGGCGTGGTGGCGTCACCAGGTGGCCGTATAGGTCGGTGATAAGGACGTGGTGGCGTCAGGGGTGGCCGTATAGGTCGGTGATAAGGACGTGGTGGCGTCAGGGTGGCCGTATAGGTCGGTGATGAGGCGTGGTGGCGTCACGGGGTGACCGTATAGGTCGGTGATAAGGGAACGTGAGTGGCGTCAGGGTGGCCGTATAGGTCGGTGATAGGGCGTGGTGGCGTCAGGTGGCCGTATAGGTCGGTGATGAGGAGCGTGGTGGCGTCAGAGTGGCCGTATAGGTCGGTGATAAGGACGTGGTGGCGTCAGGGGTGGCCGTATAGGTCGGTGATAAGGCGTGGTGGCGTCAGGGGTGGCCGTATAGGTCGGTGATAAGGACGTGGTGGCGTCGGGGTGGCCCGTATAGGTCGGTGATAAGGACGTGGTGGCGTCAGGGTAGCCGTATAGGTCGGTGATAAGGACGTGGTGGCGTCAGGGAGTAGGCCGTATAGGTCGGTGATAAGGGCGTGGTGGCGTCAGGTGGCCGTATAGGTCGGTGATAAGGGCGTGGTGGCGTCAGGTAGCCGTATAGGTCGGTGATGAGGCGTGGTGGCGTCAGGTGGCCGTATAGGTCGGTGATAAGGGCGTGGTGGCGTCAGGTGGCCGTATGGGTCGGTGATAAGGGCGTGGTGGCGTCAGGGGTGGCCGTATAGGTCGGTGATAAGGGCGTGGTGGCGTCAGGGGTGGCCGTATAGGTCGGTGATAAGGAGCGTGGTGGCGTCAGGGGTGGCCGTATAGGTCGGTGATAAGGGCGTGGTGGCGTCAGGGGTGAAATTTTACGATTTTCCTAATCGGGTAGTTTAAGGCCTTGGGCGGAGATAGTTGTGAGGACTTGAATCGTCTTACGATTGCGGTTGTGGAGCGTAGGCGCCTTGTGATTCGAAGCGTGGATGCCATTTGTGTTTTGCATGTTGATGTAGAAAGGTTGGACTTACGATGGCTAAGGTGCTTGGCTTTGCCCGTTGAAGTGAGCAAGGATGATGGCCGATGATTGCTTCGCCATTTGGCGTTTTGGGAGGCGCTTCGTGCCTTGGGACTTGTACTCGGAGGTGTTGGCTCCCTTCGCGTGCTTGTTTTGCCGTTGAGTGGGCGGGGATGATGGTTGGTCTTTGAGGATATGCGATGCTTGCATGACTTCCACTTTGACTTGTTGGGAGGAGCTCGGGCTTACTTTGATGGCCGGTGCTTGCGTTGCCGTTGAGGTGGGCGAGAGTTCAGGCTTACATCGGCTGCCGGTGCTTGAATTGCTTGAGGATGCATGACCTGTAGGGGCCACTTTACATTGGGAAGATGACTTCGGACCTTCGGTGGTTGAGTTGTCGTTGAGCGTTTGGAGCGTCTTGTGCCTTGATATTCGTCTTGGGAGGTGTTGGCTCCTTCTTGGATGCCGTTGAGCGGGCGTGGATTGGAATTACCGTTGAGCGTTTGGGCGTCTTGTGCCTTGATATTCGTCTTTGGAGGTGTTGGCTCCTTGCAGATGCCGTTGAGCGGGCAGTGGTTGAATTGCCGTTGGAGTGGGCGAGGTTCGGGCTTACATCGGCTAAGGTGGTTGATTTGCCGTTGAAGTGGGCGAGAGGTCGTCTTACGGCGGACGGCGGTGGTTGATTTCGCGTTGAAGTGGCGAGTCCGGTCTTACGGCCCGGCCGGGGATTGAATTGCCGTTGGAGTGGGCGAGGACCGGTCTTACGCTGATGGCCGGTGGTTGGATTGAAGGGTTAGGGACCATTCTGCACTTGGATTTGCTGAAAAAGGCCTTAGGACAGCCAGGGGCAAAGTTTGTAAGGGCAGAAAAGTCATTTGGGCACCCCTTGCAAAGAGGTCCGTACGGACCAACTTTGGGTTGCAAGAGGTCAGTACGGACCATGTTGATTTTTACGGTTCCCAGTTTTGACCGGGCGTTAAAGCAGAGGCTCCTTCACTTCTTCTTCTTCGGTTCTGAAGCAGAGAGAGAGAAGGAGAAAACCTCCATTTTTGCACCAAAATCTTCCATTTTCCTTTGATTTGCTCATGATAGGCGGAGGGATCTCGAAGGAGCCGTAGACAGCGCGGTCGAAGTGGTTGAGCGGCGAATGGAGCTTGAAAGGAATTGGACCTCGTTCGTTCCGTCTTCGAAGAACCAGGATGTTTTGTATCCGAATCAGGAGGTGCATAATCGTCGCTCCATGAGCGTTGGGGAGGTAAGAAATGCATTCCGTTTTGATTCCACTGCTCGAATTTTTGAATGCTAGAACTAGGTTTTAGTTTTCGCATTTTGAATTTTTTTTTTTATTTTATGCCTTTTTGTGAAATTCTTGATGAATTGTTGAAAATGGACATGTGAAAATTGTGGGTATGTGTATTTTGTGCAGAAATGTGTAGATTAGCTCTTATTTGTGAAAATAAAGTGCCTATCTAGTGAATTGCATGCTTTGGTGTTTTGTACCGTATGCTATTTATGTATGTACATTATGAGAAAAATTATCGTGTAGTGATAATTTTTGTGAACAAAATGTGACATGTGCCGTGTTTTGTGACGGGTTATATGTGAAAGTGCGTGCCGTGTTGGGACGGATTTTCTTTTGAGAATGTGCTATATAGTGTGTGCCGTGTTTTTGGGTGACGGACTTTGTGGGGAAAATATGTGCGATATGTGCCGTGTTGGGACGGATTTTCTTTTGAAAATGTGTCGTGTAGGGTTTAATCCCTCCCCTTTTTTTCTTTTGAGAAAATGTGTACAGTGTGTGCCGTGTTTTGTGACGGACTGCATGGGGAAAATTATATGCATGATATATGTGAAAATTATGTGCATTGTGTGCCGTGTTTTGTGACGGGTTACATGAAAAATTGTATGTATAATGTATGTGAAAATTAGGTGCAATATGTGCCGTGTTTTGTGACGGGTTATATGTGCCTTTATATTAAGTACTGTGATTGACGTACCTTGTTTGTGTTTACTGCGGGATGCTTCGGAGCTTACGGCCGGGAAGGCCAAGAGGATGAAGACTCGGGGGTCGCTCGAGGCTGTTGTGGAGCTATGGCAGCGGATGCCTGATATTTCCGTGGGCGGTAGGCCGAGTCCCCGGAGGTTGGTTTATGCTTCTGGCCTAGGTGTGTTCGTTGAGAACCTGGCTGGAGTGTCTGACACGAGGAAGAACAAGAGTGTCTTCCTGGGCCTTTCTGAGTATTGGTGGGATACCACCCACCTTCCACAGTGGGCGAGGTGACGGTGACGCCAGCTGATTTTCTTCTTATTAAGGCTCTCCTTGAAAGGGAGCACATGCGGTGGAGAGATATGATCTCGATGATGTCTTGGCCGAGCTGCTGGGCTTTGAGCCTCGTCCTCGCGAGGGGGCACAGGGATCTTGTACAGCGTGGAGATGAGGATCACGGCCAGTATTGGGGCCTACATCCGGGTGCCGGCAGGTGGCAGCGGAGCGGTTGGCGCGCTCCTTCTTGTGGTATGCGCTGTCAGAGACTTTGTTCTCGAACCACGCGGCCCGCCCAGCTCCACCGCTTTCTGGCTGGAGAGCTTGGCTGATTTGGATAGGGTCTGCGACATTGCTTGGGGGCGAGGCGAGCTTGGCGAGCTCTACTTCTCTTTGGACCAGGTTTAGCGGGTGGCCAATTCTTTGGCCTGCTTTGATTTTGCTCCGAGTTTATTCTGTTTTGATTTAGCAACTTGTCGTTTCTCCATTTTTTTTTTGAGCTCTTCTCTGCTTTTGTCGCAGTGTGGTTTTATGAGGTCTTTCGGTGCTTCCCGTGGGATAGGGATCCTGGGGCATTGTTGCTGCGTACCTGCTATGCTCGAGCTGGGCTCGTACGGCCGGGAGGAGGAGGACCCAGCGGGTAAGCTCACCATTGCCTACGGGGAGGTGCGGGAGCGTTTGGAGCGAGATAGCCGTGAGGAGTTTCGTCTTGTTCCCGTGGGCTCGGTATGAGGGTGATGAGTTTGAGGGAGCTCCCGAGGTGACGGCGCGACGAAGATCTTTGCGGGGGCTTGACTTGCGACGCCACGTATGCGGGGAGCGAGTCTTACAGCACATGGCGCGGGTGTGCTTCCCGTGGCTCCGAGGGATCCTCCGTTTGGGATGTTTGACTCCCGGGATATGGATGTGCTTGATTTTGAGAGGTACCTTGGCGGTGTGGGTGCCGAGGAGTTCATTTTGTTCGGCGAGGAGTACGGGGCCTTCGTGAGGAGGAAGTTGAGGACGCCGCAGGTAGTGGCGAGGGAGAGAGAGGCTGGGCCACAGGCTCCCCCAGAGGTTCCGATGCCGGGACCGGATTTCACGTACGTCCGCGGGGACGGATCGAGGAGGAGGGTGTACGTACTCTCGGAGCGAGCTTGGCACTACAGAGTGGACCCAAACGGATCGGTGAGTGTGCTTACTCTTTTCCATCTTGGCATCTTTTACGCGTTTTCTCTTTTTGTTGTTGAGTATAAGCGTATTTGATGGCGTTTCCTTGGCTTGCTTTGTTGGTGCGGAGTCCGGGGAGAGCCTACGATATCTTGACTCGCCGTTACGTGGCGATGCGCTCCTTCGCTAAGAAGATGGCGTCGAAGGTGTCTGTCGGTCTTCACGTCGTGTGCCGGCGTACGAGCACATGCCTTGGGCGAGCATTACGTGGACGTTCCTCACTTTAGAGGCGAGCCGGAGCCGCGGCGGAGGGACCTTTGAGGCGGCATAGCATGGATGCGGGACATCTTCGGGAGGCTACGCAGGCCTTCGAGGAGCGGCCCTTTTATCGATTCATGCCTCCGCACGGCGCGCGGGGTGAGGTTCCTCGAGCCTTCTTTCCTTGATCCTTTCGCCGGGATTTGATCCTTGAGTACTTCTCGTGGGAGCCTCGGGCGGGTGCTCGGTATTCGACGAGGAGGATGTGACGGGCGAGCTATTTGGGATGCCCGACTTTTCCTTGGAGGATCTTGGCGAGGAGGATGATGATGAGGATTGAGTAGTATTCATTTGCTTTCCCTCTTTTCATATCCTTCCCTTTTTTTTTTTTTGTTTAGCAGCGAGACATTTTGTACACTGTAATAAAACACATGTATTTGCATGGCAAACAGTATTTTATTTTAAGATGTAATGTCATTTATTTTTGCGATTCAGGAATTGTCCTAGAAATTGTTGCTATTATTATTTTTATTTTTTGTACATGCCACGCGAGGCGAGGTGCGTTTGTGGGTAGTGTTGGTTTTGCGGAAATGGCTTTGGCCGGTGTTTGGGCCCCATTTGGAGCAAGGTTTCTTTGAGGACGGTGGTTTTATGCTTGTTTTAAGGGAAATGGGCTACGATTGCAAAAAAGAGGTCCGTACGGACAGACCTACGTGCAAAAAGAGGTCCGTGCGGACCTTGACCTTGCTTTTAGGAGGACTTAAATGTTTTCCGGTGTCTGGACTTTCTCCCATTCCCCATTTGCGGCCATTTTCGAGCTTTCTTCCCCATTTTCTCTAGGAACCTCCATTTTTGCCATGGATTCTTCGTACGTCCCTAGAATTTTGCCGAGGCTTTCGCGGGAGAGGCAAGCACACTTCCTTGGCGGTGAAAATGTGGATGAGGCAGCCGTATGAGGCATCGGAGACGGGCTTTCGAGGTAAGGTTTCGTCTTTGCTCGGTTTTGGTCTTTTAAGGAGTTGGTTCTGATTGGGATTTGTTGCGGGCTGCCGCGAAGTTACAGGATGTTAGGAGGCACGTGTCTTGTTTCTCCTACAATGAAATGGTGCCCACTTTTGAGGATTTTCGGGCTTTGATTGGAGGGGCCCAGGAGGTGGAGGCCATCTCGCTTCCTTTGGTTGGTGGTCTTGCTTTGTGAGCGTGAAGCTTGCGAGACTTTCTTCGTACTTCGTTGGAAGAAGTGCGGGCATGATCCTTGATTCGGGTCATATCGACATTTACGAGCTGCGGAGCGGTTCATGGTTGATGATGAGTGACGTCTCTTGGGATGTATTTGCCTTGTGCGTGATGGCGACGCTTTTACGGTTAGTTCCACTTGGCATTTGTGATGGCGCTTTGCTAGATGTGGTAGAGACGCTACTTTGCGGAGTGGAGAGGATATTGTCCCGTTGGTGTTGGGGAGACTCTTCGTGGTATCGGCCGTCAGCGGCCCAGGGATCGTTTTATGAGAGGGGAAGCCCGCTTTGCTCACACTTGTGGGCTGCGAGAGAGACTCAGAGGCCATGCCAGAGGCTCAGACGTCGTTTAGCCGTGGTCATTTGCTCGGCGACCTCTTGTGTTGGATATGGATCGGTCACTTTGGGAGAGATGGATGGCACGGCTTAGTACGCATCGGATCATTTGGTGGGTTCCGCCGGAGGATTGAGACCGGGAGGATCTTGCGGGAAGGGTCTACGTTGTCGAGTTCCGGGTTTGTCTTGGTCACTCCTTCTATATTCCGTCGCTTGTTTCCGGCGGTTTGGGATGAAGCAGGGAGCCTTTGTTGGTGGGATGACCTTGCTCTGCGGAGATAGTTCCACTTTTGTATGGCGGCCCCAGGTGTTTTTGTATTTTACGAGGTATGGAAGTATTCCGCGTTCCTCTCTGTGGTGCTCCTTAGGCGTCGGGGAGAGTGTCGTGTTGACGACTCGGTATCGGCACAGTATGAGCGGCGTGTTGGGCGATCCCAAGTGGTCTTGGAAGCGAGGCGTGCGGCGGTGCAGGACCGGTTGCCGTAGCGGCTATTGCCTTAGGAGTGCGAAGCACAGTCGACCACTTTGGATGTGACGGGAGACGCTTTGTTTGACTACGAGACTAGAGTTGACCGGCGACGGGGAGAGGTCCTCTTTTACGGACTCGCGGGGAGGAGATCCGAGCCGAAGCACGGGCGAATGAAGCCACGAGAGCTCTTGGATTATTTGACTCTACGGGGAGGACCCCGGATCTCGGAGCGAGAGACGCGAGTTGGTTCACGTGGAGCGAAAGAAGACTCGCCGGGGACGAGGAAGAAAGGAAAAGAATGGCGAGGGACAAGCGCGAGATGGCGCGGAATGACCTCCACAGGTATCCATTCATTCTGGCTATCAAACACATTATTAGTTAAATGTATTAAAAGTTTGTCTTTTAGCATGTTGTGAACTTGAGAGTAGACCGTGCTTGAACTCATCAAGAAATGTTGTAACCGTTAGTGATTTGTGATTTACTTTTAAAGCTTTGTCGAGACGCAAGATCTCTTGTTTGCCTTTGCTTACATTTGTGCACTTTGTCGGCGTCCCTCTTTGGACTTTTGTTTCATTCGTGGGTGAAGCGATGCAGGCCTGACAGCGGCAATCCACTTTTGCTGAGGGTTTGTATTTGGCTGAGAGGTTGAATGCTCCCTTGACAAGTCGTTCTGACAGTCTTTTTTGTAGCTTCCTTGCCTCTTGTTGGCGTCGGGCTCTTGACCTCTTTTTCGCAGCTTCTGCTTGAGCTTCTTTTGTTTTTTTTTTATTGTTTCTTTTTTTTTTTTTTGTGAGCCCTTGCTCGAGCTCTTTTTTTTTTTTTTTTTTTGAAGCGCGTGAGGGCGAAAGGCAAAGCCCACAGCTTGGGCGTAGACATGAGTCGGTCGTTTGATCTTTGAGTGACCCTCGGATGTCCTTTGATGTTGCCGCGTCGTTTGACTTGGTCAAAGTGGCTAGCTGGGGCGTGTTCTTGAAAAGTGCGTAGCTTGATGGAGGTCTTGATTGACATTGAACTTTTGACTTTTTGTGTATTTTTAGGCCAGGACCAATTAAGGTTGCACTACGTTCCCCAGGACTAGAGGGCTCGGAGTGCTGCGTAGTTCGACACTACATGGAGTGCCAAGAGATGCGCGGTTGTTCTTCTTCGGGCGAAGTATCTGCGAAGTTTGCTTAGTTATTTGGATTCGTGAAGGGATTGCCGTCTAGGTGCGGTAGCTTCATGGCGCCTCGGAAAAGATCTTTTGAACCACGAAAGGGCCGATCCATGTGGGTTCCCATTTTCCCAGTGGGTTGGTTCGAGTGGGAGGCTTTTCTTTGAGTACTGAGGTCACCTTCCACGATGTCTCGGGATTTGACTTTCTTGTCGAAAGCTCTAGCCATCCTGCTTTGATAGGCTCGGACGTGTTCCATGGCCTTTAGTCGTCGCTCGTCTAGCAGAGCCAATTCGTCATGTCGGCTTCGGAGCCATTCGACTTCGTTGATGTCATTTTCAGCGGCGCTCGGAGTGAGGGAATTTCTAGCTCGATGGGAAGGGCTGCTTCCGTCCCGTATGTCGGGCGAATGGGGTTTCTCCGTGGGCACATTACGGCCCGTGTGCGAGTAGCCCCGAGTGCGAGAGTGCGGTTCTCGGGCCAATCTCGTCCTCGGGTGGTCATTTTTCGGATGATCCGTTCGAGGGTTTTGTTCGGCGCTTCACGGCGCCGTTTGTTTGTGGCCGTAGGGAGAAGATTTGTGGCGTGTGATCTTGAATTCGGCCCGGCGGTGCATCAGAATTCTCCTTGAAGTGTGAGCCGTTGTACGATATGACCTCATTTGGGATGCCGTATCGGCATATGATGTTTTCCTTGAGGAAATGTGCGACCTTTTGGAGGTGAGTACCTTGTAGGACACAGCTTCGACCCGTTTGGTGAAGTAGTCGATAGGCTACTAAGATGAACTCGTGGCCAGATTCTTTGCTGGCGGAGCGATTTTCCCGATGACGTCAATTCCCAGTGGCGAAGGGGCCAAGGTGTAGTCATGCGGTAGAGATCGTGGGGCGCGAGATGATTGAGGTTGGAGAAGCCGGGTGGCACTTGTCGCGGCTTCGGACAAAGTGGATGCAATCCGCCTCATGGGAATCCGGTAGTAGCCCATCACGAGAATGATTTGCATCGGGAGCTCTGGCATTCGTGTGGGGACCGCGAAGCCCCATTGTGGACTTACGTTCGCCCAGAACTTGTTCGCTTCTTCTTGGGCGACGCGGCGTAGGAGTGGCCCGTAGTAGCGTTTCTTGTATAGCGTGTCCCAGGGATGACGAAGTGAGAGGCAAGGCGTTTTAGGGCCATGATGCTCTTGGTTTTGACCCCTTACGGGTGTTGACCTTCCTTGTTCATGAAGAGCGGTTTCCCGTTCTTGGGGTATTGGAAGATACGGCTTGTCTTTGGAAATGGCGTCGGACTTGCGTCTCTTTGGCTCTTGACAATCTTGCAAATCGTTGTGATTAAAACCTTCTCGGCGGCTTGGGCCGGTTTTCTCTCGTTTGACAACATGCTTAAAGATGTGCTTAATGTATTTGTTCGTTTAATGTGTATGCTTCTTTGCTCCAGTGAATCGTTATTAGCTGTTTGTGTGTTAGTTAATTTATCGGTTGTTAAAGATGCGATGAGAGATACTCGGAAAGATCGAAGCATTCATTAAGAGCATACGGGAATACATTATTGGCAATGAGTTCGTAATCTTCGGCGTGAGGCCATCGGATGACTCGAGAGACTCAAATTCAAAGCTAATGGACTCGGGATGAGTTTTGACACTAGACTCTAGGACTCGAGGGGTCGAGACCCGGTTGTTCGATCATGTCCTTTTTCTTTGGCGGTAGGCCGGAGAATGTGGCCCGGTTATTGAGTGGCGATGAGCTTGATAGGAGAAGGGGCTTGAAAGGCTTTATGTCACCGTTCCGATCATTGCTATCACGAGTTATCGAAAACAAAATCGATTAGATCGGCATCTCGATTTCTTCTTTGAAGAAGCGAGTGTAGCGGTGGTTCGTCCCAAGCATCGTCTGCGGAGTCTCTTGCTTTTGTCTTGGGCATTGCTAGCTCGAATGCGGACTCGTCCCGCTTTTGAAGGCGGGGGTGTTGACGAGAGAGTTTTCGAATTCTTCGCCAAGAGGGGTTTTCCCGAACAAAATTGGCGTGAATAGTGGTGGTTGTGGATCCGGGCGGGGGCGGTGTGTCGAGGAATGCTCTTCGGACGGGATTTGGCTTGAGGCCTCTGAATCTTGCCGGGTTCTGCTGGAGCTTGTCCATGGTTGTCGGCCGGCTTTGTTTGGCGGCGATCAATTCTGTTCCTTTTCTGGATCTTCTTCGAGTTGCCGGCCTTCCTTGTGAAGTACTTGAGTCATGTCGAAGGCTGTAAGGACGAAGATCGGAGGTTGTGTGCGAAGCCTCTTTTGTTATACGTGGAGCGTTTACGTGCGGCTCGCTTGTCCTCCGCAATGTGTTCGGGAGTAGGAGAGTATCCCGAGGCCGTGCGGGGGTATTACGTTCTTTGATATTGATGATCGTTGAGTGCCCTGATGGCGTTTTCCCAAGCCAGAGCCGGGATGTAGTTATGTGCTTCATCATTTTCATCGGGGGAGGGATCTTGTCCCAAATCAAAGGCGGAGTCTATGTGGCACACTTGGGCCTTTGGGCTTTCGATGGTGAACCACATTAACATCATGCCATCATCGTCGGGTTTGATTTCTAAGACCGGGACGCCGTTGGTATCGGTCCTTTCGGTGACTATCTTTGTCGTAGTAGATGATGGTCATATCTGTTCCTTGGGACGAACTTTACGCACGATGGAGAGTGGATGCCACCCCATTGATCGGATGCAGCAGGCGTCCCAGAATGGCGGTGAATGTGATCGGGATGTCGATGACTTGGAAGTGCATCGGGACCATTTGTTTTCCCGACGAAGGTTGAGTGGCTATTCCCAGGCTGGGCGGGATGTTGAGTCGTATGCCTTGATTGCACGAGTCGAGGGTTTTAGATCGATTGCTTTGATCCCTAGCAAATCCATCATTTTGGGTGGAAGGACGTTCATGGATGATCCCCATCTGCAATACCGGGAGACGGCGCTCGTCCGGTTGAGCTGTTATGTAGAGAGGCTCGTTGTGGTCGGCCCAAATTTTGGAAGATCGAGTTACGTGAAGGTGATGATATTCTTTGTAATTGACGTTGCCCGATCATACGAGCGCCTCCTCGGGTGTCAACTTGTGATGGGAACCGTAGTGCAGGCGAGCTTTCTTCCAACTTGAGCTTGTGCGGGTAAGATGAAGTGAGTAAGGACCGAGTGAGATGTTAGCTGAGTGCGCTTGAGCTGTGTTAAGACGGGATCTTGACCTTTGGGTCCCGGGGTTTCGGCTTAACTTTGGCGTAGGGTCCCCTTTTCGGTTCGTGGCTCGAGTATGGCGGCCTTTTGTCTGTCCGTGGAGGATTGGATGGGATTTGGCCAGGAACGTGTCGAGAACATTCACCTCTGGACTTGTGGTTTTGCTTGTCTCTCCGTTTTAAGGTGGGAGGAGCACGATTGGCGTAAGGCCGGTGCGCATTTCAATTCGTTCCTTTGTCATGGCTTTTGCTGAAGCATCAATAGTGGCTTTGAGATCTTCCCAGACGGGGGTTGGATTATCTGGACCTTCGGGCCTTCGTTGGCGGTGCGAAGCTCGTCCCGAGCGATCATGGAGCAAACATTGCAGTGGCCTGTGCGAGAACTAGGGTGGGAGATTTCTTTGGAGTAGATGACGTAGTAGTCAGACCTTCGGAGGGTTCTCAGGGTTCGGCGTGGGATCACCAGTTCATTACCTCTTTTTCGGCTTTTGTTGAGAAGATAGCTTCTTCTTTCGTCGAGGACGGCCTCGTTCATTGCATCACGGAATTCCATTTCCGGACAAGCACTGTCGCGGAGCGTCCCACCGAATGTGTTCGTTGTTCGGCGGTGAGTGCTTGGGACCTCGGGAGGCTGGATGGGCGAGGCTTTCCTGCGGAAGGTCTTGTGGCCTTACGTCATGCTTGCATGGCTCGTACGAGGGTAACGGGTTGACTTGACTTCTGGAAGGCAAATGAGAGACGTTAGAGGCATAGGAGCGATCATAGCTTAGGAAGCCCAGGTAGTTGGGTGGCTAAGGTTAAGAGGTGGTGCGTGGCACCGTCGATCCCGAGCTTGTTGCTCGCCTTGACGTTTCTCGATAGCCGTGAGGACTGCCAATTTCTTCCGGTGTTGGGAAATTTCTTGGGGGTAAGGTCCGTGCTCATCCTTGTTATCAGTGACTTGGCCGTGGGGATTATTTGACGGTGACGGAGAATTTGGGAAGAAGGTAGGACCTTCTTTGTTTTGACCTTTGGGAGACGGGTTCCGGGTACTCTCGACCCTCTCTGTTCGGAAATTGGAGGAGTGATGGGCGAGGATTTAGACACGGGAATGGCCTAACGGGATAAAGGGAAAGCTCGCGTGGCGTATGCGGTTTTAGTTTCTTTTATTTATTTTTGTTTTTTTTTTTTTTGTTGTTTTAATTTACTTAAAACAGTATTTTCTCGAGAATCCTAGGTAGGTTGGAAAAGATTGCTCTTCTTTTTCGCAACTATGCTAGATCTGGGTCGATGGAGACCATACGTGCGGCTATAAGCCCCTCGTTTTGCACACTGTATTTCGACATCCCGGGGTGGACGGCCCGGGCGAGGTCCTATAGTGCAAGCGGTTTCACCAAGCCTAAAGAAAAATCGAACCTAAGGGCCAGAGGCTTTGTCATGTTCGTTTTGATGCGTTAGCCGTGAATAGTGAGCCAGTAGGCCGGCTGAGTCAAGATCGAAGTCGAGTTTGGCATGACCTCTCTTTACCTTGCTTGCGCAAGGATCCGTGACGTTAGGCGTTAGGCTGGGTCATATGTGTCATGGCGCGTATCAAAGCGTGATGACATGGTGTCATGTGGCGTGGATGTATATCGGGACGGAACATCGTGCAGGTGTAGCTTCGGAAATCAAGATCGAGTCGAGATTTTAGCATGACCTTTCATCGCTTTGCTTGCGCGAGGATCTTGAGTTAGAGCCTTGACTCGAAAATGGCCGGCGTGGTATATGTATCCAGTGTATGACACTGGAAGGTAAAAACCAACCGAGTCTGGGCGAGTGTGACTCAAGACTCGAACGTGCGGGGTTGACGCCGGGCTAGGATGGGATGTTTGGAATGATCCGTGCGCGCCCCGAGGCCTAGGAAGACAAACGGTGCCTGGCGAGACCACTCCCGGGTTAAGGGTTGTAGTGTGCGGTGTATCCCAGGCGGCGGTGCGCGCATGGTGTGCGGTGTAGCAGAGGCGGCAGTGAGTAGAGTGCGGTGTAGCAGAGGCGGCGGTGCGCGTAGTGTGCGGTCTCTAAAATTCTTTTACGAGTAAAATAGAAAATTTTGAAGAATTTTAAATGTATGCACGAGATGTATATTGATGCATTTTTTTTGTATTTTTATTTTTTGTAAAATAAAAACGAAGCACGTCTTGTAGCCTGCCTTACAAGATTAAAGGAAGGGGTAAAATGAAAGTTTGACCCTCATCATCGTTTTAAAAATCTTTTGTTTTGTTTAAAAGTTTTAAAACAAAAATCCCAGAGTCGCCAAGAAATTACCGGATCAGAAGGCCTCGCGGCCCCCATCTGGCATCCTTTCGCGTTGGAGGTGTCTCGCCGTTTTGCTTGCGCATTTTTGTAGAGTCGCCACGCCGTTTTTATTAAGCCCAAAACATTGAAAAAGGGCATCGGTTTAAAGATAAACTTTAAAGCTGTTTTTGTGTGATGAGATTTTGAGTTCGGAGGTCGGATGACTCCTCGGGAAGAGAATATTAGAATATTAGAGCTCACAGAGTAGCCTCGTAAAAACGAGTCTTTCGGATACCCTAATATCCTTTAAAAAGTTGTGTGTGTGTGTGTGTGCTTTTAAAAATGCATCTTTGTATCGGATGTCTACATTGTATTGAAATGTATTGAAATAGAATGGGAAGGAAGCCTTACAATGTTGGTTCGTGTCTGTCTTCGCAGGGAATAGTGTTTGAGGTCGGAGTAGCGTTCGGTGCGGATCGGGATTGCTTCGGGAGATGCCGGTTGTACGCGGACGAGTTTCGGCGTGAGTTGAGGTTGTTTGGCTGCGTTCGGGCGGAGGTTCGGCGTGCGTGGGGATCGTTGGGATCACTCGGGCGAGTTTCGGCGTGCGTTGTGGTGGCAGGAGTCGCTCGGGCGGAGTTTCGGCGTGGTTTGGGATCGTCGGTTTGACTCGGAAAGAGCGGGACAGGGAAAGACCGAGGCGAGGCCTCGGAGTACCACGAGGGGCCTCGAGTACCTCGAGAGTGCCTCGGGCGGCGCGGGAGCGTCTCGGGAGGGCGCTCGGAGAGGCTTCGGAGCACCTCGAGGGGGCTCGGAAGGCCTCGGAAGGATCCAGAAGGGCGGGAATGCCTCGAAAGGTCTTAGAGGGGGAGCCGGAAGGCTTAGGGAGGAAGAGAGAAGTGGGAGGTGTGAAAAAATGAGGAGGGGAGCCCTCTGTTTATAGTCTCGAGATTTGGTGCAAGAGGTCAGTACGGACCTCACTTAGTTATCCGGGATTTTGGTTTTCCTCGATTTGAGGGAATATCTGATGATGGTGAATATTACGGAAATGATGATGTCCACTAGCAAAGAGGTCAGGTACGGACCGTCTTGACATGCGAAAGAGGTCCGTACGGACCAAGTCTGCATTTAGGGTAATCATTTCTCAGGGATTTGAGGGAATATTGTGGACTTTAAGGGGATTCGGTAATTATGGAAACAAAGAGGTCCGTACGGACCTATATTGCTTTCGAGTTTCTGAAAATTCAGAAAGGTCCTTTGTCCCTTTTTATCCCAGGAGGGCTCCTCCCTTGGTTTGGTTGGGGGGTTTGAGAGGGTTTTGAGTGGGAGAGGTCTCTGAGACTGCGTGGATGAGTCTGCGGTGTTTCCCGGGTGTTTGAAAGGGAGTGATCCAGATTGGGGTACTTACAAAACCCTCTCCACTTTCAGTCAAAGTCACCGCCTTCCTTTTCCCCATTTTTTACAAAGCGAAAAACAAGAAATCGAAAGTGAAACTGAAAAGGAAGCGAAGAAACTCACCACTAATTTTTACTTGATTCTCTCCAGAAAATCGCCTTCTCTGGTTCTCCTTCTTCTTCCCGTAAAATCTTTACGAAAGTTACGTTTGTTGAAAGGAGAGTTGGAGCGGGGAGTTTTTATTTAATGAAAGAAGAAAGTGGTTGAGACCTTCTTAAAAGGTAAAACCTTTTTCCCTTAACCGTCGCATCCGTTGGTCCCCATTTTAAAAGCGAGTCATTCTTTTCACTTCTTGTTTGAGCAAACTTTTTGAATTCTTTTGTCTCTTCCTATTCCTCATTTTTCAAAAAAGTTTGGGGGCAATTGTTGGGCCCTACATTTTTCGATCAATGTGATTACAACTTGTACTTAACAACTTGGTACTAACAAGCTTGAGTTGTTCTATTTTACAACTTGGGCCTCTGCGGGTTGGGTCGCATAACGTTTCCCTATTTTTAGGGAACATGCGAAGCTGGTTCCACCACGTTTCTCCGACAAATCTCGTCATTATCTCTTCATCCAACTGACAAGTGCGGATATGTCTCTCAAGATCGACCACTTCTCAGAGTTTTAAGGCCACTTATTGTTATTTAGTTTATTTCTTGAGGTATAAAAAGGGAACATACTGTTTGTAAATTCACACACGTACGACACTAGCCTAAGCTCCCTTTTCATATGCTCTTAGCTTTGTAATCATCGGTGAATTCTTAGTAAAGTTTTGGTGAAGGAAGGAGCCACATCCTCCAGGGGTTTTGTGCCGTGAGCAAGTTGTTCGAGGGCTTTCGCTAGTCAACAAACCAGCTTGTGCCTATTTCTATCTAATACGATGATCATTGTCTGCAGATTCGTATCAGCTTTAGTCAACTTTTAAAGCTTCTTATAAATCTAATTGTTGAAATTTGACCAAAACAATATGGTATCAAAGCCTTTACTCCTGTTTTCGTTTCGCCATTGATTCATTGTCAAAGCTTCCTTGAAGCTTTCTTCTGTCAATTCTACCATGGCGTCTACAGATCCAGTGATTTCTCCGCAATCCACACCTTCGCCTACCTCAAATCCATCTGATTCTCCAGCAATTGATGAATATGATATTGCTGAAACTAATCTGCAATTAAGTCCTTCGCATCCTCTCTACTTACATCCAAATGATCATCCCGGTATGCTTCTTATCACCGAATTACTTACTGATGTGAATTACTTTCAATGGAAGACAGCGATGTCGATAGCTCTCTCTTCGAAAATGAAACTAGGTTTTGTTACTGGCGCGCACAAAATTCCTAATGCTCAATCTAAGTATTTGATTCATTGGAATCGCTGCAACAGTATGCTTATTAGCTGGCTTTTAAACTCAGTCTCAGTTGAGATCCGTTCTAGTATTGTCTATTTTCATACTGCTCATGAGATCTGGATGGATCTGGAAGCTCGATTTACTCAGAGCAATGCTTCTCAGGTCTATCAGCTTCGTAAGGATTTGTTGGTGTTAACTCAAGGATCCTTAACTATTTCTGCTTATTTTACAAAATTTCGTGCTCTGTGGGGTGAATTTAATAATGTCAGTAGGATTCCTAAGTGCAATTGTCCTTGTGTTTGTGGTGCGAACAAGCTTCAAGGATCGATGTTTTGGATAGCTAGGACTATATGTTTCAGCATCCTATTTTTATGCTTCGTTTATTTGCTGGTAATTTGATGTGATGAATGTGAGGGAAAGCGGAGCACTATTTCCTAGTATATATTCCCTTAGGAGATTATTATTGAATTAGATGGTTTCATTGGTAACTGTTATACTGGATCAGAAAAGACGAACAGAAAAAAGTAAGCGTAGATAAATAATAAATAACACAGATTTTTATGTGGTTTACTAACTATCTATGTATTAGCTACGTCCACGGACAGAAGGATGAGAACATATTTTATTATGGAGGCAAAATTCAGATTACCGTAGGGCAATAAAGATAATAGAGTATATATAGTACTCTTCTAGCCCTAAGACATGTGATTTGTACGATAGTGTTGCCTAGAAAGGAGTCCCAAATAATGTGTTATACATGAGTTTGCTGAGCAATTTCCAGACGCATGCAATTCCTAATAATCCTCTGAAGAGTTTACTTATAGGAGTGAAACTAACATTATTCAACCAAACAACTTCTTGTGTTTATGCCGTGCAATTGTTATACGTGATCAGAAGTCAATGGTGATGCTATTCGTTCACTCTTATCAGGCAATATTTTGCTCACTTTTTGAATGGCCCTCTGTTTTGTAGGACAATGTCTTTGTGCACTTGGTTTGCTCAATTCAGTACCGAGTAGTAAAAGAAAATGCTGATGATGCATTTTATGAGCTTCAGAATCCCCAGGAGCAGATTCAAGCTTATGTGTTTGATGGTAATTTATTTTCCTAGTAGTACTACTCACTTCTACAAACAGCGCCCTGTTGTGAAATTGGTGCTCTCCGTTGCAATCAAAACAAAGAAATCAACACACCCACACGTACAAGAAAGAAACAATCACACACAAGAACACAAGAGTTGTTTACCCGGTTCATTCACCAACTCGTGAACTACGTCCGGGGGCAATTGCCAAGCCAATAGTATTCTAATATGTTGTTACAATGTGTTCTAGGTCATAACTATGTTTATATATTAGTACAAGGAAGCCCTAAGTCGAAACAAAAAAGGAGTTGTATCAAAAATAGGAAACAAAAGCAGCCCAGGAGACCAAGAGCCCAAAATACTCTCGGCCAGCATTGAGGCGGCCGCCCCAAGTCCACCATGCGCCCGCCTGGCCTTGAAGAATTCTCGGCCACTGCCTCGACGATGGTGCGCCCGCCTCGGCCGTATGAGGCGCCCGCTGGCGCTACTCCAAGCCCATCTCCGTTTTTGAATCCTCCTTTGATCTCACCAAAACTCTCCAACAACTTAGACTCCTCCTCTTCCTCTTCCTTGTATGTTTAGGATCCAATCCCAACAATCTCCCACCGGAGACTAAACCAACAAACATAGAAACACCCATCAACTCCCACCACGGAGTAAAGACCTTCGAACACATTTTCCCCTCCCATATTGACTTGACACTACCACTCCTCTCCTCAAGTACTAAGGCGAGTTGAAACCAAGCGACGTTTCAACCTCTCCGTGTTAGATCGTTCTTGCCTCCCCAAATCAGCTTCTACCTTGATTTCTCCCCGCAAGTCTAACTTCGCCTTCTCCCTCCAGACCCACCTTCCTCGCAATGCTTCCCCTTGAAACTCGGACACACCTTGTTTCTTGCATCGACTATTCTTGGTCTGAAACCGCTCTCTGTTAGGGCCCTTGGACTTCCACACCACGTTGATCAACTTTGAGTCCCCCCCAACATACCGTTTCTTGATGTCTCCCCTTTTCACACCAACAGGCCGGTTCTTTAGCCTCTTGCTCCCACCGGAACGAGCATCGACATTGTAGGTAGAGTACAACATCTTCCCCTTAACCCCATGAGCCAACACCTTAGCCCCTTTTGTGACTTCCCAGAGACCCGCTGATGAAAGAAACACCGTACCCTTCACTGTCAAGTTGTCCCACGAAATCACCCTTCTCCTCAAATCAGGAACATGCATCACATCGTGTAGTTGTAAAACAGGTCCGTTAGGTGTCTTCATCATTACATCCCCTTACCATTGATCTTGATGGTTGACCATCACCAAGATAGAGAACCCCAAAATCTCCGGTTTTGTACCGCTTCATTGATTACGCATCCCCACTAGCATGACAAGAAGCTCGAATCCAACACCCAATCTTCACCCGATTGCTCCTCCCCAGGATTAATACATCACCACCATCATCCACCACGTTAGCACCACCATCTTTTCCCGGACAGTCATAACTGATATGCCCCAATTCACCACAATTGTAGCACTTGACCTTTTTCCCCTTTTTAGGTCTTCCCCTATTTCTCTCCACCCTAAGTGCGGCCCATCTACGGAAGATTCTCCCCTTTTCTCTTTCCTTCGCAACTCCTCTTGAAGGATGAGATCTCTAACCTCCATATACACCAATCTTTGTTTTCGACGTACTAATCGTTGTGACGGTAACCTCCCAACTATCGAGTGATGACTTTAGTAGAAAACAAGCTAGCACTTCATCGGAGAAAGTAATATCAACACTTTTCAATTGGTCCACCATACCTTTGAAATTGCGATATGACTTGCATTATTGTCTGCCCCTACGACATCTTCGCATTCGCAAACCTCTTTATCAAGTGCACCTTATTGATATTTGACGGCTTCTCATACATGTCCGACAGCGTTTGTAGCAACTCCACCGTTGTCTTGGCCTCCATAGCGTTCCGTGCAACGTCGTCGGTTAGGGCACTCCTTACCGCTCCTAACGCCTTCCGATCCAACGTCTCCCAATCCCCTTGTGACATGTCTTCGGGCTTCGCCTTCAAGGGTCCATGAAGATCCTTACAATAAAGGTAGTCTTCAATCCTTGTCTTCCAAAACGTGAAATTCACACCGTTGAATTTCTCGATTGAGTTCTTCATCTTGACTGCTTCACCAAAATCCCCAAGAACGCGATTCAAAATTAATCAACTAATGAAAAAATTTGAATCCTCCGAACCAAAGCTCTGATACCAGTTGTTGTGAAATTGGTGCTCTCCGTTGCAATCAAAACAAAGAAATCAACACACCCACACGTACAAGAAAGAAACAATCACACACAAGAACACAAGAGTTGTTTACCCGGTTCATTCACCAACTCGTGAAATACGTCCGGGGGCAATTGCCAAGCCAATAGTATTCTAATATGTTGTTACAATGTGTTCTAGGTCATAACTATGTTTATATATTAGTACAAGGAAGCCCTAAGTCGAAACAAAAAAAAGTTGTATCAAAAATAGGAAACAAAAGCAGCCCAGGAGACCAAGAGCCCAAAATACTCTCGGCCAGCATTGAGGCGGCCGCCCCAAGTCCACCATGCGCCCGCCTGGCCTTGAAGAATTCTCGGCCACTGCCTCGGTCAATGGTGCGCCCGCCTCGGCCATATGAGGCGCCCGCCTGGCGCTACTCCAAGCCC
The DNA here is from genome assembly GCA_022495995.1 of Adenophora triphylla var. japonica. Classification (NCBI taxonomy): domain Eukaryota; kingdom Viridiplantae; phylum Streptophyta; class Magnoliopsida; order Asterales; family Campanulaceae; genus Adenophora; species Adenophora triphylla. The sequence continues at coordinate 741,012 of JAFEMH010000220.1, forward strand.
ATCTCCGTTTTTGAATCCTCCTTTGATCTCACCAAAACTCTCCAACAACTTAGACTCCTCCTCTTCCTCTTCCTTGTATGTTTAGGATCCAATCCCAACACGCCCCCCCCCCCCCAAATCCTGAGACAGTTACTAAAACCAACTTATTTTCAGCCTTACCAATAATTCCTTTTATTTTCTCAATAGTGGTGCGAGCTCATGTTCCAAGGATGAACCTAGACGAACTTTTTGAGCAGAAGGACGAAGTTGCCAAAGCTGTTTCGGAAGAACTTGAGAAGGTGAATTGATGTTAAATGTTTGCTATTTTATCAGCATAATTTCATCTTCATTTGCATTTTATTGATGTTTCAAATTTTTGTAACACTTGTGTATGTTTGTGAACTGATTACATTGACCAGGTGATGGGAGGATATGGATACAACATAGAGCACATATTGATGGTTGACATCATTCCGGACTCTTCTGTGCGCAAAGCTATGAATGAGATAAATGCAGGTTAATCCCTTTAAACGTGTTACTTCTGGTCTACTGTATGTATATGTGTACACACACATTTGATCTCATGTGGAACAGTGTGTACGCACTCTCACAAAGATACACACACAGTAAAGGTGTATGCTTGTGGCTTTGAGAGTGCGTACCAGAAGCGTCCTGTATATATATAGCCGAGCTGACTTGAGCTCGACTCAGCTCGATTTAGCTACAACTTGTGTTGGGCATGAGTCGATCTCAAGCTAATATTCATTTTGCTTACTTTTATGCGGAGTGTAATATATGGTTCTAATAGTGCTAATTGTGATTGTAATTTAACAGACCGAATCGCCTAGTCTAGGAAAAGAATGTCATTATTTAGAGTTTGTCAGTTAATATTCACTGGACTAAATGCATATTTCAATGAGAGTCGTTATTGTTTTACGCAAAATTGCAGTCCAGACCATTAAAACAGTTTTAGGTTTCTACTAATGTAGTATCATTATATAGCTTTCATAATGGTTGCTGTAACATTAATTGTTTTATATGTTTGTTTGTTCCTTGGCTGCTGAATTCATATGCCACATCTGTCTGACTCAAAGAGCTCATGTTTGAAAAACTACTTGCTGATTCCTCTATTCTGATAGTCAATGTGATACTAAGTCAAATATGTTTGGATAGATCTTTAGTAGAAATCTCATCAAGCTGACACCAAAAAAGTTGAAACTAAACTCTTTGCTTTGGTCGTGGGGTATACATTTTAAAGACAGCTATTCCCTGTATGGTCCTTATCTTTTGAGTCAAGAAATAAAGTGGTTTTGTTAGTGTTGAATTTAATTGTTATAATTGTAATTGTGTGAACTCGTAAATTCTATTAGCTGAATTTTTAAACATGACTCTTCGAGTAGAGATCCTGAAAGTGACGCAAACGAGAATAAAGAAGGGAATTTCCTATCTAACACCATGGAACTTTATTATACTCTCTTCGTCACGAAAAATTGTCCCAGACATAATCTGAATGAGACTGGACTATTGAACTGAACTTTATCATGTTATTATGTTTTACAGCTCAAAGGCTTCAGCTTGCATGTGTGTACAAGGGGGAAGCTGATAAGATTCTTCTAGTGAAAAAAGCAGAAGCGGAAGCTGAAGCCAAGTACTTGGGCGGGGTTGGTGTTGCAAGACAGAGGCAGGCCATTACAGATGGAATGAGAGAGAACATCTTAAACTTCTCTCATAAGGTGGAGGGAACCTCGGCTAAGGAAGTAATGGATCTTATCATGATAACTCAGTACTTTGACACGATCAAAGACCTTGGCAACTCATCAAAGAACACTACAGTTTTCATACCACATGGCCCTGGCCATGTCAGAGATATTGGTGAGCAGATACGAAATGGGATGATGCAGTCAGCCAGCGCCAATCTCTGATAACCTCTAAGAATTGGAGCTTAGCTTGCTTGAATTCCATCTATTGAAGTGAATTTTGTGTCTCGGACATTTCATTTCAGGTAATTTGTTCCTCGTGGCACCTTTGGTTTTGGTTTCATGTACCTTCGTTTCAGTTTTGAGTTGAAATAATTCTGACAAAAGTGCAATTAAATGTAATATGCTTACACGTATAGGATTGATACTTCGGATTGTAAATATGTTTTTCTGTTGAGTGCCCACAACGTAAATTCTTGGACACGTACTCTTTGTGTAAGTGTTTGTATAACTGCTTATACGACAATAGTTTTGGATGTTACTTTTCCTATACTTGCCCTGTCGGACTAGACCGCCGGTTCACGGTCGAAAACTGCCAGTCCACGGTTTGAAGTTTCATATTTGTCACCTTTTTGAAACGGATATGAAATACCACAATAATTGTATATCGCATACAGTTTACGTTCGAAATCTTATTTAAATGAATCGAAAATACGGTGGTGCTATATGGTTTCATGTTGTTTATTGTGGTTCCTAAATACTTCTGAGTAGAGAGAGATAAGAGAATAGAAAGAGTTTTAGAAGCTGAAGTTAGGGTGAGGAATAAAAAATGGGCTAAAGTCCTCTATTTATAACCCCTAAAATGGTAATATTTGTTTTATTTTCAACGTTTAACCGCCAGTTTAACCGCCGATTAATACCCTTGGACCGGATTCGAACCTTGAACCGCCGGTTCACGGATTGACCGGTTTGGTGGTTTCAATGGTTTGGTGTTTTAAACCGCCGGTCCGGCGATCTGTGAGCCGGACCGTATTTTCCATGTTTTGTAGTAGAATATTTATCCATTTCTGCATATTAATGTGGATATCTAATTTTCACTTTTTGGATCTGCAATGGTGAGAGCCACAGGAAAGGGTAAACAGATGTCTATAGCATCCTTTTGTTCCACTCTTTTCTTTCCTCTGCACACTTTGCTGAGCTTGTGAGAAACTAGCCGAACCATGTCTAATCACTTAATAATGGAATAAGGAATGCTAATAGTGACTAATATAGGAGATCACCAATAACCACTCTAAATATAAAGGAATGCTAACAACCACTCCAGTTATCCGGTCAACCACCAACTCCGTTGACTTAAATAACTTAATCGCCATCCGAAAATTCTACAAGCAATTCATAAGACAATTCAATTTCACAGAAAGAACTGTTCAAATTGATGACATGTTTTACAAAATGACAAATTCACAAATCAGCAGGCATCAGTGCATAAACATCCTCGGTAGGAACAAAGAAGATGCAAATGTTTTTTTTTTCCCACTAATCCGGGATCTTTAGTTTTCTTCATCAACCAGAATGGTTGAACCATCTCCAACGCCAACATCAAATAGGGATCCCATATCGTCATCAAGCAAAGTAGGCAGCGGGGAACCCTGCAAATCAAGATCTTTCAGTGCAAACAAGGGGCTCAAATTTAGTGCATACAAGGGGGGGGGGGCAAAATAATAATTTAGTGCAAATTTTACCCAAAATTGATGGGGTCAAAATGAATAAATTTATCATTTGTAATAGTGAAAAGTTACTTTCTTAAACCTTGAAAGTACTAAATTGACACACTCTAAAACTGAAGGGGGGTCATTTAACAAAATCATTATCAACCACCAATCAAAGATGTTACAGAAAACAAACCTCTTCTTGAAGAAACAATACTGGCTTGATAGACTTCAACTTGAAAAAGCTTTGACAAAGAATCTTTAGCTTCCCAACCTGATATAAATAATCAGTAAATAATTTAGACCATAAGAAATAAACTGGAAAAATGCTCACACGAGATCAAGACTTGTTACCGCAGTGGTCGCTGGCAACTTTTTTGTCAATGGTGGCTTTTCACCCATTGATGGTCCAGTACACTTGAGAGTGACAGCTGCAAAGAGCAAATCATGAATCACAGAAATATTAACATCTTTAATGCGTAATACTCCCTCTGTCCCGAAAAGTTTGTCCCACATTGACTTTCATGGTCAACTCAATCAACTTTGATGCTAATTTTATGAGAAACTAGATATCTCTATGAAATTCTAAAAATTGTTATGGATAATATTCCTAATGGTGAAATTATAATAATTTTTAGAATTGCAAAGAGATATCTAGATATTTATAAATTTATGGTCAAAGTTCACTCGAGTTGACCATAGAAATCAAAGTGGGACAAACTTTCTGACAGAGAGTAATTAATTACAAGCTTTAATCATTTCCCTCCATTGAACCCCCTCTACCCCTTGAAAATTACAAATACTTAAATTCATACAAATAAGCCCTAAGGCCATTTTCTGAGGGCCTGCTGAGCCGTTTGACGGCCTTTCATCCTCAATTCCATGATATGCTTTCAGCTCCGTGAATCTGCAGACAATTTCCAAGCCATAAGAAGCGAAAATAACATGACCAAAGTTTATCCACTAAAGCTCGTGTTTATATACTACTCCGTACCTAAATGAATGTCTAAATCTCATTCAGGAGACATTCTGGAAATGTTTACTTTGTACAATAAAATGACAAAGATGCATAAATATTTTTGTTTTCAGCTTTCTAAACATTTAGTTTTGCAAGTATAAAATAACTAGTGAAAATAATTTGATAAGAAAACATTTAGGGACAAAGTTTTTTCAAAAAAATGATTCATTTTGGGACAAAAATTTCTTGAAAATGGACATTCATATAGAGACAGAGGGAGTAATAAATACTACATCGGTCCCAACTATAAGAGTCCTTGTATGATATTGGGACATCCCAAACATAGAGCGTCACACCCTATTTTAGGAAATTATTATTTTATACTCCCTCCGTCCCATTACAAAAGACACAAAATGGGATTTGCACAAAAATTAAGGAAAGTGTATAGTGGAGCAAGTGTTGTGAGTATGAAAAGTGAGGTATGAGAGAGAAAGTGGGGTAGAGAATAATAATTGGATAGAGCGATATGACAAATGGGTCCCATGAATAAACAAGTATTAAAAACTTTCCTTTTTGGGCTTATGCCTTTTGTAATGGGACACCAAAATGGGGCTTTTGTGTCTTTTGTAATGGAAGGGAGTACAAATTAAGAGTGCCCCTTGTAGCTGTTAGAAAGAGATGACATGGGTCTATCAGATGACAAGGGCCGAGATAGCTTGAGGAGCATTTCAGGAAATGTACAAAATCAAATATTAGTACTTTCTATTAACCTGTGCAAAGTCAACATGTGACATTTGTTTTGGGACAGAGTGAAAAATGGCTGTAGTAAATTTTATTTCATATTCATTATCCCGTGTAAAATTAATTATGAACTTACTTGTAACTACATAACATGTTTAAGGTCAGTAGGAACACTTGGTTTGGGTTTGGGATAGAGGGATTTACAAATTAGCTGCCCTTAGTTTTATTCATATTAACAGTCCCATCTGTCTAATTCATTATAAACTTATTCATAATTACATAGCCTATTTAAAGCCAATAGGGAATACTTGATCTGGGATAGAGGGAGTAAGAAATAAAATACAGATAACTTATTTCATACGAAATCTTCTAATTAAATATAATGTTTCATAACTATATGATTTTCATTCAAAAGATCAACGGTAGAATGCATATGTTACCAGAGAAGACGCCTCTAGTCCAATCAAATCATATTATTAAGAAAAAAAATAAACAAATAAATTATCAGAAAGTGTAACTCAGCATGTACCCCATTACTTGACTTACATTTTCTTTTTCATCATTTAGTTCAGTCCAACCCCAGGTTCATCATAAAAGATAATGAGAATATGTGTAAGAACTTTTGGAAAATTAATATTGGAACAAGAATCCAAAAAAAAAAAAAAATTCTACAAGATGCATATCTTGATAAACATTTCCCTAAAGATATGGAACAACCAACCAATGTACTTTTAGTAAATGATGTGGTAAAAATCTGAAAACATTGATACACCCATCTCTAGTATAACTTCATTAGAAATTGACAAGTAAGCAAAAATATGGAAGAAATTTCAAATTACTCTGCCCAGATTACCTGGGGTGAAGCCTCTTGATTTCTTCCAAATTGCAATGACGCTTTGACATTACCAGGCGAACGTACCTGTGAGGATTCTTAGTTAAACTCCAATTTAAAAAACGTATACACTTTCTATAATTACACTACTTTTCATACATGAAATATTGGTCATTATCAGTTTCTGTATATCTAGTTTACTATGACGTATTCGTTTACGTTATCACAATTGATTTGAAAGAAAATATTTTCCTAATGGCACACTTCTATGATAACTCAACTCTTTTGCTTCTAAGACATGGGGCGGACAAACTAAGGAAGTGTATCACATAACTGGTTGTCCTAAACTGAGTGTCGATTATCTAGTGAAGGAACAAAATTCACATTTATCAACTATCAGTTTTCCAACCTGTACTCGCATCTGTTATGTTAAAATGTGATTATTAATGGTATTGATGTATTTGTGCGACTAAAAATGCTTGAAAGTTAACTTCTCGATTCCCTTGAAGAACTTAAAAATCGTCACTCAATTTTTAGCAGAGGCTGTAATTCTATTTTCTCAACTTAAATGCACTCCGTTTATAGTTTATGCAATTTATAATTGGAACTTAGTTTCCAAACGACATGGTTAGTTTCAGGATGAAAAGTGAATATGGATTTCATAAGAGGTTGATTGCAGATGTCTAAAGAAGTTGTTTTTTTTTTTTTAAATTGTGCTACTGGTTTTTTTTAAATTGAATTTGTTTTCAGCAATGGAATTTGTTTTTTTTTTAATTTGCTCTCAGCTTGGAATTTTTTGATAGACTGTACTAATTTTTTTTTTTTAATTTGATAGATGTCTCAAGAAGTTCACGTGAATCCAAATGAAAGTTGTGATGATGATTTGCATATGTATGAAGACAAGAATGAACCTATGAACAAGAATGAACCTATGAACCAAGATTGTAGTGGCTCTCAAAGTGTTCATAGCAAGACTGCTATTGATTCCAGCCCTTCTTTGAACGACAATGATTGTTCTTCTAAAGGGAATAATAAGGGTTTAAGGTCTGAAGTTTGGAAGGAGATGACTAGAACAACAATGAATGGGAACGTTTTTGCAGTTTGTAACCATTGCAATTCAAAACTAGCGGGTGAAGGTAAAAAGGGTACTTCCCATTTGCGCAATCACTTAGAAAGGTGTAACAAGAGAAAGAATAGAGATATTAGACAAATGATGTTGATGAAAGTGGATAGAAAAGGTATGCATTAATTGAATAGACTGCAAATTATGATTTCTGAAAAGCTTAAAATTATTGCTATGTAGTACTAGCAATGAAATGTGGTAAAGCTCGTGTCTTTGAATATAAGAGGGAGGACATTACTGGTAGTCTGGGATCATTTTTACTAATTGAAAACATTTTTAAAAGGTCATTTGTGTCTTTGGTTCTATTCGCGATGGAGACTGGAGCTTTCTTTGATATCATTCAAGTTTAGATATTCCCCATAGAAAGTCTAATTGATTATTGTTTGATTTGTTTACCAGATTACTTTGCATTGGTGTTGTCTTCTTGTTGGGTTATATACATTTAAAATTTAGAATAAATTTGTAGTTCTTTTTCTAAAGCTATACTACCTGCGTCAGTTTCGATATAGATATAATGTATTGAGTTTCTTTAATTAACATTTTATTTATATTTATGTAGGTTTGTGATCATCCTTTTTGATTGAAGCAACTATGTTGGATTGAAGTTATATTAGACTTACTGAAGTTTAAAGAATGAAGCATTCAAAACTCTAATTTATGGTTTTAGAACATTTGTTGGAATGTAATGTGTGTGAAAACTAATTTTGGTTTGTGTTTGTTTGAATTATTTTGAGATTGTAGTAAAACTTGAATATGTAATGGTTTGGCATTTTATTTTGTTGATTTACAGCCTTTTTATAGACTGAACTGTAGCAGGGATTTAAAAAAAAATGGTGACAGCTTCGGATCGGAGCTCGGATCGGGCACATTCGGAGCTTCGGATCGGGTACATTCGGAGCTTCGGATCGGATCCATTCGGGTCTGCGGATCGGATCGGGGCTCGGATCGGACACATTCGGATCGGATCGGGTTCGGTAATTATTTTCTAGAGTTCGGATCGGGTTCGGATCAGGCCAGATCCGATCCGAGCCCGACCCGTTGTCATCCCTAAGTATTAGGGTAGAGAGACTTTTTTTGTCTATGGCACAGCAAGAACTTTTCGATTAAGTACTATCTTCTCCACGCTATCTCTGCACAGCCCTAAACAGAACTCGCAAGCATCCCTTTCTGGCATCATAAGCCTTGGTCCTATCCCTCTCCATAGAAATGTCAACAAATTTCAACCACAAACTGTAAGTAATCATCGTCATCATGTGTCATATGTGCTCTAATCTAATCATGGATACACAAAAAAATGGAAAAGTACTGTGGGTTTCTCCCTCTTACTGCACTCTCTAGCTCCCTCACCCCTACCTCCCTGCCTCAATTTCAACACATGCTATAGATCCCTAATTTCTCATATCCCAAAATGTACCAGAAAAGATTCGACAGATCTATCTACATAAATGTACAGGCTAAAGTTGATTGTTTGGTGCCTTTTGGCTAAGTGAGTGTAAATTTTGACATACAACCAAAGCATTAGAGGTGATTCAGTTTTTGAAGACTTCGTTTATAGGCAGAGAGATTACAAGGGGGGCTACTGACGGGGAAAATAGTCCAAGGGAGTGACCCTTGAGCCTGAAAATATTGAAGGGGCTTATTTAGTTTTCAAGTTACAAAAATAACTTGAGCTCTAGAACTACAGACACGTCTAAGATAAAGAAAAATAAAATTGAACAGGATATTTATCATGACCAAAGTATGAGTAATCAAAAGGCCTAAAAAACTAGGGAACCAACGCGAATGTCAAGGCCTGTAAAGGTTAGTATGAACACCTAATGAAAGCATGACCAACAGGGGATTTATGGAAATTCCTATAATGGCTTAGGAAAGGACAACATACCGAATCTCAGAGTCCTTTCGCTCTCGAGGGGTGATCTGACAACATATACATAACACAAGTTCAATCGTTTACAAATAATTTGAGAGAGAAGCAAAAGCAGCCAAATATGTTCTCCACAATTTACCTCACTCCCATTCAATATTTCAATATTCGCTAAACGAGCTATCAAAGTAAATCTTGGAATCCCACATCTCAATGGATCGGTTACTGGATTCTCAGAAAGCCTCACATCCTGTAGACAAAGGAGCAACAAGAATTACAAAAAAGAAAAAAATGCAGTGAAGTTGATATCTAAACAGAAGTCCAACTATAATTTTTGTAAAATGGTCATATACATGCAACAGTGAAGAGCTGTGCACATATAATATCAACTACGGCTGCATGGAGCATTAAAAATCTTCCTAGGTGACTGAGATGCCCAGTTCTCAGTACCTGTTTCTTGAACTTGATTATACAGCAGTAGAAGTAGCTTACTTGTCAAAAAAAAAAAATGGAGTTGGATATCATGTCTGAAAGATCGTTTAGAAAATCTTACCGTCAAGCTAGGATAACAATTCAGCGAGTCAATGGAAGCTAGATCTTCAATGTTATTACCACCTAAAAATTGCGACATGCAACAATCAATTAAAACAATTTCCTAAAAAACAGAATCAATGAAAAGTAAAAAAGAGAAAGAATTTCAACAGGTTACCCAGAAGAAGGCAGCGTAGATTCTGGAAAGGCCTAAAGCTTTTATCAACTGCTACTGTACCATCATCTGGGTACCAAATGCGTTCTATCTTATTATTGTTCAAATGAAGCTGCTCCAAACTAGATGAAATTATCATGTTGAATTAGCAACATTAACTTTGACGCTGATGTTCAAACATATACAAATGAAGCAAAGAAGCAAGCGAATTATTCTTTTTAACACCTTTTCAGTTGAGAAAGCTTCAAAATTTCACCCCAATCAGCTAAATGATTATATTCCAAATTGAGAAGCCGTAGAAAATCAAATCCTTGAACTTTAGTTGAAGACGTAAGCTGGGTAAAAGGAGAGAAAATAAATCAGCTATAGATCAACATACAAATATTCTAGCTTATAAGATCAACTAACTTAGTTGAAAATAAACCTGTCGACAAGTGAACAGCTAAATACATTTGTTTAAGATCTACATGGATAAAAATATATCTGAAATGCCACAAAACATGTCTCTTCCCTAAGAAATATAGGACAGTTAAAATGACTTGAATGTACTTGCAAACACTAGAAAAAAATGCCTGGTGGCAATATCTGCAGCTTTTATGTTGATCTGAGCCAAACAAGATTCAAAGACAGTAGATTAATCATATATGTATACACAGTAGTGAGAGAGGGATAGAGTTGCTTTAGTTAAGGCTAAAAGTTCTCAAACTCCACAAAGTGGGCAATATGTAAATAGAGCAGACTAAAAGCTTGCTAGACAATGGAGATAAGTAACCTACTGATGCTCCTACAGAGGAAGATGATAAAGATGCATGAGATACCCTGAAAAATCATTATGCTGTCACTGAAACTATATCAGCAGGAACGTGTTCAAAATAATCTAGTGCTTGTGTGGCCGTGGCTGTTGGGTTTGAAGGGTTAACATTAAGATAATCATAATCTGTCAAAAAAAGATATACTCCCTCCGTCCCACTCCAAGTGTCACTTTTTACCCAAAATGGCGTCCCGTTTGAAGCGTCACCTTTCCTAAAAAGGAAATGTTTTATTAATATTCTATTATCCCATCCACTATTCCCTCCACTAATTCTCTCTCCTCTACACTCACAACACTTTTTAAATTCACTATTTCCTCCACTAATTCTCTCTCCTATTTTCAAATTACACTCACAACATTTTTTCTTCCCACTTTTTTCCTTAATTTGCGTGCCACCCCTAAAAGAGTGACACTCTTGGTGGGACGGAGGGAGTATACTTGAAATTTTAAAGGTTGTACAACTTGTACTGGAAAAAGGTGAAGTACAAACCGTTATTTCCCTCAATTTATTCGCCATCAAATGTAGTTCTTCAATGGCTGGCAATGAATCTTTAAGCACTTCAACCTGCCAGTCAAGTGAATAACATGTGAACCAAAGCTGACTTAAACTGAATGGAAATGGGAAATGGATAAGATGTTGCCGACCTGAACCCAAGATATGCCAGTATTGTTCATAATTATTATATGAATATCCTTTAGTCTGGACATCCCAACAATATCATGTGACATAATATTGCTTGATATATTGAGAGCCACAAGAGCTGGCAGCCCTCTGCAAATGGAGTCTACATCCTGCAGTAAACGGATTTGAGAAAATGATTATCCAGTTTCAACCATACTTTACTTCTAAAACAAGATGTAGAAGGAAAAATGCATGCATCTATAAGTTATAGTTATTCAGTGCGCTCTCTACTGAGAAAATAAAAACACGAATCTGCTTGTGCTGTATGTCGAATTTCTAGTATGAGAAAATGAAAAGCAGTTGATACGAAAAAGTACCAGATTCTAGCTTGCTTGGTGAAAACAATTTAACCTGATCAAAGAAATTCCTATATAATGTTTCAGTACAATAATCAGAATCTGTTCCTTATATTGATTGGCAGTCGCATTCTCAAAGCTTGGATTGATTGGCAGACGCTTTCTCAAAGCTTGGATTGGCGAAGTCAAGTAAAATGCTGGAAAGTGCTTTTACTATCACAGTTTTGGCAATCATGTGAAATCTTCAAACACACAGACAAATTGTATTTATTAATCAATGAGCCCAATACAGTGTCCGGGTTTTTCTTTCTCCCTTCATATAACGAGTGTGCTGTATAAGCTACAATGAACCACATTAGACCACCTCTAAATAAAGGACTGGGTCACAAGGAAACTATGACCTTCAGTTATATACGAATAACCACCTTCATATGTTTCTTTATTAGTAGTCACTGAATTTCGGCTGTATAATCAATCAAGATTTGAACACATTCAGTGCTTTCTAAAGGAGTTCACAAAATCTGAGACAATAAATATATATAATACATACTACATAGACACTGTTTAGGCCCTCAACACCTTTGATAATTAGAAGGTGATGCCAGCACCATGAAAATACATTGGAACAAATTCCACATATCTCGGGGTTATGAAAAATGGTGCAAGAAAAGGAAGTTGCAATTGACACCAGGGATCAGTAGTAAGTCCATATCTTTTTGATGGATGGATTAACTGAAAATATGCAAGATGATATCCATGGTGCATGTTGTTTGTGAATGACATTGTTCTTAATGGTGAACAAATATGTGAGACGGTAAAACTTGCTGCAATAGGAGATTAAATAATAGAAAACACTTGAAACCATTTAGACACATACAACTTAGACATATTAGAGCAACAATTAGGAAGTTTCACTCTACCAACACCAAAAAGACCAGACGTAGGGGAAGTTGAAGACCAAAACTAGCATGGATATAAGCAACAAAGAAATAAATGATTGAGTCTAGTGTGTGTGAGGACCTTGCTTTGAATCAGAATGAATAGGGAAAAGGGATGCATGTAGCCAATCCCAAGTGATTGGGACTAAGGTTGAGTTGAGTTGAAACCTATGAGTCTAAAGTCTAAACTGCTATATACTTTAACCAGGTGTTAGGATGTGGAGAAAGGAAAATCCAACCTGGATCACGATGTAATTTTTTATTGTTCCTGTGCTCCATGAACTTCATGGGTGTATTCTCTAATTCGGATAAACTTCCGCCCAAGTTGTATTAGTGAATTGTGAAAAAATGCTTTCATTACCCGTGCTTTTGGATCTTGTACAGATAAAAAGTAAAATGCATGCCGTAATAATCTGGCAGTGCATCATGCAACATTAGAATTAATGAAAGCAGATATCCATCAATGTTGTAAAAAAGATACAAATACGGAAGAAATATATACATTTCTGACACCAATACGTGCATCTAATGCCAGACACAGCTGTGATTACAAGAAATCTATTTAATCAAATACCAGATAGTGAAGTCTGTATGGAGTAGCTTCAAAAGGGGGGCATTTTAACTAAGAAAATGCTGATATGATGAAAATGTGAAGATGCATACTTGCCACCTACAAAGTAGATTTCCAGAAATATCAAGCTCCTTCAGATCTGCAGTGTGTATAATAGAGAATTAATGGAAGCGGCAAACCGAACAGCAACTGAAAGCATCTGGCAGAAGATATATTGTGTGGGATCACTTGACATACTACTTAAGAGTTTAACATATGTCTCTCTGATAACATAAGGGAGTTATAATATGAAAAAAAATAAAGTAAGAAATCAAGAAATCACACAAGTCAAGAACAAAAAACAGCTAACTTACTTGGTAGAGTCTGACTGATTTCACAAGGGTCCTCACAAGAGCTAATCCCTAAATAAGACACTGATGCGCCTATCAACTCCTCGAATCTGCTCAATTTGTCTTCAATCTTGTCTTTACCTAAGAGATGAACAGATACCCGTTTTTTGCTGGCAGAGAAGACATACATTTCATCTGCAACATAAGCGGATTTCAAATCAGTCAATTATTCCATAATTCTCTAATATTTAGATTTGCATGCATGGGACTCTCATCAATCCCTATTGGAAGAAACTTATCCTTACCACGTAAATTGTTCCAACATTCTCTAATATTTACTCATGTTGTCCCTAAATGAATGTATACTTTTTCAAGAAGGAACTCTCTAAGTGAGTCTTCATTTTGTAGTGAAGTTACTTAATCCACAAAGGTCAACTATCATGTTCTAATTGGAACATGCAGTTACGTAGTGTGATGATTAAGGGTATTTATGAAGATTTGATAGTAACCGTGTTTAAATGCCAATTTCTTTAATTTGCTTGAAAATAAAAAATGGGGACTGATTCAGGTACTGAGGGAGTATTGTATTAGTAGCTATCTAAGCCAAGAAGTAACATTTTTTCCGAATCGTCTCAAATTGAAAAAATATTATGTGTGGTTGTTTACATTATTATTATTATTTATTTATTTATTGGATAAGAGGTTATGTACATTATAGCTTCATTAAGATAATGCAACACAAGATTCCTGGTTCATAAAGTCATAATTTAGTCTATTTATCCTTATTTTACTATATTAGATATCAATAATGAGTAACTCTTGTGAAAAACTAGTTTTTTTCAAAATGTTATAAAAAAACTAGTTTTCAGAACAATTCATCACTCTTATTAGTTAGAATTAGTGCTTTAAAACTAGTTTTTTTCTTATGTTACAAAAAAACTAGTTTTTTGCAAGATTTTGGCTTCAATAATCATCCCCGAAAAAATAAAAGAAAAAAAATCTCATTATTATAACAGCCCATATGCCAACAGCAGCAATAACAAAGTCTTAGTCTCAAAATGATTTGGGGTCGGCTAAACACATCAAAATCAAATTACGGCTTAGACACCATAGCTTAGAAATTACTTTTGAACAGTTAATGCACAGGTCAGCAGATAATTAGCATGATTCCTTGGGATGTCCTAGTCAATTTAGGCTCCAACTTGTACATCGAACACTATAATAGTAATCTAAACTGCAGTCCGAAAACAACAATGCAACCTCGCAACTCATTTAACAGAACAAACGACAAACCCAAAACATGATGGAGAAGCATTTGCATCTAATTAAAGGGTAAAATGTACCTTCATCTTCCTTGGTGGAAGCAGTTGCATAGCGCAACTGGAAAGCCTTCAATAAAGAAATGCCAGCGCTCAAATTGTGGGGACGAACGAAGGATGCTGATTTGGGTGACCTCGCTTGAAAATACCGAACCCCATTCAAAGACCCATCATGTTTCCCATCTTCGTCGTTGTCCCAATCGATTCCAACCCAGTCACCCTTATACCCCTCCACTTGTCCGATGTACTTTACGGTGCCGATTCGTCGGCAGTCTCCGGCCGAATGAACTCGCTGGCCGACGTTGTAGTCGCATCTGATCGAGCTTGCTTTCCCGTGATCAATGGATACTTGCATTTTGCGATGATCAGCTCATAGCTCGAGATTGTTCCGATCAGTGTGTAATAAAACCTAATTTTGGCGAGGGTAAGGACTCAACGAGTGTCTAAAGAGTGTACTCAACTACTCACTCTCCCTCCCATTTCAAACCGACCAAAAAAAAAAAAAAAAAAGGTTAAAAAGTGGTATTTCAATTGAATGTTCAAATTTGATTTTTTTTTTCAAATAATTCTTTTTTAAAAATTTATTTTTCAAAATAACTCAATTTTCAAATTATTTCCCAAAATGACCACTTTTTATCGGTCAAACTCGCTACACGGTGTAACGAGTTTGAGGTAATTAGGGTTTGCCGTTGTAATTAATCATTATAATTAAGTAAAGAAGAACTCATTACACGCTGTAGCGAGTTTGACCGGTCACAATCAAACTCGCTACACCGTGTAGCGAGTTTTCAAAAATCCCATTTCCCATTTCCGACTTACAGCCTGTTTATTAGGAAAAAAAACTAAGATTAGCCGCCGGTGGAAGAAGAAAGAGAGAAGAAGGAGACATTTTGCCATTGTTATTTTCATCAAATTCAAGCTTTTCATCATCAAAATTTCGTTATTGTAAGTTTACATTCATATTTTTTACTTCATTTTGTGTTGATTTTGCTTTGATTTGATTATTTGTTTACTTGCAATTTAGGTTTATTCAACTAAATTGTTGATATATTTTGAACTCAATTGTTAGTATACTTATTTAACTCAATTTTGTCGTTATTTTCATTAAATTGTAAGTTTGCATTCATGTTTTTTACTCAATTGTTAGTATACTTCAACTCAATTTAGGTTGATATTGAACTCACTTAGTTTTGTTATTGAACTCAATTTTTGGAATATTTGAACCCAATTGTTGGTATATTTGAACCCAATTGTTGGTATATGTGAACTCCATTTTTGATATATTTGAACTCAATAGTTGGAATATTGAACACCATTGTGGTATATTTGAAAGTTTGGGATTTTGAACTCAATTTGTGACTCAATTTTGGAGAAGTAGAAGTATTTGATATTGATGTTTAAACGTCTCTATGTTTATATATGCATTTATTTGATATTGAAATTGGGTTTCTTTTGTTGAAACAGATGAATTTCTTCATTGATCTCGGGCCTATCGATAACTCTGTTCTGATCGAGCATGAGAACCACAGAGCTCGTTTTATTTGGGCCGAAGTGGAGGGTGCTAGTCCGCTCTCATTTCGTCATGGCGCCACGTTGCCGGATAGATTAGCACCTAGGATTTTGTCCAGATTATTCGATTGTGGCTTTGCTGGAGTTCACTGCCACATAGGGAGAGTTCAGTACAATTTTGGGTTGCTGGAGGCCTTGATCGAGAGATGGCGTCCGAAGACCCCTTCATTCCACCTCCCGGTTTGTGAGATGACGATCACCCTAGAGGATATCGGCATGATTTCCGGGTTGCCGATTGATGGGGATGCTATTACTTATGCTGACATCCCAGCACTCATAGACTGGCGAGATATATGTCAGTAGCTTTTAGGGGATGTCCCTAATACCGGAGATATGGATGGGAGTAGTCTAAAGCTACGGTGGATCACGAGACAATTTCCACACTTCCATGACCTAGTTGATGATTTCCTCCAGGACCTTGTTGATATGTACGTACGGGCATATATCATGCTCGCCTTGGGTTCTACGGTGATGCCTGATCGTACGAACAACAAGGTTAAGTTGTGTTATCTCCCTCTGCTTGGGGAGGTTTCGAGGGTCTGCCAGTACAGTTGGGGAAGTGCGTCGCTCGCTTTTCTATATCGAGAGCTGTGTAGTGCGACTAACCCTGTGACGAAACAGTGCGGAGGATTTCTCAACATTCTACAGGTATGTTTATCTCATTTTAATGTTCATTATGTTGTTGTTTTTAAGTTTGATTTCAAATTATCGGCATTATTTATAGTATTTGATATAGATTTTATTGATATAGATTTGGGCTTGGGAGCGGTTGCTATGTGTGCAACCTGGAATTCGTAGGCGAAACAGAGATCCGGACTACGAGCACATGCCCCTGGGATGCAGGTATACATATATCATACGTTATTTTCTCGTCGTTATAGGTTTTTTTTTTAACTTTTTCGTATAATTATTCTGTTTATGAAATTTCAATTTTGCTCGTCGTTATAGTTTTTTTTTTTTTTTTTTTTTTAACTTTTTCTAATAATTAAATAGTTTATGAAATTTCAATTGGACTCATTCATCATTGTACCTCAAAGAGGTTACTGCCCATAACCTGCGAGGCTATCGTGATCAGCTGACCAAGCTAACCGATGATCAGGTTGTGTGGCAGCCTTATATAGATAGATATGCTCCGGCCTACTACACTCAGGGACAGGCCGTGTGGTTGGCGCTGGTCCCTCTTATATGCTTTAAGAGGATCGAGTGCCATTTGACGGATCGTGTTATGAGGCAGTTTGGCTTGCTGCAGGGGTCCCAGAACCGTGCAATACTCGTCCAGACTTGCACAGAGTTGATAGGCGTGGAAACAATCTCGTGATTTGGAGCGACCGCCATCGACAATACATTCCACTCTGGGGACAGCGGCGACAATTTCTGGTTTCGAGGGTCCCAGGCTTTCACGATATGCATTACACCGATCCATATATGATGTGGTATCGGAGCATAACATGCATGTTTGTGCAGAACCCCATTCATATAGAGGACGCTGGATACCGATCCGTTTCCCCTTGCCTAGAGTTTGTGGTAAGTATTTATATTTTTCAAGTTATTATTTCTCGTTTTTTTTTTTTAAACAAAACTTCAATTTATTAACTTATGTCTCATACTTATTTTTATTTTTTTGATATAAAAACAGGTGCCAAACCTTCAGCGTTTGCATGTCGACAATGAGGCGGAGGAGCATGCCAGACAAGCTTGAATGCGGAGGATTATTAGACACACGCTCACGGGAGTTAGGGAGCAACAACGCCTTGAGGCTGATGCAGTACCTCCCCTGCCGGTAGATCGCACACAGGGGGTAGAACCTCGACAGCGTCGGGTTAGACGCCGTGCACAGCCACAGCCACAACCACAACCACAAATGGACTTGCACGACGAGGCAGAGCCCGAGCCTCAAGCCCAGACCCAGGATGATGGACAATTTGAATGGCCGTCACAGTGGACTCAGAGTCAATTTTGTGGTAGTGGGAGTGGGGGTGGGAGTGGGTGGGGGGATGGAAGTGGGTGGGAGAGTGGGAGTGGGTAGAGTGCCCAGCCAGACCCTCCCCCTGGACCCACTATGGGTTTCAGAGTATATTCGGGGTGTGGAAGTGGCTTTAGGCTTCCTCTATCTACATCACAAGCAGGGATCCGACCCTTCTTCGATCCGAGTTCGACTTCTTCTGGAGGGACTCACTTTGAGGGCACTACACTTCTACACCCTTCTCTGATTCGGCTGCAACTTCATCTAGTGGGGTACGACTTACCCCTGTTCAACGGGCAGAGTTGATTAGAAGAGGGTCTCGGCAGCGGCAACCGACGAGGAAGTTCACCCCGGTGTAAGTACCCCAATCCGGACCGCTCTCCATCCGAGCATACGGAAAATACTAAGGGCGAACTTCCGGAGGTCATAACTTCTTCATACGGACTCCGATTGAGACGTGTCATATATGGTTGGAAAGCTCTCGACGAGTACTATCCAAACAAGGATGTCCGTATGGACACATTTGCATGAAAGATGAGTCCGTACGGACATGTTTGTCAATACGCCATAATCTCCCAAAATCTCCCCAAAGTCCACAATATTCCCTCAAATCCAGAAAAACCAAAAAAATGTATAATTACAGAAGAGTCCGTACGGACACTTTTGCAATTTTTCTAGGCCTAAAAATAGAAGGCACCCAAGCTCATTTAAATCACACCTTCACTTCTCCCAACCTTCCTGCAAACTTCTGTAGCCCTTCCCCGGCCATTCCGAGCCATTCTGGCCTCTTCTGAGGTGTCCCGAGCCATTTCGAGGCCTCCCGAGGCAATCCCGATCCATCCTGATCGACCTCCTGACGTCCCAAAAACCCTATTCATCCCTGACCAAACCCCAAACACCCAAACGGCTCAAATCGGTTCAAACCCGCGAGTCCAAACGAGTGTGAACGAGTGCTAATTAGGAAAGGTTATGCCCGAGTGAGTGCAGAATTTCTCTCCTCTTTAGATCCCCCGAGTGTGATGTCGAGAGTTAATTAGGGGAGATTTTGCCATTAGTGAGGGCAAAACCTCTCTCCTCTTTAAACACCCTCAACCAAACACATTCCTCCTACAAACCCTAGGAAGATAGAACCTAACCAACATTGGTGAGTTTTCCTTCCGCACATTTAAATACTACTCTAAATTTTAGTCTTTAAATACATTAATGCTTTAAATATACTGCTTACAATGTAGTCAATATTTACTATTCATGCAGACCCAAACCGTACAAACGATCTCACAAGACCTTCCATTGCACTATGGAGGTCTGACGGTGATAGCGGTTTGTTAATATTCCCGCACTGTCTTTCAATTATTTACTTAATGCATTTTATTTAAAAGCGCACACACACAACATTAAAAGAAAAGGGTACAGAAAGACTCGTGTATACAAGGCGACTCGGGTGAGCACTAAAAAATCTCTTCCCGAGACGTAACCTGACCTCCGAACTCAAAATCTCATCACACAACAATATAAACAAAAAAGCATTTTCTCAATATTTTGGGCATAATCAAAACGGCATGGCGACTCTACACACTTTCAAAAATGCGAGACGCCGCCCACGGGCCGGATCGGGTAATTTCAGTTGGCGACTCTGCTGGGGACGGTTTTATTTTAAAAACTTTTAAAAAGATTTTTAAAACAATGATGAGGGTCAAACTTTTATGCTTTCTTTGACTATTGTGTGTGTACGTGTGTGTTTTACCTTCTTTTTTTTTTTTTTTGCTTATTCAAAAATACAAAAAAAAAAGTATTATAATATATCTGTGTACATACTTTTAAAACACATTCTGCAAAAAACTTCTGTTTTACTCAGAAAAAATGAATTTTAGTGACCGCACACTATGCGCACTCTTATCCTGTACACTGCACACTACAACCCCAAACCCGGGATGGTCTCAGATGCAGTTCGATTGGTGTTCCTATGCCTTTCTTGCTCGCACGGGATCATTCCAAACTTCCCATCCTAGCCAGTGTCAACCATGTACTTTTGCGTCACACTCTGCCCAAGACTCGGTTGGTTTTTGACCCAGTCCGTGTCATAAAGTCTGGATACATATTCCATGTCGGTCATTATCTGAGTCAAAGCCTAAAAATCAAGATCTCTTGCGAGAGCAAGACGATGAAAGAGAGGTCATGCCCAATTCTTGACCCAATCTTGACTTAGGTACTGGCTTCGTTCACTATTCACATGGCGGACACATTGAAACGAAAATGACAGGCTCGGTCCTTAGGTTCGTTTTTCTTTTTGGTCGGTGGAAACAACTTTCCCTATAGGACCCTCGCCCGGGGCTGTCTACCCCGGGAAGACGAAATACAGGTGCAAAACAAGGGGCTTATAGACGTAGTGACGGATTTCATTGACACAGGATCTAGAAATAGTTTCGAAAAAGAAGAGCAATCTTTTCCAACCCGTTTAGGATTCTAAGAAATCATGTTTTAAGTAAATTAAAACAACAAAAAAGTAAAAGGAAACTGCATGTCGCATGAGTTTTCCCCCTTCATCCAAAAAGACCTCCCGAGTCTAAACCCTACCTTTCGCCCACTCCAGCGAACCGAGAGTGGTTGAGATTCCCCGGGTGTCGTCTTTTCAGCATTGAGGTCCCAAGGTCCGACAGCCCTTCCGGTTCAACATTGTTCGAACGGTCCGTTATTCTCCAATGGCAGGGTCGACAGATAACAGTGAAGGGAATAGGACTTCGCCCTGGGGAAATCCCCAAACAATGGAAGAAGTATTGCAAGCTCTCAAGGCTCTTAAGAAACGCCAAGAAGAGCAGCAGGCTTGGATCGAATATGCCCTGCATCATCTTGGAACATTTGCAGTCCCCCAACCAGACGGGACTTTCATAAAAGACGAAGACATACCTGCTCCCTCAGCTTCTCAAAATTACCAGCAAATCCCTCCTTCACAAAGCCACAGAAACCTAGCAATATAAAGCAACTCCCGCTCAAAGCACCATTCGAGCCTCAGTCCAGCAGCTCCGATTTTCCAACCTCAGCACAACCAGTTTTCCGGCCCCGCTCTGCAAACTCAATATCACCAGCACATCTATGGGCCCGCTCCCTCAGATCCTAATGCCTCCCAATATCCCTCGGGATTCAATCATTTGCCTCCGTATGAGCCCCGATGCTACAACTTGAAGTCACAATGCCTGCCAGGGACGGACATACCGAGCAGATACCCCGATGTTTCAAACCTGCCACCTGCCAGACTGCCTCTCGGGGCTCATGAAACATTCCCTCAGTTTCCGAATGCGGTCCAGCACGGCCTAGATAATCGTGCCCCCGGCTCCAGTTTTGGTAATCAAGGGTATGGACGGGCATACACCCACTTGCCTCCCCAGGATTCCCGAATGGTGATTCCATCAACAAATCCGCCTCCATCTCTGGGAACCGGAAACCTAACCCCGCCTAAAGACCCCCAAGTGGCTTGGTTGGTAGAACATTCAAAAGAGATGCAAGGAGAGTGTCCTTAAGCAAAAGGAAAAGGTTACCAAACACCTCCAAACCAGAAGAAAGAGGTTACCAGATCACTCCACTACATTCAGAACTGGACCCCAACGAATAATGGTCCTCCTCAAGAGAAGCGCTTCCAGCCTCTTGATGATCTCGGGATGCCCTTGAGCCAAGTCCTCGAGACACTAGTGTAAGTACCCAAATCCGGATCGCTCCCTTCCAAACACACGGGAAGCACCGCGGACTCACACAAACATGATCTCGAACACCCGTAGCCTTCAAAAACCCCCAAAACCACCAACCAAATCATGGGGGGGGCCTTTCTGAGATAAAACAAGGCAAAATGACTTTTTGGGAATTTTGGAAAATATGGAAAAGCAAGACAAGTCCGTGCGGACCACTTTGTATTCGACATCAGAATTACAAAATCCCCTTAAAGTTCACAATATTCCCTTAAATCCAGAAAAAGCAAAAAAAATGGTAATGGCAGACTATGTAGTGCGACAAACCTTGCCATTTTAAAACCCCTATAAATAGAGGGCTCCCCCTCTCATTTTTCACACACCTCCTTTCTTCTCTCTCTCTCTCTCCCAGTCTTCAGGCCCCCTTCTAAGACCCTTCGGGGCAATCCCGATCCCTTTCGGTTCCCTCCGGAGCATTTCGAGGCCCCTCGTGGTACTCCGAAGCCCTGTCGAGCGCTCTCGAGCTGCCTCGAGGCACTCCCGAGGCATCCCGAAGCCCTGTCGGTCCATCCCAAAGCCTTTCCGGTCCATCCCGAGGCATTCCGATCCATCCCGAGGCATTCAAGTCCATCCCGAGGCATCCCGATCCATTCCGATGCCCTGCCGGACAATCCCGGTCCATCCCGAAGCAAGCCGGAACTTTGCCCAAGCACAACCGACGATCCCGAGGCATGCCGAACCTCTGCCCGAGTCCAATCAATAATCCCGACGATCCCAACGCACGCCAAACCTCTGCCCGAGTACACAACTGACACTTCCGAGACACGTCGAAGCTCTGTCCGCAGACACCGGTACATCCCCGAAGCAATCCCGGTCCGTCCCGAAGATTTATTCACACTCAAACACTATTCCCAAGCGGAAGACAGACATGAACCAACATTGGTAAGGCTTCCTTCCAACATTATTTTAATACATTTCAATACATAGCATACAATGTAGACATCATATACAGCATGCATTTTTAAAAGCACATACACACACAACTTCTAAAGAAAGAGGGGTACCGAAAGATTCGTTTTTACGAGGCGACTCGGGTGAGCTCTGCTATTCTCTTTTCGAGGCGTAACCTGACCTCTGAACTTAAAATCTCATCACACAACGACAGTTTTTTTAAACTAAGCCTATTTTCAATGTTTTGGGCTAAATCAAAACGGCGTGGCGACTCTACACAACGAAAATGCAGCAAGACACCTCCCGACAACATGCGAGATGCTGGGGCCTGCGCGTGAGCCGAATCCGGGTAATTTTAGTTGGCGACTCTGCTGGGGATGTTTTGTTTTAAAAACTTTTAAACAAAAAAGGAGATTTTTAAAACATTGATGAGGGTCAAACTTTCATTTTACCCCTTTGTTTAACTGCTGCATCGGTACACCGCACGCTACGCGTACTTGCTGCCTCGGTACACTGCACACTACAACCCTCAACCCGGGGTGGTCTTAGTTGCAGCTTGACTGGTGTTCCTATGCCTTTTGAGCGCGCACGACATCATCCCAAACATCCCATCCTAGCCAGTGTCAACCCTGCACGCTTGCGTCACACTCTGTCCAGACTCGGTTGATTTTTACCCAGTCCATGTCATAAAGCCTGGATACATATCCCATGCCGGCCATTTTTCTGAGTCGAAGCTCGAAACTCAAGATCCCTTGCGCAAGCAAGATGATAAAAGGTAATGCTAAAATCTTGACCTGATCTTGATTTCCAAAGCTATGCCCGGACAATGCTCCGTCCCGGATATACATCCATGCCCACATGACACCATGTCATCAAGCCTTTAATGCGTCAGCCATGACAATATGACCTAGCCAATGCCTAACGTCACAGATCCCTTGCGCAAGCAAGGTAAAGAGAGGTCATGCCGAACTCTCGACTCGATCTTGACTCAGGTGCCGGCTCGGCTCACTATTCACATGGCCAACGCATTAAAATGAACATGACAGGATCGATCCTTAGGTTCGGATTTTTCTTTTAGGTTGGTGGAAACCGCTTGCCCTATAGGACCCTCGCCCGGGGCTGTCCACCCCGGGATGTCGAAATACAGGTGCAAAATGAGGGGCTTATAGCCACACAGATGGTCTCCACTGACCCAGGATCTAGCATAGTTGCGAAAAAGAAGAGCAATCATTTCCAACCAACTTAGGATTCTGAGAAAACACGTTTTAAGTAAATTAAAACAACAAAAAAAAGCATAAATAAAAAAAATCATAAATAAAAAAAACGGAAACTGCATGTCGCATGAGCTTTCCCCCTTTATAAAAAAAAAGGGGCCTTCTCAAGTCTAGACCTTACCCGTCACCCCCTCTAGTGAACCGAGAGTGGTTAAGAGTGCCCGGGAGCCGTCTGTTCAATATCGAAGTTACAAGGTTCGACAACCCTTCCGGTTCAGCGGTCCGAACAGTCGGCTATTCCCCCATGGCAGGATCAACAAATAACAGTGTGGGAGACGAAACCCCGCCCTCGGGAAATTTCCAAACGATGGAAGAAGTTTGGAAAGCTTTTAAGGCTCTCGAAAAATGCCAAGAAGAGCAGCAGGCTTGGATCGAATATGCCATGCGCCGTCGCGGAATCGTCGCGGTTCCCCAACCCGATGGAACCTTTGTCCTCATAAAAGACGAAGAAGTGCCTGTTCCCCCGGTTTCCCAAAGCTATCAGCAGGTCCCTCCTTCAAAAAGCTACGGGAACCCAGCAATGCAAAGCAACTCCCGCTCAAAGCACCACTCGGGCCTCAGTCAAGCGGCTCCGATCTGTCAACCGCAACACAGTCAATTTCCCGGCCCTACGCTGCAATCTCAATGTCACCAGCACAACGCTGGACCATCTCAAACAGATCCCAATATTCCTCAAAATCCTTCAAGGTTCACATCTTTCCATCAATATGCCCATTCACCAAGTTTCGCCCCCATAACTTTTCCGACCCATTACTTCGGACAGCCTGCATTTGCTCCAGCTGCTTCATGGCCTCAAATCCCGTCAACCAATCCACCTCCAGGAAAAGGAAAAGAAGTCGCCAGAGCAGTCCACTACATCCAGAAAGGAGCCTAAGTAAGCCGCGATCAAGTGCTCTCGAGGAACAACAATCCTCCTCGCCAACAGCAGTTCCAGCATTTCGATGATCTCGGGATGCCCTTGAGCCAAGTCCTCGAGACACTAGTAAAGAGAAACATTCTCAAACCCCTTGAGAATTTCCAACCAAAGACTTGCAAGCCTAACATGGACATGAGCAAACGCTGTGCCTTCCACAACTACCCCGGTCACACAACCGACAATTGCTTCGTGCTAAAACAAGTGGTCCAAGGGCTAATCAAAGAGGGAAAGTGGGAACGCCCCCGCGGTCCCAACACAGTCGGCAACCCTTTCCCTAGAAATGATGGGGTAATCATGGTGGATAAGTCCTCTGCAAATTCCCTTGATGATTGGGGATGTGAAGACGGAACCTGGGGCTTCCGCAATGAAGAATTCGGAAGAAAGAATCCAAGAATGGTTATTCCCCAACAATCCTTTCCGGAATCGGGGCACACCAAGGGATGGATCGAGCCCTCCCTGGAGATAAGGCAGTTTGAGACAGGCCGAGCAAGTGGCAGCATAAAAAACGGCGTAACTTTCACAAACGCGGACCCAGAGCCAGCAAGAAGAGATAGGACGAGAAGCATGGACTAACCTCCCATCTCCTAGAGTCTAGCTTCGAAAATAAAAGACCCCGAGTCTGTTGCATTTAAGTTTGAGTCTCTCGAGTCGTCTGACGGCCTTACGCCTAAAGATTATGCGCTTCCTTATGCTTTGAATAAATGTTCGACCTTTCTGAGTATCCCTTCATTGCCACTTTAACAAATGATAAATTAACTAATCAAAACAGTTAATAATGATTCACTTGATAAATACGCAGACACATTAAATGAACAATACATTAAACAAATCTTTAAGCATGTTGTCAAACGAGAGGAAAATTGGGCCCAAGCTGCCGAGAAGGTTCTAATCAAAATGAATTTGGGAACTGCTGAAGAGCCTACAGAGAAGCAAATCGGAGAATTCTCTGTCGATACTTCACCTAAATAATATCGAGTCTTCTTCTCCCCCCTCTACACTCGAAAAAATAAAATAAAAAAAATCATACAGTCAAACCTCGTAGGTTCTAGTACTTTTAACATTCAATCAAGTCCTCCTCGGACATTGTAATTAAAT
Source organism: Adenophora triphylla var. japonica (assembly GCA_022495995.1). Lineage (NCBI taxonomy): Eukaryota > Viridiplantae > Streptophyta > Magnoliopsida > Asterales > Campanulaceae > Adenophora > Adenophora triphylla. The sequence goes on from JAFEMH010000220.1 coordinate 767,012, forward strand.
CTTCAATATGCAAGTTTTCTTTCTTTTCTTGCTAGACTTGGGACATTATTTTGCACCCCACATTACATTTAACGAAATGGTTTTGTTCTATGTGATCACTTGCATTGCTCAACAAGTAATTCCACAAATGATTAATGCTTTGATTAATTGGTGTGAGAAAGTCAATATATAGCTCCCCATACACAAGTAAGACCCCACATAAAGGCCTCCATCAAGCCATACACTTTCCAAAATCACCTTGACCAAGTCAACGACGGCGGCAACATCAAATGACAACAAAAGGTCACTCAGCATTAAAAGATTGACCCCATGTCGACAACAACCTAGGGGCTTGACTTTGCCCTCGTGCGCATCAAGAAAGTTCAAGCAGGGGCTTGCCTTCGCCCTCATATGCTTCAAAAAAAAAAATCTCAAGCAGAAGCTTCAAAAAGAAAAAAAAACTCAAGCAGAAGCTTCAAAAAAAAAAACAGAAAAAAAGCTAAAGCAGGAGCTTAAAAAAAAAAAGCCAAGGACCCAGCACCGCCTGTCAGAAGCCCAAGGCAGAAAGGCAAAAGCGCATCATAGGCCCTTACGCAATATTCAAATTCTTCCTCTTTCCATGAGAGCAACGATCAAGAAGCAATGGATTCATTGAAACTGCCGTCAAATTTGACTTGTCAAGGAATCACCTCAAGGCCCGTGCCTCATCATTCAACCTTCCGAGCCTTTTTGCCAAAGGCTGCACAAATATTCATGCCCTGGCCCCAAAGCCAAACACAGTTCAACCCCGAACTACGTCGACCTGAGCTTCTTGTCTTAAGGGGAACGTAGGCAACCATAAATGGTCCGGTCATAAACACATACAAATCCACAAACCCGGTCTCATCAATGACCACTCCCATACACAAACCTTCTTTCACACCAGACTAAATTCGATCCTTGATACCAGTTGACTTTCTCCTCATGATTAATCAAGCATATCAAGTTTTATTGTTGAATAACCCAAACATCAACAAAGGGTTTTAAGCAAACATGTGATCATTGTGAACAAATAATGTTTTCAGATGGCTCGACAAGTCTTCTTTTTCTACAAAATAGGAAAAATAGAGCTAAACACTAATTTTCTGTCGGCAAGGGCTTCCATATACTTTTACAAGCTTTTTAGTGATCATACTCTCTCAAAAGAGTCAAGCCCAAAAGCATTTCTTTTGTGCCTACATCAAATATGACATTCACACAAAAAGGGACCCGTTCCCACCTTTTCAAAAATAATATATATACCCTTGCGAGTGTACATTAAAAGTCATTTCTCTCACAAAAAGAGGGTCGAACTACGCAGACTTGAGAGCCCCTCAGTCCGAGGGGAACGTAGGCAGCCTTCATTGGTTCGGTCTAAAGCATACACAAAAATCCAAAAGTTGGACGCCATCAAGGCTCAGACAAGAAGCAAGCAAGAGATTTTGCATCTCGACAAAGCTTTAAAAGTAAATCACAAACCATCACAGTTAAAACACTTCTTGATGAGTTCAAGCACGGTCTACTCTCGATTCACAACATGCTAAAAGACAACTTAAAACATTTAACAATCAGCGTGTCTGCAATGACAATGAATGGATACCCAGTGTTTCAGAAGGTCATTCCATGCTACTCGTGTTTGGCCCTTCGTCACTCTTTCCTTTCTTCCCTCGTCCCCAACGAGTCTTCTTTCATTCCATATGAGCGAGTTCTGTCTCCCTCATTCTGAGATCAGGAGTCCTCCTCGTCGTATCAAACAAACTAGTCGCTCTCAGAGCATCGTTCGCCCGTGCCTCGGCTCGGATCTCCTCCCTACGAGTCTGCAAAAGGGGACCTCTCCCCGCCAGTCTGCCAACTCGAGTCTCGTAGTCAAACAAAGCATCTCCCATGATATCTCGAGGGTTGACCCAAGCTTCTGCACTCCTAAGGTTGTAGCCATGTCACTCCAGCCCAGCAAAGGCTCCTGCCTCATCCCGATCTATCGAGAAACAAGCGACGTGATGTAGTAGAAAGACTAAGACAACCCCGAAACCCTGAAAACATAGGAACCTTCCTGAAAGGCCCTCCTAGTCTCAACGCTCCAATGAGGAACCCACCAGTGGATCTGATGCGTGCTAAGTCAATCCATCTACCTCTCCCAAGCGGACTGATCCATATCCAAGACAAGGGGTCGCTGAGCAAACGTCCACAGACTGAAGGATGTCAGAAGCACTGTCATAGCTTGAAATCTCTCTCTCTCGCCACCATAATGCAAGAAAAGCAGGGGCTTCCCCCATGCATGAACCGATCCCGCGTCGCCAAGCGATCTATACCTTGGAAGCTCTCCCAAAACTAAGGAAACGATATCCTCGCCCGCTCGGCAGCGGCCTACCATATCCAACGAAGCGCTGTGGCATATCCCAAGGGGGCTATGAATGAACGCTCGCCGAAAAATAATAAAATTTTAGGAGTCGCCACGCCGTTTTAAAGGAAACATTGAAAACCTTTTGAAAAGAGAAAAGGGTTCGGGGGTCAGGTTACGTGTTGGGAAGAACCGAAAGTTCACCCAACACGCCTCGTCCGTAAACGAGTCTTTCTATGTTCAACATCCAAAACATTCAAAAGTGTGTGCAATTTTGTGAGACAAAATATGTATAAAATGCATATTAATGCTTTGCTTTATTGGTGAACAGATGGAATTACATCTTGTGAGCCACTTATTTTTAGGGGCCACGTCCCGATTACAACGAGGCAAACAGATTACAAATGAAAAGGGACCTGCTGCAGTTGGCTAAGTATGTCGCCCGACACAGGACCATGAATGGGCAGTTGTGTCACGTGACATACTATGCCATATGCAGAGGTTTACAACTGGACTAATTACAGAAACCAAGAATAGCAACAACAAGGTTAACAGAGATGGAATTAATGGCAACAACGAGATTGCAAGAGATGGAAATGTATAATTGCAACGAGACAATATTATCACCTAGATATGGGTAAACACATGGGAGAGAATGAATATGACTGATTCACCCTCTATGCGGTGTTTAGACAAATTAATATCAAACAAATGCTCCAACACACAGATCACAGCATACTGGGAATAAAAATGAGATTATATCAATGCTACTCTAATCAGGTTCTAGCCTGAAGAACCATACCAAATACGGCAAAACCCATGAACAACGAGGAGAGAGAGAGAAATGGAATTGGAACGTTACCCTTATAGTATCCACCCTCTCTATACCACATCAGTATGGAGAGTCTTCAAATCAGCTCTGGGAGAGAGAGTTCGAGCTCACTGTGAAGCTTCAAGGCTGGACTGAAATTGGCAGCGTAACACTAAGGGATCTGAACAGGGGTCGGAGCTAATAGATGAGATGACCGGAAATCGTTGGTGAATTGGTGGGGGTTAACAGGCTTAGGCTCTGGAACGGAGAAGAAATTGTTGATGGTTTGGGGAGAATGAGGGAAACGGTGATGGCTGTGATTAGCGTTGTTGAGGACGGCGAAGGATCTGGAACAGAGGAGGAAGGCGATTGTAATTTTGGGAAGATTTGAAGTGTGAGAAACGGTTATCACCGTCGCCGGAGAGAGAGAGAACGGTGAGGAGGATTACCGGTGAATGCCGATTTGGGTATAGAGAGGGAGCTCGATGTTGAAGGTTGTTTTGGTGTTGAGAAACAGAGGACGGTGATGGGTGATTGTAGTTGGAGGTAGAGAGGTGGAGAACTCGGCGATGGGTTTGGCCGGAGAGGGAGAGACCAGGTGAGGAAGACGACCGATTTTGGGGGAAAGCTCAATAGAGGAACGATTAGAGAGAGAATGGTTCTTTGCATTTAGAGAGAGAGAGAGAGAGAGAGAGAGAGAGAGAGAGAGAGAGAGAGAGAAAGAGAGAGAGAGAGAGGCTTTTTTGCGTTTAGAGTGAGAGTTCCCCTTGTTAAAATGAGAAAAGGTTTTATTTAACATTGCTTGGAAATGATTTATTATGTCGCACGACCAAACAAGCATAACCGCTTTCCTTCTAGAAACGTGCCAGGTGGCGGTTCTGGACCCTTCCTTGAATAATTCTTTAAAGGTCCAAACTGAATAATTCTTTCTAGGTCCTTCCGTAGCGAGAAACTTATAAAAAGTTCCCGGAAGTCTCGGAATGAATCGGAAATTTATCAAAACGCTCCCTAGCGCGCTTTTATTGAGTAAAAGGCACTTTTATTGGGTCGCGAGTTGGATTGGGGTACTCACAGAGCCCCTCGGCAACATCACTTATGGAGGAAGTGAGGTTATCGATAAGAAGGATCCCAAGCCTAACGAGCGGCTGATGATATGACAGATGGTTGATGAATGATTGGTGAGATCGGATGGCTGGACTTTTGGGGAAAGGATTCCTACGTATCCCAGATAGGAATCAAGCCGGTCGTAGTTCAGAGACATAGGAACGAGCCTAAAGAGGTGTAGGAACAAGACTAAAGAGATATAGGAACAAGCCTAAAGAGGTATAGGAACAAGCCTAAAAAGGTATAGGAACAAGCCTAAAGAGGTATAGGAACAAGCCTAAAAGGTATAGGGACAAGCCTAAAGAGGTATAGGAACAAGCCTAAAAGGTATAGGAACAAGCCTAAAAGGTATGGGAACAAGCCTAAAGAGGTATAGGAACAAGCCTGAAGAGGTATAGGAACAAGCCTGAAGAGGTATAGGAACAAGCCTAAAAAGGTATAGGAACAAGCCTAACGAGGTATAGGAACAAGCCTAAAGCGGTATATGAACAAGCCTAAAAAGGTATAGGAACATGCCTAAAGAGGTATAGGAACAAGCCTAAAAGGTATAGGAACAAGCCTAAAAGGTATAGGAACAAGCCTAAAGAGGATCGAGATTAACTCAAAAGTATCGCGAGATGAACTCCAAGGAAATGAAATGACTCTTTCGAGAAAGTAAACAAGATGATTTGCAGTTGAAATAAGATATACTTTCATACCTGTGTTGTGCTTACCTGCAAGGGTTGTGCACACGAAGATCACTTGAAGTGATTGACTGGCTTTGGAAGCACTTGCCTGGTAGAACATAAACTTTGTTGTTGATATTACCGTTGCAAGACGGACTCTGCTGATGATTTGCCATTGCAAGACGGGTATTGCTGATGATTTTCCATTGCAAGACGGATACTGCTGATGATTTACCGTTGCAAGACAGGTATTGCTGATGATATGCCGTTGCTAGACAGACCTTGTTGATGATTTGTCGTTGCAAGAAAGACCTTGTTGATGATTTGACGTTGCAAGACGGACTTTTGATGATGATTTGAGGTTGCGAGGCTGACATTGTTAATGATTTTGACGATGATTTGCCATTACAAGATGGGCCTTGCTGAGGATTTGTCGTTTCAAGACGGACCTTTGATCTTTGATTTGCCATTGCACGACGGACCTTTGATGATGATTTTCCATTGCAAGACTGACTTTTGATGATGATTTGCCATCGAGGCTGATGAGCTTGACGAGCATTGCTTGGAGACTGAGGCAGCTAGGGCTTTTTCAAACGATGCTGATAAGTCTGAAGATGACGAGACCTATGAAGATTATAAAGGCAGAATATGCCACCTGCAGGATTTGAACTCCTTGTACAAATTGTGATTTGAGGAGCAGTCCAGACGATCAGATTATGATCACTTGATTATTGTACCCTGTGGGGGGAAAAACACAACACTACTAGGCACTTTGCATTTTATTCAATTATTGAGTTTTTGCTTATGCATTATTAAATTCATTGCACGAGTCCATCTTGGCTGGGGATGGAAATGAAGTGAGGATTTTGTATGGCTTGACGAGCTGATATGTATATAGCAATTATGCTATGATGGATTTATGATGGAATGACTGTGTATATGATGATGTATGGGTCGAACCCTCTCCCATGAATTTGAGGAGTGATATGGCGCAGCTAGGCAAGTCGGGGTGTACCCTGAGAGTACAGATGGCAGCAAGTTGATTGTTTCTGATAAGGACAAGGTGTGTCACGCGCCTGGGACGACAAGCAGCAGAGAAAGTGCAGAGAATGATCCCGACTTTGAAGAGATGACTAGGCGAAGCCCCAGTTGATAACGCAAGGCAAGCCCAGAGGGAATCTGGTAAAGAGAGCTTGAGAGGACAGCATAGCAAAGCCCCAGCTTGAAGAGATTCAATGCAGCCCTATTGCAGACAGAGTCATCCTGTGGCCAATGAGGCATTCATCATTTCAGACCTTAGTCAATCAGTTATTGGACAAGACTCGGAGATATATACGTGCAGGGGCACATCTTTCAAAAAGTGGGAATGGATCCCGAATTTGTGTAACACACTCGCTTTTGGGTTTGACTCTTTTGAGAGAGTATAAGCACAACAAGGTGTGGAAAAGTGTATGGAAGTCCCTGCTTGACAGAAAGACAGTGTTTGGCTCTTTATTCCTAGAATGTAGAAAGAGAAGACATGTCGAGACATTTGAAAACCTGTCTTATTCGTGATGATCACAAGGCTGCTTAAAACCCTTTATTGATGTTCGGGTTATTCAACCATTAATCCAGATATGAACAAATATTTTGATTAATCATGAGGAGAAAGCCAACTGATATCGAGAATCAAACTCCGAAAGATGAAAACGAAGGATCTGTGTATAGGGACGGCTCTTGAGGAGACCAGATTTTCTGAGATTTGTTTGTGATTTCTACCGGACCAATTATGGTTGCCTACGTTCCCCTCCTGACGAGGAGCTCAGGTCGCCGTAGTTCGGGCTTATCCCGATTGAAAGAGAATGGAAACTCGAGGATCTCTTGAGAATTGGAGAGTTGAAACACATGTCTCCTTGGGGTGTCGATGAAAGACATGGATGCGAAGCCCAGTGAGGCATCCACGACAAGTGTTTGCGGAGGAGAAATGAAATATGCTCACATGAAGTGTCGAATGAATAGATTGAATTTGCACAATCTTAGATCGATGATTTTGAACCAAGATGGATTAGATTCCAATTTAAGCAAGCAACGAAGCATTAATTTGATTTAGATCTCGAGGATATTAGAATGAAACTGCTATCCGGTAGGAACTGTAGCTGGGTTTCAGGGCTTTGATCGACCAACAGGTGATTTGGAAAGTCATGACCTCTTAAGATGAGAGGTCGGTTGGGCTTTTTACTGACTGAACCTCTAAAGACGAGATGTTGGCTTTTAGGGATGTGTTTGGGATTTTGATGGCGAGGATATTAATTGCCTCTAAGAATGAGAGGTCAATTTTTGGCTTTGGCCAAAGGCAAGGGTAATGGTAATGGTAATGGGAATATCCTCTAAAAATGAGAGGATGGCTTGGGATTGGTTTTGGTAATGGGAATATTCTCTAAAATCGAGAGGATGGTTTGGAATTATTTGGTGGATTGCTGACGAGAGAAGATCCAAGCTATCGAGAACTTTTGCGAATTTTCGAGAATTCGGGCTCCTTTTGAACATTGGAGAGCCTCTTGAGAAGTCAAAGACTTTTGCTGAATTGTGAGGATCTAAAGTCCTTCTTTTGATAATTGGAAAGGTCTATTGAAAAGTTGAGGACCCTTGCTGAATTGTGAGGATTTAAAATCCTTCTTTTGAGAATTTGGAAGGCTTCCTGAGGAGCTGAGGATCATATCCGTCCTTCTTTCATGACTTGAATATTTTGCGCACCGCCGATTCTCGAAGCTAACTTCTTGGCATTGCTTGGACTTCTCTCAGCAAGGAGCATAGATGATGGCTAAATAGGGTTTCAAATCATGCCGATCTTGAAATGAAAGGGTATTTTTTTAGTGAGGGTGAGGTAATGGCTTCCCTAGGGTGAAGGCCTTCAACCGCAATCCCTACCGGATGATCTAAACGAGGTTAAACCTTCATTGCTTTGAGGAAGATTAATGCAAATTCTTTGAGCGACGAACTGATGAGGATGATGAAAGAGATGTGAGCATATGAGATGCAAGATGGGGAGTTGGTAAGCCCCCATTTGAGAAAGATATCAGTTGATTTTCTCACTCCGATTAATTTAAATATTAGTCATTTCAATGCATTAGTGATTGAGCAGCCCAAGTGATCATGTGGAATAAGACCATTTCAATTGAGTGTAACGTGGGTGTGCAAGTGATGTCTCAAGTCTAGCAAGAAAAGAAACAAAGACTTTTATTATTGCAAGAAAAAAAGACTAGTCCAACGTGGACTTAACAAACTCTTGTCCAATAAAGGACATTCATTAAAGAAACAAACAGACAATCTATAACCTACAAAGACTGATTGACTGCATCAACTCCGGATGGAAGGAAGAGCATCGTTGACATTGATGGGGTGAGGACCCTTCTCAAACTTTCTGTCATTCATAAGTCGCCCTCCTTAGCTTGAGCAATCTGAGCAAGCAACCGGGCCTCCTGCTCACAAAGAAAAGCGGCTTCAAGGGTAGCTCGCAACTTTTTGATGGACACACCATTTGCACTCCGTTGACCCATGGGATACGAACTTCCAGACTGGTGGGCCATAATCTTCTCTGCACCAAACATCTCGGATACCGAATAAGATAAACAACCGCTCGGACACTTGAACTGCTTCCGCCTTGGGAATATGGACCAATTGAACGCCGGGCACAGGAGCACACACCCAACTTGCCATTGCTGCGGGGGTGAAGAGGTGATTGATAAGGTGGTAGAGGACAGAACCTTGAGGAGGTATGGGAGAGGGAAGAATGGGAAATGAAACGGACTCGCGCAAGCATCTTATTAATGTTCAAGTAGAAATCGGTGTCTTTTAAGCCCTAGGAACGGTTGGGAAAGGATAAGCCTTTATTCACACAATCTAGACCTCGGGGGAAGTTAGGGACACATCATTCGAAAATACACCAAATGTATTGATCAAAAATTAATAATAGGCAATAATACCTAAATAAAATCAAAGCAATTATGGGACGGACGAGCAATCCCAATTTCTGGAGAAATTTGGGCAGCATGATGGGTATTCCTGAAGAAATTCAAGGAAAAATCCGGCATGACCTCTCGTCGGTGCACGTTGACAAAACGACATGATCTCTCGTTAGAATATGTCGTGGGAACGACATGTCCTTACGTGAAACCATATTGTAATGGAAACATGCCCACACGTGCTAGGTTTTGGGATAGGTACGAAAGACTATTCTAAATTTTTGGAACAAGTCATTTTGGTACATTTTGAAAATGTTGTGTCAAAAACCAACTTTTGGGTAGGCTTTAAAAGTGTGGCTCCACCTATGATGCGCTAGGGGGAAAGGTTTGACATTAGGCGCTCAAGCGTAGGCGAAATACATCACCGTCCGCGATGCCGTCAATCGCACCCGAGGGTTCTAGATCTATGTGACGTAGTGTGCGGATGACTAGATTCCTTTATTTTGCGAAAAATGATTTTTTTTTATTTTTTTGAAAAGGGGTGAAGAAAGGAAAACAACACACACACGCCCCACACACAGAGCACAATAATCACAAATGATCATAATTTGATCATGGGGGATTGCCCCACAATCACAGCTGAACTGGAGTCCAACACCTGCAAAGTGGCCACCTATGTCGCGTGACACAGGACCGGTGAGGCCAGTCCTGTCGCGTGACATAAGGAGCCCTATATCCAGAATCTGAACAAAAGCCAAACCAGCCCCAGCCTCCAAGCACAATGCAATAGCTCAAGCCCCAGCACCGGCAACACAGACAACAAAGATGGGACACAAGGAGGGAAAGGAATAAAACGAAGCACATAAGATGCAAACAACACATATAATGCCACAAACAAAGCACACACAATTGAATGAGACGGACGTTGAACAAACACAAAAGTTTGACCCACTTTTGAAAACCAAGTTTCAAGTCCCCAGCAGAGTCGCCACTGAATGAACGCTCGCCGAAAAATAATAAAATTTTAGGAGTCGCCACGCTGTTTTAAAGGAAACATTGAAAACCTTTTGAAAAGAGAAAAGGGTTCGGGGGTCAGGTTACGTGTTGGGAAGAACCGAGAGTTCACCCAACACGCCTCGTCCGTAAATGAGTCTTTCTATGTTCAACATCCAAAACATTCAAAAGTGTGTGCAATTGTGTGAGACAAAATATGTATAAAATGCATATTAATGCTTTGATTTATTGATGAACAGATGGAATTACATCTTGTGAGCCACTTATTTTGGGGGGCCACGTCCCGATTACAACAAGGCAAACAGATTACAAATGAAAAGGGATCTGCTGTAGTTGGCTAAGTATGTCGCCCGACACAGGACCATGAATGGGCAGTTGTGTCACATGACATACTTGCCATATGCAGAGGTTTACAACTGGACTAATTACAGAAACCAAGAATAGCAACAACAAGGTTAACAGAGATGGAATTAATGGCAACAACGAGATTGCAAGAGATGGAAATGTATAATTTCAACGAGACAATATTATCACCTAGATATGGGTAAACACATGAGAGAGAATGAATATGACTGATTCACCCTCTATGCGGTGTTTAGACAAATTAATATCAAACAAATGCTCCAACACACAGATCACAGCATACTGGGAATAAAAATGAGATTATATCAATGCTACTCTAATCAGGTTCTAGCCTGAAGAACCATACCAAATACGGCAAAACCCATGAACAACGAGGAGAGAGAGAGAAATGGAATTGGAACGTTACCCTTGTAGTATCCACCCTCTCTATACCACGTCGGTATGGAGAGTCTTCAAATCAGCTTCGGGAGAGAGAGAGTTCGAGCTCACTGTGAAGCTTCAAGGCTGGACTGAAATTGGCAGCGTAACACTAAGGGATCTGAACAGGGGTCGGAGCTAATAGATGAGATGACCGGAAATCGTTGGTGAATTGGTGGGGGTTAACAGGCTTAGGCTCTGGAACGGAGAAGAAATTTTTGACGGTTTGGGGAGAATGAGGGAAACGGTGATGGCTGTGATTAGCGTTGTTGAGGACGGCGAAGGATCTGGAACAGAGGAGGAAGGCGATTGTAATTTTGGGAAGATTTGAAGTGGGAGAAACGGTTATCACCGTCGCCGGAGAGAGAGAGAGAGAATGGTGAGGAGGATTACCGGTGAACGCCGATTTGGGTACAGAGAGGGAGCTCGGTGTTGAAGGTTGTTTTGGTGTTGAGAAACAGAGGATGGTGATGGGTGATTGTAGTTGGAGGTAGAGAGGTGGAGAACTCGGTGATGGGTTTGGCCGGAGAGGGAGAGACTAGGTGAGGAAGACGACCGGTTTTGGGGGAGAGCTCAACAGAGGAACGATTAGAGAGAGAATGGCTCTTTGTGTTTAGAGAGAGAGAGAGAGAGAGAGAGAGCGAGAGAGGCTTTTTTGCGTTTAGAGTGAGAGTTCTCCTTGTTAAAATGAGAAAAGGTTTTATTTAACATTGCTTGGAAATGATTTATTATGTCGCACGACCAAACAAGCATAACCGCTTTCCTTCTAGAAACGTGTCAGGTGGCGGTTCTGGACCCTTCCTTGAATAATTATTTAAAGGTCCAAACTGAATAATTCTTTCTAAGTCCTTCCGTAGCGAGAAACTTATAAAAAGTTCCCGAAAGTCTCGGAATGAACCGGAAATTTACCAAAATGCTCCCTAGCGCACTTTTATTGAGTAAAAGACACTTTTATTGGGTCGCGAGTTGGATTGGGGTACTCACAGGCTAACCATGAAAAGAGTGGCTATCACTCACAGAGCAAACACGTCCTAGGAGACATTACTCCCGCCATCGCTCATGAAACTATCAAAGCTGTTTCAGCTCCCGACTGCTCAGAAAACCTGTCAAAGTTGCTTCAGCCCCCAAATGCTCAAAAGCCTTTCCAAAGCCATTTTCGGCCACCATACACTAACCACAAATGCATTCCCAGCTCATGCGACATGCACAAAAATAAAATATGCTAGCAACAATTCCTAGGTCAATCCCCGAAATCACAAATACATTATTACATCTCAAATAAAATATCTTGCTATGCCAAATACAAGTGTTTTATTACAGATACAAAAATGTCTGTTGCTTTACAAATACAAAAAAAAAAAAACAACGGAAAGAGGGAAAGCAAAAGAAGCCCTACTCCGACTCATCGTCATCAACCTCCACAAACAAGAAATCCGGCATCTCGAAAAACCCGGCAGTCACCTCCTCGTCATCAGAATACTGGATCCCCTCCTCAATCGAACGCTCAAAATACTCCGAAGGGTCAAACCCGGTGAAAGGATCAAAGAAGGGATGCGAGGACGAACCCTCACCCTGCACACCCGATGAAGGGAAGAATGGATAAAGGGTCTGCAGCCTCTCGGCCCCCGAAGACGTCCCAGCATCAAAGATGTGCCGCTCCCGAACCGGCACCTCAGGCTGTGGCTCTGGCTCAGCCCTCGAAGAAGGAATATCCACAGACCTCCTCGAAGGCATCGACGCGAACGCCGCCGCTGTGATGATGTGTCGCCATTTCGCGGGAAAAAATTCGATTTTTCGCGTTTCTTTGAAAAAAACCAAATAAAACCCGGGAAAAAGAACGGAGTCGCCACGCCATTTTTGTTTTAAGGGCCAAAACTTTGAAAAAATCCCGAGATCAGAAATTTGGGTTCGGAGGTCATGTTACACGCCGGGAAGGATGTTAGTGTGCACCCGGAATGCCTCGTAAAACGAGTCTTCCAAGATGAAAATCATTTGTGTGTGTGTGTGTGTATGTGTGTGTGTATTTTGGCCAAAATAATTTGAAACTCAGAAAAGTAAAAATTGGGATATCCTTTTAAGACTTTAAACTGATCCCATGATTTTTTGGAAGATTTTTGGATTGAGATTTGGTACTCAAAAGACCTTTTGAAGTTGAGAGCCACTTCTGCCAGAATGAAAAAGACAGTGGACCTTTGATTTTGAAATGGATTCAAGGGTATTAAAACTTCATAATCTGGATAAACTCAGAGAATGAAAGTTGTTCCAGACACCTTAAATAAGATTTGTGTGAAGGAATTTTCCATTTTGGAGAAGATTTGAGGGGTAAAAACCTTCTGGAAATCTCAGATATGCAATCTGGATTTCCAGAAGCTGATGAACTAGTCTCTAAAAGAAAATTTGAAAATAGGAGTTTTACTCACCCAAAAAATAAAGTAAAAATATGTTTGGAAAGCTCTGGATGTTGGCTACAAAAAGTGTTTTGTGATCAACACCAAATTTCAAGTTTATCTGTGTCCAAAAATTAAGACAATGGACTGGGATCTTGGAAAATTGCTACTGGACAGCAACTTCTCAAGAAAGAAAATATGATTTTAAAGGGGGTTTTGCATCCATGCTTGTCCCCATTTCCCTAGGTTTTGGTTAGTGATCACTTTACATTTTAGTGGTGAATCAACTATACCAAACCATCCTTGGGGTACATTAGGACTAAGCACTTCATTTGCTTGGGAAGGGGAATTTTATCCTTTGAAAATGAGATTTGATGCTTGAAAATGGTTTTTAGGGTTTTGAAAATGCATTTGCAAGAAAACAAGAACACATTAAAGAGAATGTTGATCCTTGTAGAAGATCATCCATGGAGATGGACTTCCATGGTGATCTTCTTGGATCTTAAGACAAGAAGAAGAATGAACTACATTTTGTAGTTTGAAGATGCATGCATGGATGAAAGATTTAGGGTAAGAAGAGGGAGGTTATACCTATCTTCTTTGTATTTTGGGGCTTTGGCTTGAATGTATGAGTGTTTGAGGCTTGAATGCAAGAGTGTTTGGGTTTGATTTGAGTGAGTGAAAGTTGGGAAAGATTCAAGAGAAAATGGTGACAATTCAAGTGAATTCTCACTGTTTTCTCTCTATATTTCGCCAGAGGTTCAATGCAAATTGTGTTGTTGCCTCCATTTTTGTGACTGGAGGGCTCAATTTATAGCCCTCTGGAAATGACAGAGATGTCCGCGCGGATAGGGTCCCTCAGCGTGCACTGTTCATTAAATGTTGCTTCAGGCTTTGGACAAGAGGAATATTTCTTTTGAAAATTCAAATTAACAGCCAGTTTATGTTTCCAGCCATTTCTATTTTTGGTTTTCTTCCTTTGTTTTGCTTTTTAAGATTCTTTTTGAGGTTTAACCTTAAATAACAATGCCCATTTTACCCTCACTTTGTTAGAAATGTTAGGATTGTTAGGAATTGTTAGTAATTGTTAGTAATGTTATAACTTTCGTTAATTTTCTAACGAAAATTCTAACAAGCTCAAATTGGAGCACTTACAGTAGCCCCTCGGCGACGGTGCTTTCGAAGGAAGCGGGGTCGTCGATAAGAGTAAGGCTCCATATTTGGCGGGATGATCGAGTGATCGGGTGGCTGAACCTAGCGATAGGCTACCTACGTATCCCGAATGGGAATCAAGCCGGCCGTAGTTCGGGTCTTTGACCACGGAGATGATGGCGCTTTAGGTGCCTCGAACCCGATGAGCGAGTTACTGCAGTTGGTTCTTTGGAGAGAAACTCTTTGGGGATAAGAGATGACCATTTTTGGCACGATGGCTATCCGCTCTGTGGGATAGGAATGACCATTTTCGGTCTGATGGCTATCCGCTCTGCTGGGGATGATTGCGATTTATCGCTTTCCTAGTGACAGCGTTTTAGGTGCCTCAAACCTTGGAGATGGCGTTTTAGGTGCCTCGAACCTTGGAGATGGCGTTTTAGGTGCCTCGAACCTTGAAGATGGCTTTTTAGGTGCCTCGGACCTTGATGATGATGGCTTTTTAGGTGCCTCGGACCTTAATTTGAAATGGCCTTTCGGTGGACTTCGTCTGCTGCCGAAGGAGAGGGTGACCGTTTTGGTCGAGGGGCTGGACCTAATGATAGGCTACCTACGTATCCCTAGTGGGAATCAAGCCCTTTCGTAGTTCGAAATCTACTCGAGATTTCGTTGGCTTTTGGGATTCCGTTAACTTTGCTGGGGATTTTGTTAGCCTTTGCTGGGGAAAAATCAGACGTATTCGTCTGGGAAATCGGTCTTACGTTTGACTGCCGTTGGATGATTTTGATGAAAGATACGGGATCTCGTTATCTTTCTCAGGGAGATCGGACTTACGTTTGACTGCCGGGGCATGATTTTGATGAAAGATACGGGATCTCGTTATCTTTCTCAGGGAGATCGGTCTCACGTTTGACTGCCGGGGAATGGTTTTGATGAAAGATGCGAGATCTCGTCATCTTTCTCAAGGAGATCGGTCTTACGTTTGACTGCCGTTGAGGAAATTGATGAAAGATACGGGATCTCGTTATCTTTCTCGGGAAGATCGGACTTACGTTTTACTGCCGTCGAATGATTTTGATGAAAGATACGGGATCTCGTTATCTTTCTCGGGAAGATCGGACTTACGTTTGACTGCCGGGGAATGATTTTGATGAAAGATACGGGATCTCGTTATCTTTCTCAGGGAGATCGGTCTTACGTTTTACTGCCGTTGAGGAAATTGATGAAAGATACGGGATCTCGTTATCTTTCTCGGGGAGATCGGTCTTACGTTTGACTGCCGGGGAATGGTTTTTGATGAAAGAAATGGGATTTCGTTATCTTTCTCAGGGAAATCGGACTTACGTTTGACTGCCGGGGGTAATTTTCTTGACAAGGGGCTGACTTTGGTTAACTTTGGTTAACTCTGTCAAGTTGGGGACTAAACTGCAGAGTCCTGGATTTTTAAAGGGCAAAAGGGTCATTTTGACCCTGACAATCCTATCCGCGCGGAGAGGACTTGAAAGTCAGGGGGTATTAATGAGGGCCAACGCCCTTCTCCTTCCCCATTCAGTTTTTTGAAATTCTCTGCATTTACGAGAGAGAGAGAGAGAGAACCGAGGATTTCACCATTTTTGGCCAAGAAAGCTTCGAAAATCCTTCATTTTCTTTGATTTTTCGAGCAATGGAACACGGGGAAGGTGCTTTTCAAGGCCAAGGACGTGGCCCGTAGCGGAGAGACGATTGGAGCTTGTCCGGATGAGGAGGCACTATACTCTTTCGCAATCGATTGTGGAGGAGCCCTACCCCGATGCTTGGCAACATTGGGCTTCTGATCCGAGTCTCCGAACGGTATACTTCGAATCTTTCCATTCCCTTTGTTGATTTCTTGTTTGAAATTTGAATTTTGGGTGATTTTTGATTTTTTTTTTTTTTTGAAAATTCGAATGATTGATGTTCTTGGCTTTGAATCTTGATTTTGATGCTTTGCATGTTGTAATGAGTATATGAGTAACCCAAAATGTGCATTTTGCTTGGGAAAAAGATTTGGCATTTTCGCCATTTTTTTTTTTAGTATTCGAAAATTATGAATGAAACTTGTGATTTTTCTTTTTGAAATTTGAATATTGATTTTTGATGATATGCATGTTGCAATGAATTTGTTGGTGTTCCAAAATGTGCATTTTGCTTGAGAAAAGGATTGGCATTTTGCCAACATGAGATGATGATATGAATGTATGATTTTTGATTGATTTTTTTTTTTTTTGAAAAGTGGAACGGATTTTTCCTCCCGTTGATTGAATGCACGTTATGTATGCATGTTATTTTATGAAAATGGGACGGAGTTTTTACTTCCGTAAGATGTAGGATTTCTTTTCTTTTTTTTTTTTGAGATGATGAATGATATGCGTGCATGCATAGGAACTTTTTTTTTTTTTTGAAAATGGGACGGAGTTTTTACTTCCGTAGGAATGCATCTTTTTTGATGAATGCATTGGGATTTGCTTTGTGTCTTTTTGTGGGAGAAAAATGGGGCTATGCTCATTGTATCTTTGTTATCTTTGTCGAATTTTCTTTGAAATTTCATGATGCATATGTATGCCCTTTTTTCGTGCAAATGCAAATGCAATTTTTTTTGACATTTTTTTTTTTTTTTTTTTATGCGGGGTGGAAACAACTACGTTACTGAGCAACCGAACAAGATGAAGACTCGAGGATCGGTGGAGTACGTGGTTGACTTGTGGGACCGGCTTCCGAATGCGGGCCGAGGAGCTTTGCCGAGTCGAGACAGTTGTTGTTGAGACCGGGCTTTGGGAGTTTGTTGAGTGCTTGAGGGGTGGTCAAGTTCCCTAAGAGCAAGGGCTTGATGTTCGCTTTAGCGCGGCAACGGTGGGATGCGACCCACACGTTTCACTTCTTACGGGCGAGGCTACGGTTACGCCTTCCGACTATGCTGCGATCACGGGTTTGTCCTTCAACGGGCGCGGCATTGAGTGGCGGGATGGCTACGGCGATGCGGATCTGCGAGCTCTTACGGGATTTTCCCTATTCCCAAAAAGGGGATGGGGATGGAGTATGCGGTGGTCTACGGGAAGATTGTGGAGACCATTGTGAGCTATGAGGCTGGGGAGGAGAGGATAGGCGCCGTCAGATTGCCGGGGGCCTTCTTGTGGTTTGCTTTTTCGAGCACCCTCTTTGGGCATGCTTTGAGGGACGGCGATCTTTGCCTTCTTGAGGTCCTTGGAGGACATGGAGATGGGGAGATGTCTTGTGGGGAGAGGCGGGTGGCGAGCTTTACTTTGCTCTCGATAGATGCAATTTGGAAGGCTGTGAGCTCCTTATCTTGCTTTGAGTTTGCCACGAGGTATAAGCTCTCTTTTGCTTTCCCCTTCTTTTTTTTTTTTAGCACACACTTTTCTTTTGCCTTTGGATTGATTGGATTTTTACCTTTCGCGGTATGGGCGTTGGAGTTTTTCCACGTCACGATGTGGCGGCAATGGCACGGAGTACGTCGGGCGTATCCGGCCATGCGCTCTTGGTCCAAGCATGCCCTGGAGAAAGATAAGCTCCGGGGGCGTACGACTCTCGGATACGCGGATTGTCTTCCTTTGACGGAGGCTGAGACGGACGAGAGGATGATATTCTATCCACAGGATCGCTTCGAGGTGGCGCAGGTGAAGGGCGCGAGATTTGGACTGTGCGGCGGAGGATTACAGGAGGTCGACTGCGATGCCTATTATACGGGAGAGAGGGTGGCGCGCCGGCATGGCGTGAACTCGCCTTTGAGGACACCGGTGGAGCCTCCCGCCGATATGATGCACCCGAGTGACGGATCTGTGACTGGGATGACTACGAGCCGGCCGGCACTTCTCGGCATTTGTGGCGGCGAGCCGTAACCCGTATTTGTTTTGAGGAGGCTGAGGATGCCTCGGGTTCGGGATAGAGAGGGCTTGGGATCCGCGGTACCCTCGGACGGATTTTTCATATATCCGGGATGGGGTCCGATTGAGGGTGCGAGATCCCTCGGCTGAGCGGCTTCCACGAGCTTTCCGGCCTCGTCCGGTATGAAGGTATGGCTTCTCTTTCATTTTTTTTTTACTTTTGTCTTTTCTTTTCTTTTCTGTCATCATTTCTCGCTTCAAGCTGTTTCGACGCTTTTGCTTTTGTGCGGTTTTCGGAGGTGGTCGTCGAGAAGGCTAAGAAGCAAGTGATCGGAGCTAAGAGATTCATCGGGAGGATGGTCGCTTGCGGGGCTCCTCGAGGCTAGAGCGAGGCGACCACGGCCGGCGCACATCGGGCGGGAGGCTTCCCTATTCGTTCGAGACTTCTTCGAGAGACTCCTCTGTCTCCTCTCATTGATCCCCGCGCGGTGCCGCCTTCGGATCACGTCATTCTCGGGGATCCACACGGGCGAGGACACGTGCGGCATGGTGGGTCGTCTTCGTACGTCCGAGGAGTCCGACGCCTTCACCTTCGGATATGATTTTTCGCGGATCTCGGCTTGCCCTATCGGAGCGTGCCGGTTGGTCCTGACGAGCCTCTTTGCAGAGACGAGGACGATTCGAGCCCGAGATTTTCGGGGCTCCTGAGGAGGCGGGCCGAGTCGCAAGAGGGACCGGGGACGGGCGTCGGGCGCTAGGGATTCGATTGATTACCCCCCTCGATTTTTTTTTAGACTGATTTTTGAGATTTTGAGATTCATGACTCGATTGAGATTTGTACAGTTTATGCACATTTTTTTTTTTTTTTTCTTTTTTTTTTTTTTGAAATGTAATAATTTAGGATTTTATTGATGTTTGTTTGTTTTTTTTTATGCACACTCTCTTTTTTCTTTTTTTTTTTTGGAATGTAATAATTTAGGATTTTATTTTATGAATGCAATGCGGTATGAATGCAATGTTGCATGAGCCCTTTTTTGGCAAGGGTGTTAGTGTTTGGTATATGGGTGGTTTGGGGAGGTTTTGCACGGGTTTCGAGCAACCGGGACGGAATATTCCTCTTTTGGTGTAGCGGCTTGGGTGACATTGCGGATTTTCGATGAATGACAATCATGTCCGCGCGGAGGAGTCCTGCATCGACATTGTCCTTTAATTTTGCTTCGAATCTGGTCTCACTTTATTTCAAATTCAAATATCCTCTTCAACCTCCGGTCCAAACAGACCATTTTCGGGGAGAAAGAGAGAAAAACCATGGAAAACCTTAGAAAAGCTCCATAAAATTGTCCCAAGAATCCCAAATGTCATTCTTCAACAAGTTCAAGGATTGGTCAGGGAGATTATGCATGAGAGGAGGTCCTTCTTTGAAGAAAGGTATAAGGTGAAGTGCTTATGGTCTCTCAAGGAATTGATTCCGGATTATGAGCTTTTGAGGGCTTCTTCCTCATTTTGGGACACTAGAAGGCATGTCTTTTGCCTTTCCTTCAACGAGATTGTTTCGACTGTCGAAGAATTTCGGGCCTTGCTTGGAGGTCCGGAGGTGGAAGAGATAGCGGTTCCTTTGCCCGGAGGGGCTTCTTTTGTTGACAGATTGTGCGTCCTCCTTCATCTTTCCCCGGAGGAAGCGCAAGGTATGATCCGTGGTCCCGATCATTTTGATATTTCCGGCCTTCCTGATAGGTTTAGGGGCCTAGGCTTGGTGGATGATGCCTATTGGGATGCCTTTGCACTTTGTATGTTTGGCACCCTGTTCATGGTCTATTCCTTTGGGATTTGCCATCGGTCTTTGCTGGATGTAGTCGTTCATTGTCGCTTGGGCAGAGATGTTGTACCTCTGATCCTGGGGGAGACTTTCCATGCTCTCGATAGGCTGGCTACCGGGAAGCGGTATATGCACGGGGGCAGCCCATTCCTCTTGACCACGTGGGCGATGGAGCGCTTGGGGATTCTTCGGGAGACTCCGATATGATCAAGCCTTCGACATTCGCCGGGAGAGGGGTTCTTGTAGATTTCGATGATCGGGGCTCATGGGAGCGTTGGATGGGCTGGTCTCCGGACGAGAGGATATCGATGGTCGGTGCCTTGTTGGCGGGTGGAGACTCGCAGAGTGCTTCGGGACGGGTCTCATGTGGTTATGCTTCCGGGGCTTTCTCGGTCCGGCTTCTATATTCCGTCCTTGGTTACGAGACAGTTTCGGCTGGAGCGGAGTTCCTTTGGAGAACTTTGATGATATAGCCATCAGGGTGGTGCCTCCTGTTTCTATGGATGATCCCTCGGTGTTTCCATTTCTTTCCCGAGCATGGAGGTATGACATCTTTCCTCCTCTGGTTATTCTCAGGCGTCCGAGACCGGTGTTCTTGACCACTTGGTACCTGGATTGGTACGAGAGGCATTTAGGAGAGACTCAGATGGCTATTTTGAGACGGCGTGAGGCCATTGTGGGTGTGGAGGACTGACAGGTTTCGAGAGGAGGAGGGCCGAGGCGAGGGCCAACCCTCATGACGGGAGCGGAGACGCGTGACCGACTATGAGGCTTACGTCAAGAGACGGAGAGGAGGGCTCCTATGCTACCGGCTAGGCTACAGGAGATGAGAGATGACGCTAGGGCTACTAAGGCCACGACAGGCTGGTTTGATGGATCCTGTTCCTATACTAGAGCTTGGTAGGAGGAAGACCGACATTTTTCGGTTCGGAAGAAGAAGACTCGAAGGGGGAAGAAGAGGGGAGAGGCCGGTACGAGTGGCTTGGAGTGACTACGAGTTTTCGAGTATCCCTTTCTTGCCATAGCGGACACATTAGTTTGATTATGTATCTTAATTTCTTTTAGCGGGTTGCCGGTTGTAGGAATGAATCGGGCTTAGACTCATCAAAAGTTTTTAACTTGTAATGAATATTTGAATTGCTTGAGTTTTCGAGACGCTTTCATGGTGCGATCAATTGTATTGATGTCAAAGTATGACTTTTATTTATGTTTTAGACCGAACCGTTTCCGCTGCCTACGTTCCCCTCATTTTGAGGAGCTCAGGTCTTCGTAGTTCATCCTGATTTTTTTTGTTTTTTTTTTTTTGTTTTGTTTTTTTTTGTTTTTTTTTGTTCTTTTTTTTTTGGTGCAACCCTGTTTTTTACCTAGCCCCCCTTTTCGGGTTTTCAACCTAGTTGGGTATTACTCTTTTAGCACTCCTCTTTTTTTCTTGTTTTTTTTTGTTTTTTCTTTTTTTACGCGTAGTATCTGCGCAGGCTTGTCACCATTCCTTTGGGTGTACAAAGGGATTCCCGTCGAGGTCCGCAAGTTGCATGGCTCCTCAGGAGAAGATCTTATGGACGACATATGGCCCGACCCATACGAGGCTCCCATTTGCGAGGGGTTGATACTGGGATTTGGGGGCTTTTCTTTTAAAATGAGATCCCCTTCTCGGATCTCCGATGCTTTACTTTCTTGTCGAAGGCTCTGGCCATTCTTCCTTGGTAGGCTCGGATGTGTTCCATGGCCTTCGATCGGCGTTCATCTAGTAGGAGCCAATTCATCATGGCGACTCACTGGAGCCATTCGACCTCGTTGATCCGGCTTTCCGGCGGTATACGGAGCGAGGTATTTCCAACTCGATTGGGAGTACGGCTTCCATTCCGTATGTGAGGGCAAACGGTGTTTCCCCGATTCTTGCGTTTTGGCCCGATGTTACGTAGCCCCGAGTGCAGGTGTAACTTCTCGGGCCAATCTACGCCTTGGACGGCCATTTTCCGGATGATATTTTCCGAGTCTTGTTTCTTTGCATTGACGGCTCCGTTGGTTTGGGGCCTATAAGGAGATGACTTGTGACGGGTTATTCGGAATTACGCCGGCTGGCTGTCGCATTCCCCTTG
This sequence comes from Adenophora triphylla var. japonica, assembly GCA_022495995.1. NCBI lineage: Eukaryota > Viridiplantae > Streptophyta > Magnoliopsida > Asterales > Campanulaceae > Adenophora > Adenophora triphylla. The sequence continues at coordinate 788,973 of JAFEMH010000220.1, forward strand.
AAGTGGGATCCATTATACGAAATGATTTCATTGCAACCCGTATCTGCACATGATGTTTTCTTTGATGAAGAGGGCAACTTTCTTTGAATTGAGGATTTTGTAGGACTTTGCAGAGCATCCTTTCCAATTCCTTCGAAGAAATCACCAATCTGCGTCTCTTTAGGCTCTTCCGCAGTTCCCAGATTCACACTTGTCAAAATCTCTTCGGCAGCTTGGGCTCGATTTTCCTTTTTCGGACAACTTTGCTTAAAGATTTCTTTTGTTGTTTGATTTTTTTTTGTTTAATGTGTCTGCTTCTTTATCTAATGAATTATTAAAAGAAAAATTTTTTATTAATTAATTCATCATTAGTTAAAGTGGCAATTAAGGGATACTCAGAAAGGTTCGTCATTTCATTGAAAACGAAAAGGAATACAGCGCTTGCTACAGACTCGTAGTCTTCAGGCGTAAGGCCATCGGACAACCCTAGAGACTCGATCTTAACAAAGAGAGACTGGGAGGACTTGTCTTAGATTGACACAAAGGGACGGGGGACCGATCCAAGCTTGGTGATCATTTCCTCCTTGGTAGCGGACGGGCACGAGAGGTTTTCCCAATTTTTAGCGGCTTTCTTTGTTGGTGGCCTCATGACTCGGGAAGCTGTCTTTGTTTTTGTTTTCCTTTCTCAATTGCTGCTATCATCTCTTGGACCGAGCCGAGATCAATCGGGTCGGCACCTGGACTTCTTCTTCGAACAATTCTTTGCATAACCGAGACCATCCCAATCATCGAGGGAAATTCCGTGGCCTTAGCTTTTGAGTACTTGTCAATTCGAACCCAGAGCTTCGGATCTTCTGGGCAATCGGGTTTGTGGTGGTAAGCTTCTCGAAGCTGTTCCACCGGGTCGAGCACGCCTCTGAAGGTATACTCACTCTTCATGGTAGTGGTAGCCCCAGTATCTTGGGTAGGTCCGGGAACATTCTACGGACCGGGTTAGCCTTGGTTCCTCTAAACTTGTTGAGGCTATCCTGTAGCTTTAGCCATCTGCCATAGGAGTGGGCTCTGTGATGTTTTCCTGGTTGTGTGGGACCCTTTACAAAGTAGTCGGCCAAATTAGGACTGAAGGGGAGAGATTTAGGGTTGTCGACCGAGACCTTTCTGTGGCGGCTTCAAATCTTTTTCCTTTTGCAGTGTCCATGAGGAGGCCTCATATCCCGGGCCGTGGCGAGTATTCCGTCCTTTCACCTCGATGAGTTTGTGAGTTCCTTGTTGGTGTTTCCCAGGCCAGAGGCCGGGTAGATAGCTCATTTTTCTCATCATTTTCAAGACCGGTGGGATTTTATCCCGAGTGACCGTCGAGATCTATGTTGCACACTTGGGCCTTGGGAGGCTCGGCCAGTGAAGCCCGTTAGCATGAGACCTTCCTCGTCATGTTTGATTTCCAGAATAGGTATTCCGCCCGTATCTGTGCCCTCCAAAGTGACTAAATCCCCGTAAATGGTCGTCGGATCCCCATTCGAGACGAATTTCACACCTTTGGTGGAGGCTTGAGGCGACCCTTGACTGGTGCAGCCAAGGTCTTCCCAATAAGGCATTAAAAGTAATCGGGATGTCAATAACCCGGAATTCCACAGTATCAATTTCGGCCAAACCAGAGGTCCAAGGTAGCAACTCCAAGGACCCGCTCGAGATGTTGAGTCGTAAGCTTTCTGACTTGTGAGGGAGGAGGAAGGCTTCAAGTCTGTAGTCTTGATATCAAGCAAGCTCATGATCTTTGCCGGAAGAATGTTCATTCCGGACCCATTATCAACCAGACCCGAGGAGGCGTCGTTCATCCAACTGGGACCGTGATGAAGAGAGGCTCGTTATGATCGGCCCAAATTGAGGGAGGTCGAGATCTCGTGAAAGTGATTATGTTCCCGTAGTGGATGTTTCCAATCATACGTACCACGTCATCGGGAGTAGCATCGATAGGGACTAGAGTGCGGGCCGTGCTTTCTTCCAAACTTCGGCTTATGGGGATAGGACGAAGTGAGTAGAGACCCGAGGGAAATGTTGGCCTCGTGTTTGCTTCAACCGGGTGAGCACGGGATCCTCTTTCTCGAGTGCGGAGTTTCACTGTCTTAGCATAGGGCGGCGATCTTCTTTCGGTGCTTGATCTCGTGGCCTTCTTATCTCGCCTTGGGATTCCCTTGGAAGATCTGCCCAGATCGGGTCAACAGTTAACTTCCTCATCGGTGCCGTCTCTTGATTTGGATTTCTTCAATGCCTTTGCTAAGGTCAATCGGGGAGCCCTTTTGGCTATTGGCCACCGGTTACGACTGAGCCTAGCAACGGTGAGGGGCCGAGCTGCGGCTCCTTCTGGGCGGCCCTTATAACCTGCTTCCCCAGTCACAGGTTTATGGGTTTGGGGTTGTGTTGTTGCCCCTTGGATGGCCCACAGAGCTAGGGCGTCCTTCGATTCACTCTCATGGCCGGCCTTGCTCATAGTTATCATGCAACAAGAGTCGCTTTTGTCGGGACTCGGCGGCTTTTCGATTTCATCCCTGGTATAGTGCAGCCATTCTGGTTCCTTTCTGTAATACTCAGAGTTGGAGATAATTATAGCGTTACGTATGGGAGGCGCATCCCAGGTATCATGCTAGTTTCTAGGACTTCTCGAAAGCCGACATACATTCGGGAAGGTGACCTCTTCTTGGGTAACCACGACAAGGAGTGTTACTTTGTTCTGGGGTGGATTTGATCTAACCATAGTTATTTTCTCATTTGGGCGGATGGGAGTTAATTTTCCTCTTTCGATCGGTATCTTCGACTATCGGCTGGATCGGACACCCGAAAACCCTTTCCCCAAAGCATGGTAGGCAAGTGTTGAATTCTAAGACATCCACGTGCTCGCATCCATGAAACTTCATGGCCTTCCTGTCCTCGGTCTCATATTCGTCTTCCGAAATTTCTTCGTCGTCGCTTGCTGATAACCAGCCATTGTGCCTGGCTCCAATGGGCTCATTTCCGGCATGATTATTCCAGATTGTTTCCGGATCTGGGGCCTCAGTTGACTCTTCACTCTCGTCATCATCATCATCATTGCTGTCGTCGGAATCTTCTTCCCATACTACCGGGATTTCGGCTGAGAGGGAACGCCGGTCAAACCCGTTGGGGGAATATGGGTGCGTGCAGCCGCAAAAGTTGTCATATGTTCCCATTCCCGGAAGTGGTAATTGTGACTCAGCTTCTCCTCCCAGAAACTGCGGGGGAAGAGTGAGAGGGGGTGGCACGTATTTGACACCAGGTAGAATGCAGAAGGGTTCTTCCTCCTCTGATTCTTCAGTTTCACTGCCTTCGGGGTTGTATTTGACTTCTACAATAGCCAGTTTGTGGAAGTGTACTAACCATCTTCTCGATTGTTCTAACCATCTTGTGTAAATGGTCCTCTCATGTTTTGACCGGAACAGCCCCAACTCTTCGGTATTGGCCTTCCCTTCATCCGAGAAATAGCGGGCCTCGTATTCTTGCAAGGAGTCTCTGACATGAGACCAAGATGGGTTGATTCGTTCGATATCCTCAAGGCCGAGGGGAATCCGAATTCAGATCCTCGACGAGGTTGGCCACGGGTATTTGGGGACCTTCATCAAGCATCTTCCCGGGCATGCGAAGATTCTCCGCATTCAATCATATTCACCGATTATTGTTCCTTGGCGGCGGATTTTTGATCGTGTTAGGCCCTTCGGGGCCTTCCAACTTTCCTTGCTCTATTAGCCCCTGGATTGCCTTTTTCAGAGTAAAGCGCTGTCGGGCCGATGTCCGTGAGCTTGATGAAAAGCACAATACTTTGTAGTATCCACGGGAGCATTCGGATTCGGGTTGGAAATTCTCCAAAGGCTTGAGCAAAGCAAGTTTCCTTCTTTCACCATCCCCTAAAGATGTCATTCAGAGGCATTCCAAAGTTTTCGAGACTCATGACCCGTGGTCCGGGGCTCGGCCTGGTTTTCCGGGAGCAAAAGGAGTCGTGTTGTTACATTCCTGTCCCGCATAGTGAATCATCTCTTTGCCTTTAGCAGAGCGAGGGCAAAGCTGTTTGCGGGAGGAGCCCGATATACCAGAGTGCGAGGTGCAAAGCGGCCCGGTTGCGATTGTAGGCCTTTTCAAACTTAGCTGCAGAGTTAACCATGGCCCGTAAGTCTCGAGTATGGGAAGTGACTGAGGGAGGCTCTCGAGATGTGGTTTCAAGCATGACCGGAAGATGTCCAGCTGTTCCTCTTCGGAAGGAGGGATGGCCATTTCACCGAGTTTCGCATTCCACCGCTTGTAAAAGTCCCCAACATTCTCATCGTGACGCTACACCGTTGTTTGTAGGTCAACCCTATTTGTTTCCCATTCCAAGTTGGCCTTATATTTCTCTCTGAAGGCATTGGTAATCTGGTCCCATGTAGCCCTGGCTTCGGGTTTCAAACGGAAGAACCACTTTAAGGCACTGGACTTCAAGGATAGACTGAAATAGTCGCCTAACCGCCGATTGGTACATCCTTTGGCTTTCATCGCCAAGGTATATGTGTCCAAATGGGTTTTCGGGCATGCGGTCCCATCAAAGAGATCCAGATTAGGCATCACGAATTTGTGGGGCAGAGGAACAATGGAGTCCGGTTGCAGTAGGCCGGAAGGCATTTCTTAGCAATGGTTCGACGATCTGCGCTTTCATTTCTTTGTGTTGTTCCATGAACCAGGCCAGATGAGGGTCTTGTGGCGGAGCCATGGCATTCAAACCAGCGACTGAGCTAGAGAGAGGAGCTACTACTGGCGGCAGACTGGTAGAGGGAACGGCCGATCCGGGGACGTAGGTGAAAACTCTCGTCCCGGGCCGAGTTACCCTGGGAGCATGAGTAGGAGCCTCGAGCAAAAGGATAGAACTCTTGCGGCTTGCTGTTGATTTTCAACTCGGCAAAGTAGGTGGAGGCAGCCCCGATGTAGCCGGATAACTTGGATTTCAGTGGGGCCCGTAAGTAGGCTTGAGTGCGGGCCGCTGTCCCGATTGTTGAATTGCATGGCCGCACACGTGGTGAAGGTGTGTAACCTGGGGGGTACTGCGGTCCCGGTGATTCGATGACACCGGGATGGAGGCTTGGTAACCCATAGAAGTCTGAGTGAGGAATGGATTTGTGTGAGGAGCAGCTGAACTAGTACTGTTCTCGAGGAGGGGCTCCTGATCGTGGCCCAAAACCAAGTTGTGGCGGCATTCCGAACCGCGTGGCCGCCGCTGTGAAGGTCCGGATTGATCGGTTCCGAACCGAGGCGGGATCCCGATTAGCCGTGGCATTCCGAGATAGCCCCAACCATGAGAAGACATTCCGTACCGATTTTGCCCCCACCGATTTGTGCCGTCTGCCGCATGGATCCGTGGTCTGTGGTTGGGGAGCCGGGCCGACCCGAAAATCGGGAGCATAGGTTTGATAGTGGCACCATAGGAGGTGGGTGGTGGCATCCTGGTGTAGTCAGGGCGACTGAGAGTGGGGTTGGCATCCTCGTCTTCTTCCACGGTGAAGGTACCATCCGGATTGAGGCTGGCGGCCAGACCATGGCTCTTAATAGCCTCCATAAGGCTGTTTAGCTGTGCTTCCTGTCGTAACCTCATCTCGGTTCGCTAACCGATTCCACCGTTGCTCTGTCCCGAGGGGTCCCTGAGGCGGAGTGACGTTATCCCCATCATTACCGGCCGATGCGTACATTCTGAAACCCGGAGTCGGAACAAACGGCGAAGCTGATGACGCGCTCGACTCTTCCCAACTAATCAAACGATGACCCGGTGCCCGAAACCAACCTTTGTGAGGAGCTGCGGGGGAAAGGACACGAAGGTTCAGATGTCTGGGAATGGAAGGAGGGTAGGTGTTTGGGCATTAGGCTCATGCAACATGCGATTATTTGTTCACGTTTACTTAAAACATGCTTTATTAACCTAATCGGTTGGAAAAGATTGCTCTTCTTTTTCGCAAACTACTCGGGATCTCGGATCGGTGGGTCCCGTCACTACGTCTATAAGCCCCTCGTATTCCACCCGTATTTCGACCTCCCAGGTGGGATGCCCCGGGCGAGGGTCCTATAGGGCAAGCGGGTCCCACCGACCGAAAGAAAAACGATCCTAAAGGTCTGACGGGTAATCGAGTCTTAACGAGCATTCGATGTAAATTACGGACAAAGCTGACGTCAAAAGTCAAGATCATGTCCGGGGGCTCGACGAAAAGTCGGCATGATTTGGACTGATAAGCGTCCACGATTGATCTTGACTTGTCGTCGCTAGGCCGTAATTAGGCATGGAATAATCATTAATCCTTGATGACTCAGTGTCAATGCTGGGAGTCAGTGTATAATTTGTGCCAGCCAGAGCCGAAGTCAAGGCGCCGGTCAATATCTTGGTCAAAGTCTGCGGCGGAAAACCGGCAGAACTTCGACTGATTAGGGTCCCCGAAAGATATTGAGTCGGTATGCCGACAAAGGCTTGAAAGGAAAGGTCTATACACAGACAGGGCATGACACAGACAAGACTAAAAACCAACCGGGTCTCGGACAAAGTGTGTCACGGACAAGTGCATGGTCGACACGAGGCTCCATGGGATGTTTGGGTAGTCCTGTGCTCATCCGAGAGGCGTAATAAGACCAAACGGACCGCGACAAGGATTTCCCCGGGTTAGGGACGTAGTGTGCAGTGTACGGTCACGTGCGCGTAGTGTGCAAGCAGTCTATATTATTTTTCTGAGTAAAATAGAAAAAAAATTTATGTGTCTTAAAAATATGATGCATGATTTTTTTTTGAAAATTTTCTTTTTTTTTTTTTGAAAATCCCTTTTTTTTTTTGAATTTTTTTTTTTGAAATTTAATGAACACATAAGCACGTAAGCACGAAAATTCCGACAGTTAGGGACATTATTCCGACAGTCAAAATTTTGACTTTCTCCGAGGCGGCCAAAACAACACGAAAACCGTGCAAAAATCAACACACACACAAAAATGATTTTCAAAGCCGGACGGAAGCTTGACCTCAAAAAGCCTTTTTTTTTTTTTTTGAAAACGGTGATACCGGTACGTGGGATTGTTAGACCACAATTTATCCCCGACTCGTGTTAGGAGGCGGTAACGGGAAGTTTAATGGTTCCCACCAATATACCAAATACCATTTTTTTTTTTTTAAAAAAAAAAGCTTATTCCCCAGCGGAGTCGTCACTGTGATGATGTGTCGCCATTTCGCGGGAAAAAATTCGATTTTTCGCGTTTCTTTGAAAAAAATCAAATAAAACCCGGAAAAAAGAACGGAGTCGCCACGCCATTTTTGTTTTAAGGGCCAAAACTTTGAAAAAAGCCCGAGATCAGAAATTTGGGTTCGGAGGTCATGTTACACGCCGGGAAGGACGTTAGTGTGCACCCGGAATGCCTCGTTAAACGAGTCTTCCAAGCTGAAAATCATTTGTGTGTGTGTGTGTGTGTGTGTTTTGGCCAAAATAATTTGAAACTCAGAAAAGTAAAAATTTGGATATCTTTTTAAGACTTTAAACTGATCCCATGATTTTTTGGAAGATTTTTGGATTGAGATTTGGTACTCAAAAGACCTTTTGAAGTTGAGAGCCACTTCCGCCAGAATGAAAAAGGCAGTGGACCTTTGATTTTGAAATGGATTCAAGGGTCTTAAAACTTCATAATCTGGATAAACTCAGAGAATGAAAGTTGTTCCAGATACCTTAAATAAGATTTTTGCGAAGGAATTTTCCATTTTGGAGAAGATTTGAGGGGTCAAAACCTTCTGGAAACCTCAGATATGAGATCTGGATTCCCAGAAGCTGATGAACTAGCCTCTGAAAGAAAATTTGAAAAGAGGAGTTTTACTCACCCAAAAAATAAAGTAAAAATATGTATGGAAATATCTGGATGTTGGCTACAAAAAGTGTTTTGTAGTAAACACCAAATTCCACATTTATCTGTGTCCAAAAAATTAGACCATGGACTGAGGTCTGAGGAAATTGCTACTGGACAGCAACTTCTCAAGAAAGAAAATATGATATTAAGGGGGGTTTTGCATCCATGCTTGTCCCCATTTCCCTAGGTTTTGGTTAGTGATCACTTGAAATTTTAGTGGTGAATCAACTATACCAAACCATCCTTGGGGTACATTAGGACTAAGCACTTTATTTGCTTGGGAAGGGAAATTTTATCCTTTGAAAATGAGATTTGATGCTTGAAAATGGTTTTTAGGGTTTTGAAAATGCATTTGCAAGAAAACAAGAACACATTAAAGAAAATGTTGATCCTTGTAGAAGATCATCCATGGAGATGGACTTCCATGGTGATCTTCTTGGATCTTAAGACAAGAAGAAGAATGAACTACATTTTGTAGTTTGAAGATGCATGCATGGATGAGAGATTTAGGGTAAGAAGAGGGAGGTTATACCTATCTTCCTTGAGTTTGTGTTTGAATGGGTTCAAGGCTTGAATGTGTTTAGGGTTTGAATTTGAGAGTGAGTGTGAGTTGGGAAAGATTCAAGAGAAAATGGTGACAATTCAAGTGAATTCTCACTGTTTTCTCTCTATATTTCGCCAGAGGTTCAGTGCAAATTGTGTTGTGGCTCCTTTTTTTTTGTGACTGGAGGGCTCAATTTATAGCCCTCTGAATTTTACAAAGATGTCCGCGCGGATGGGATTGGTGGCGTGCACTGTTCATTAAATGCAGCTCCAAGCTTTGGACACAAGGAATAAAATTCAAAAATATCAGCAGAAAATGTTTTTCAACTTGCTGTTTCGGGATTTTCTTAATTCTTTTGCTTTTTAAGATTCCTTTGAAGGTTTATCTTTAAATAGCAATGCCCATTTTGCCCTCACTTTGTTAGAAATGTTAAGATTGTTAGGAATTGTTAGAAATGTTATAACTTTCGTTAATTTTCTAACGAAAATTCTAACAAGCTCAAATTGGAGCACTTACAGTAGCCCCTCGGCGACGGCGCTTTCGAAGGAAGCGGGGTCGTCGATAAGAGTAAGGCTCCATATTTGGCGGGATGATCGAGTGATCGGGTGGTGAACCTAGCGATAGGCTACCTACGTATCCCGAATGGGAATCAAGCTGATCGTAGTTCGGGTCTTTGACCCTGGAGATGATGGCGTTTAGGTGCCTCGAACCCGATGAGCGAGTTCCTGGTTGGTTGCCGGAGAGAAACTCTGCCGGGATAAGAGATGACCATTTTTGGCCCGATGGCTATCCGCTCTCTGGGATAGGAATGACCATTTTCTTCGATGGCTATCCGCTCTGGGGATGATTGCGATTTATCGCTTTCCTAGTGACAGCGTTTTAGGTGCCTCAAACCTTGGAGATGGCGTTTTAGGTGCCTCGAACCTTGGAGATGGCGTTTTAGGTGCCTCGAACCTTGGAGATGGCGTTTTAGGTGCCTCGGACCTTGGAGATGGCGTTTTAGGTGCCTCGAACCTTGAAGATGGCTTTTTAGGTGCCTCGAACCTGGGGATAGGAATGACCATTTTCTTAATTCTTTTGCTTTTTAAGATTCCTTTGAAGGTTTATCTTTAAATAGCAATGCCCATTTTGCCCTCACTTTGTTAGAAATGTTAGGATTGTTAGGAATTGTTAGAAATGTTATAACTTTCGTTAATTTTCTAACGAAAATTCTAACAAGCTCAAATTGGAGCACTTAAAGGAGTCGCCACGCCATTTTTGTTTTAAGGGACAAAACTTTGAAAAATGCCCGAGATTAGAGATTTGGGTTCGGAGGTCACGTTACACGCCGGGAAGAACGTTAGTGTTCACCCGGAATGCCTCGTAAAACGAGTCTTCCAAGCTTAAAAACCATTTGTGTGTGTGTGTGTGTGCGTGTGTTTTGGCCAAAATAAGTTGAAACTGAAAAGTAAAAATTGGGAACTCTTTATTAGACTTTGAACAAATCCCATGATTTTTGGTGTGATTTTTGGGTTGAGTTTTGGGACTCAAAAGATTTTTTGAGGTTGAAAACCAATTCTGTCAGAATGAAAAAGGCAGTGGACACCTGATTTTAAAATGGATTTAAAGGCTTCAAAATCTCAGAATATGGAAAACGTCCGAGAATAAAAGTTGTTCAAAACACCTTAAATAAGGTTTTTGTAAAAGAAATTTTCATTTTGGAGATGATTTGAGGGACCAAAACCTTCTGTAAATCTCAGATGTGAAATCTGGATTTCCAGAGACTGATGAACTGACCTTTAAAAGATAAATTGAAAAATGGAGTTTTACTCACGCAAAAAATAAAGTAAAAATATTTCTGGAATTATAAGGATGTTGGATACAAAAAGTATTTTGTAGTCAACACCCAATTCCAAGTTCTTCTGTGTCCAAAAAATTAGACCATGGACAGAGGTCTTAGAACAATGCTACTGGACAGCAAGATGTTCTTGAGGGAAAATGTGATTTTTGGGGGATTTGCATCCATGTTCACCCCATTTTCATCCCTAGACTTGATTCCACTACTTTTTTTTAAGTGGTTATCATATTCAAGTCATCCTTGGGGAATTTATGGGGTTTAAACATGTCCTTTGCAAAGGAAAAGGGGATATTTTGTAGAGATGAAATTAAAGAGAAAAATCAACTAGAGATTTAAAATGTGGACCATTTGAGATGGTCATTCATGAAGATGAACTTCAAGATGACCATCTTAGGTCAAGACTTAAGTTAAACTAGACATAAAGTAAATCAAAGTAAGAAGAACAAGATGAACAAGAAGTTAAAAGGGAGTTTTAGGGTTTAGAGAAGGAGGGCTTTACCAATGGTGACACCCTATCTTCCTAGGCTTGGAATTTGACTTGAGGAGTATCAAGATTTGGTGTTTGAATTGAGGAGTATCAAGATTTGGTGTTTGGATTTGTGTTTGAGTGGATTCAAGGCTTGAATGTGTTTAGGGTTTGATGATAGAGTTGGTCAAAGAGAAAACAAGTAGATAACACTTAAGTCCTCTATGTTTTCTCTCTAATCCTCCTCTTTGGTGGTGGTTTAAGCTTGAGCTTGTGTGTATTTAAGAATGATTTGAGAGTGTTTGGAGTGGAATTGGGAAAGATTCAAGAGAAAATGGTGGCAATCTTAGGATTCCCACTGTTTTCTCCCTATTTTTCGCCAAGGTGCAGCTTCTGTGAGCAAATTGTCTTGTGTAGACTGAGAGAGGAGGGTTCAATTTATAGGCCACTGTGAGAAGCAAACTCATCCGCGCGGATCTGAGTGCAGGCGTGCACTGTTCATCTGCTACAGTGCAGGCTTTGGACAGGAGGAATATTTTCAGAAAATTCAAACTGGTTGCTGTTTTTCAGCTTGCCAATTCGGGTTTTTTCAATTTCTTTTGCTTTTTTGAGATTCCTTTCCTTGTTTATCTTCAAATAGCAATGCCTACTTTACCCTTGCTTTGTTAGAAAAGTTAGGAATTGTTAGAAATGTTAGGGATGTTAGAACTTTCGTTAATTTTCTAACGAAAAAGCTACCAACTCAAATTGGAGCACTTACATCATCCCAATCATCTGAAATGGTCTCTGTGGTTTTAGCCTTTGGCACTGTTAATTCAAACTCAGGCTTCGGGCCTTCCTGGACAATCGGAATTGTGGTAGTGAGCTTCTCGAACTGTTCTACTAGGCTTGGCACGCCTTTAAAGGTAATCTCACTTTCCATGGTGGTGGTAGCCCGAGGTATCTTGGGCAGATCCGCAAACATCCTTCGGACTGGGTTGGCTTCGTTTCCCCTGGACTTTCTGAGATCATCTTGCAGCTTCAGCCATCCTTCTGTAGGTTCTTTGACTGTGGCATTCCCATGCTGTGTAGGACCTTTGACGAAGTAGTCAGCCAGATTAGGACTGAAAGGGAGAGATTTAGGGCCGTTGACCGGGACCCTTCCTGTGATAGTTTCTTTCCTTTGTAGAGCAAATTCCTTTCCCTTTACAATTTTCCCCGAAGTCGGTTCATACCCAAGGCCATGGCGAGTTTTCTGCTCTTTCACCTTGATGAGTTTGTGAGTTCCTTGTTGGTGCTTCCCTAGACCGAGGCCAGGTAGATAGCTCATCTTCCTCATCATTTTCAAGACCAGAGGGATTTTATCTCGAGTGATTGTCAGATCTACGTTGCAAACTTGGGCCTTAGGAGGCTCGACCGTGAAGCCTGTTAGCATGAGACCTTCCTCATCATGTTTGATTTCCAGAATAGGTATTCCACCTGTATTCGTGCCCTCCAAGGTGGCTAGATCCCCGTAAATGGTTGTCAAATCCCCATCCGAGATGAATTTCACACACTGGTGGAGGCTCGAAGCAACCCCCTTGACCTGATGCAGCCAAGGTCTTCCCAATAAGGAATTAAAAGTGATCGGAATATCGATAACCTGGAATTCCACCGGTATCAATTTCTTGCCAAACCAGAGGTCCAAGGTAGCAACTCCGAGGACTGCTCGAGATGTCGAGTTGTAAGCTTTGACTGTTAGGGAGGAAGGCTTTAAGTCTGTGGACTTGATGTCGAGCAGACTCATGATCTTAGCCGGGAGGATATTCATTCCGGACCCATTGTCGACCAGGACCCGAGGGAGGCGTCGTTCATCCAATTGGACTGTGATGAAGAGAGGCTCGTTATGATCGGCCCCGAATTGAGGGAGATCGAGATCTGTGAAAGTGATTATATTCCCATAATGAATGTTCCCAATCAACTGCACCACATCATCAGGAGTATCATCGATAGGCACCAGAGTGCGAGCCAGGCTTTCTTCCAGCTTTAGCTTATGGGGATAAGACGAAGTGAGCAGGGACCATAGAGAGATGTTGGCCTGTGTTTGCTTCAACTGGGTGAGCACGGGATCCTCCTTTTCGAGGTCAGGAGCTTCGGCTGTCTGGGCATAGGGGAGGCGATCTTCCTTTGGTGCTTGTTCTGCCGCCTTCTTATCTGTCTTGGGGTTCCCCTGGTAGATCTGCCCGGATCGGGTCAACAGGTTGACTTCCTCATCAGTCGCTTCTTGACTAGATTTCTTCAACGCTGCTAAGGTCAACGGGGGAGCTTTTTCGGCTACCGGCCACTGGTTCTGACGGAGTCTAGCAACGGTGAGGGGCTGAGCTTGAGCTGTATTGGCTCCTTCCTGGGCAGCTTTTAAAACTGCTTCCCATGTCACAGGCTTTTGAACCCGGGATTGCGTTGCTGTTCCCTGGATGGCCCATAGAGCTAGGGCGTCCTCCGATTTTCCCTTATAGCCTGCATTGCACATGGTTATCATACAACTGGAATTGCTATTTTCAGGGCTTGGCGGTTTTTCGATTTCATCTCCGGTATAATGCATTCCTTTCTGTAATACTCAGAGCTGGAGCGATTATAGCACTCTGTGTGGGAGGAGCATCGGGTATCATGCCGGTTTCCAGGACTTCTCTTAGAGCTGAAATACATTCGGGGAAGGTGATCTCTTCTTGGGTAACCCTGACAAGGATCGTTACTTTGCTTTGGGGTGGATTTGATCTGACCATGGTTATTTTCTCGTTGGGAAGGATGGGAGTCAGTTTCCCTCTCTCTAACAGATCTTCAACTATCAGCCTGGATCGGGTGTCTGAAAATCCCTTCCCCAAAGAGTGGTAGGCAGTGTTGAACTCTATGACGTCCACGTGCTCAGCCCCAGGAAACTTCATGGCCTTCATATCCTCGGTTTCATAATCGTCCTCCGAAGTTTCTTCGATCTTATGACTGTCAGCCTCCATTTCATCATACATCTTCTTCCTTTCACCCTTGCAAGTAGGGCAACCACAAGTAAAGGACAGGCAATGTTCACTTCCGTGGTTTGACGCAACGGCTCGGTAGATCTGGGTCCAAATGAGGAGTACCCGGGGTCCACTGTCGGGTACAGGAGCAATTAAGAAAGCGTCATATGGGTCCATGGGTATGAAGGCGACTGGGGAGACAATTAGATTTATAACCCTTCTCAGTGACTCTATGCACTCGGTGTGTTCAAGCGGCTCAGCAGTGACCCTTACTGTTGTGATGCCATCTGTTCTAGGGAAGGAAGAAAAAGATCCGATGACGTTTACGAATTCATCGTCTCCGGTCACTGAAAACCTCCCTTTTCGACCAAGGCTTCGATGAACCTTCTCCATTCGCCCGTTAGGTCCTTATAGGGGACATTGTGCTCTAGGACTTTGGATATGTATGGATCTGGGCGTGGGCTTTGTTGTTCCTCATCCTCTGAAGTATCCGGACACTGGCCACAAGTACATCTTACGAGTGACACCTCGTGGGGGCCCGTCCCCATCGGTATTTGACCCGCATTTTCTGGTGGTCCTTCATCGTCGCTTGCTGACGACCAACCATTGTGTCTGGCTCCCGTGAGATTATTTCTGGCATGATTGTTCCAGATTGATTCCGGGTCTGGGGCCTCAGTTGACTCTTCGCTCTCGTCATCATCATCGTCATCGCTGTCATCGGAATCATCTTCCCATACTACTGGGACTTCGGCTGAGAGGGAACGCCGATCAAACCCATTAGGGGAATATGGGTGCGTGCAGCCGCATAAATTGTCATATGCCCCCATTCCTGGAAGTGGTAATTGCGACTCAGCTTCTCCTCCCAGAAACTGCGGGGGAAGAGTGAGAGGGGGTGGCACGTATTTGACTCCAGGCAGGATATAGAAGGAATCCTCCTCCTCTGATTCTTCACTTTCACTGTCCTCGGGATCGTATTTGGTTTCTCCTAGAGCCAACTTGCAGAAGTGTACTAGCTCCAGATGTTCATCGGCCTCTTTGCTGATAAGCCCCAGTACAGGCGCCCGTCTGAAGCTTTCTTGCTCAATCTTCCTTGACTGCTCTAACCATCTCGTGTAAATGGTTTTCTCATGTTTTGACCGGAACAGCCCCAGTTCTTCAGTATCGGCTTTCCCTTCATCCGAGAAATGGCGAGCCTCATATTCTTGCAAGAAATCTCTGACATGAGACCACGGTGGGGTGACTTGTTCATCATCCTCAAGGCTGAGGGGAAATCCGAATTCATGATCCTCGACAAGGTTGGCCATGGGTATTTGGGGACCTTCATCAGTTTCCGCATCTTCCTGGGCATGCGAAGGTTCTCCGCTTTCAATCATATTTACCTGGTTATGGTTTCTTGGCAGAGGATTTTTGACTGTATTAGGCCCCTCGGGGCCTTCCAACTTTCCTTGCTCTATCAAGCCTTGGATTGCCTTTTTCAGAGTAAAGCAGTTATCGGTCAGATGTCCGTGGGCTTGATGAAAAGCGCAATACTTTGTAGTATCCACGGGAGCATTCGGATTCCTGGGTTGGAAATTCTCCAAAGGCCGCAGCAAGCCTTCTTTCACCAATCCCCTAAAGATGTCGTTCAGAGGCATCCCAAAGTTTTCGAGGTTTATGACCCGTGGTCTGGGCTCAGCTGGTTTTCTGGGAGCAAAAGGAGTTGTGTTATTACATTCCTGTCCCGTGTAATTAATCACCTCTTTGCCTTTAGCGGGAGCAGGAGCGGTGTTGGAGGTAGGAGCCCTGTATCTGTAGGCAGGTGGAGCAGCCGGCTGTTGATTGTAAGCCTTTTCAAACTTAGTTGCGGAGTTAACCATGACCCGTAAGTCTGAGTACGGGAAATGACTAAGGGAGGTTCTCAGATGTGACTTCAGGCATGACTGGAAGATGTCCAACTGTTCCTCTTCAGAAGGAGGGATGGCCATCTCACTGAGTTTCAGGTTCCACCGCTTGTAGAAATCCCCAACACTCTCGTCGGGACGCTGCACGGTTGTCTGCAAGTCAACTCTATTTGTTTCCCATTCCAAATTAGCTTTGTACTTCTCTGTAAAGGCACTGGTGATCTGATCCCATGTAGCCCTGGCCTTGGGTTTTAGGCGGAAGAACCATTTTAGAGCACTGGATTTCAAGGAGAGACTGAAATAGTCAGCCAACTGCTAATTGGTGCATCCTTTGGCCTTCATTGCCAAGGTATATGTATCCAGATGAGTTTTCGGGCATGCAGTCCCATCAAAGAGATCCAGATTAGGAATCACGAATTTGTGGGGCAGGGGAACAATGGAGTCCGGGTCCGTAGCCTAAGGCGTACTTTTAGCGCCAATTCAAGCACCGCGCTTTCATTTCCTTGTGCTGTTCCATGAACCAGGCCAGATGAGGATCTTGTGGTGGAGCCATTGCATTCAAGCCAGCGACTGAGCTAGAGAGAGGAGCTACCACTGGCGGCAGACTAGTGGAGGGAACGGCTGTTCCGAGGACGTAGGTGAAAACCTGTCCTTGGCCCAAATTACCCGGAGGGGCGTGAGTAGGAGCCTGGGCAAAGGGATAGAACCTTGCGGCCTGCTGTTGATTTTCAACTGGAAAAGAGGGTGAAGGCAGTCCTGATGTGGCTGGGTAGCTTGAATTTTCGGAGTGAGGCCCATAAGTAGGCTTAAGTGCGGGCTGCTGTCCCTGATCGTTGAATTGCATGGCTGGCTGTAGCGATGGTGTATAACCCGGGGGATACTGCGGTCCCGGTGATTCTGATGAAACTGAGATGGAGGCTTGGTAACCCTGAGTGAGAAATGGGTTTGTGAAAGCTGTGTGAGGAGCAGCTGAGCTAGCATCATTCTGAGGAGGGACTCCTGACTGTTGACCTGAACCAGACTGTGGCGGCATTCCAAACTGTTGCTGTGGCACTTTGAACTTTTGCTGCGAAGGTCCGGATTGATCGGTTCCAAACTGAGGCGGGTTCCCAATTAGCTGTGGCATTCCGAGGTAACCCCAACCATGGGAAGACACTCCGTACTGATTTTGTCCCTACTGAGGAACTGCGAACTGATTTGTGCCGTCAGGATGCATGGATCCAGTGGTCTGTGGTTGGGGAGCTGGCTGACCCAGAGACCGAGAAGCATGGGTTCTGGTAGTAGTACCATAGGAGGTGGGTGGTTGCATCCTAGAGTAATCAGGGCGACTGAGAGTGGGATTGGGATCCTCTTCTTCTTCCACGGTGAAGGTGCCATCAGGATTGAGGCTGGCGGCCAAACCATGGCTCTTAATAGCCTCCATAAGGCTATTCAGCTGTGCTTCTTGTCGCAGTCTCATCTGTTCGGCTAACTGATTCCATTGCTGTTCTGTTTGAGGAGTCCCAGGAGGCGGAGTGATGTTGTCCCCATCGTTACCCGATGCGTACATTCTCAAACCCGGAGTCGGAACAAACGGTGAAGCCGACGATGCGCTTGACTCTTCCCAGCTGATCAAACGGTGACCCGGTGCCCGAAACCAAGCTTTGTGCGGAGCTGCGGGGGGAAAGACACGAGGGTTCAGATGTTTGGGAACGAAGGAGGGTAGGTGTTTGGGCTTTGGGCTCATGCAACATGCAGTTATTTGTTCTAGTTTACTTAAAACGTATTTTATTAGCCTAATCGGTTGGAAAAGATTGCTCTTCTTTTTCGCAAACTACTCTGGATCTTGGATCAGTGGGCCCCATCACTACGTCTATAAGCCCCTCGTATTCCACCTGTATTTCGACTTCCCAGGGCGGACAACCCCGGGCGAGGGTCCTATAGGGCAAGCGGGTCCCACCGACCGAAAAGAAAAACGATCCTAAAAGTCTGGCGGGTAATCGAGTCTTAACGAGCATTCGATGTAAATTACGGACAAAGCTGACGTCAAAAGTCAAGATCATGTCCGAGGGCTCGACGAGAAGTCGGCATGATTTGGACTGATAAATGTCCACAATTGATCTTGACCTGTTGTCAGTTAGGCCGTAATTAGACATGGAATGATCATTAATTCTTGATGACTCAGTGTCATGCTGGGAGTCAGTGTATAATTTGTGCCAGTCAAAGTCAAGGCGCCTGTCAATATCTGGTCAAAGCCCGTGACGGAAAACCGGCAGGACTTCGACTGATTAGGGTCCCGAAAGATACTGACTTGGTAGGCCGACTAAGGCTTGAAAGGAAATGTCTATACACAGACAGGGCATGATACAGACCAGACTAAAAACCAACCGGGTCTCGGACAAAGTGTGTCACGGACAAGTGCATGGTCGACACGAGGCTCCATGGGATGTTTGGGTAGTCCCGTGCTCGCACCGAGAGGCGTAATAAGGCCAAACAGGCTGCTACTGGGATTTCCCCGGGTTAAGGACGTAGTGTGCAGTGTAAGGCCAAGTGCGCGTAGTGTGCAAGCAATCTATCTTCTTTTTCTGAGTAAAATAGGAATTTTTCATGTGTCTTAAAAAGTATGATGCATGCACAAAATGGTTTTTTTTTTTTGGAAATCTTTTTTTTTTGAGAATCTTTTTTTTTGAAAATTTGATTTTTTTTTTTTTGAAATATTTTTTTTTTGATTTTTTTTTTGAAAGTAAATGAACACATAAGCACATAATTCAAGGCAACGGGTCCGGTAGTCAAAATTTTGACTTTTTCGAGGCGGCCAAAACAACACGAAAATGTGAAAAATCAACACACACACGACAAACGGTTTCAAATGCCGGGACGAAAGCTTGAACCACAAAAGCTTTTCTTTTTTTTTTTGAAAAGATAAAACTTATTTGTCCCCAGCGGAGTCACCACTGTAACGAATATGTTGCCACCGGAAAATTTGATTTTTCCTTCTTTTTGAAAATCAAAAACACGGAGACGGAGTCGCCACGCCATTTTTGTTTTAAGGGCCAAACCTTTGAAAAATGCCCGAGATTAGAGATTTGGGTTCGGAGGTCACGTTACACGCCGGGAAGAACGTTAGTGTTCACCCGGAATGCCTCGTTAAACGAGTCTTCCAAGCTTAAAAACCATTTATGTGTGTGTGTGTGTGTGTTCCTTTGGCCAAAATAAGTTCAAACCGAGAAAAATAAAAATTGGGAACTCTTTATAAGGCATTAAACAAGTCCCATGATTTTTGGTAGGATTTTAGGGTTGAGCTTTGGTACTCAAAAGATTTCTTGAAGTTGGAAATCAATTCTGCCAGAATGAAAAAGGCAGTGGACACTTGATTTTAAAATGGATTTAAGAACTTTAAAACTTCAAAATCTGGGAAAAGTCCGAGAATGAAAGTTGTTCAAAACATATTAAGTAAGGTGTCTACAAAAGACTTTTCTATTTGGAGATGATTTGATATACCAAAAACTTCTGGAAATCTCAGATATGAAATCTGGATTTCCAGAGACTGTTGAACTGACCTTTGGAAAATAATTTAAAAAAGGGAGTTATACTCATGAAAAAAATAAAGTAAAAATATGTCTGGAATGCTACGGATGTTGGATACAAAAAGTAATTTGTAGTCAACACCCAATTCCAAGTTCTTCGGTGTCCAAAAAATTAGACAATGGACTGAGGTCTTAGAACAATGCTACTGGACAGCAAGATGTTCTTGAGGGAAAATGTGATTTTAAAGGGGGTTTTGCATCCATGATTGTCCCCATTTTCTTAGGCTTTGATTAGTGATCACTAAAAATTTTAGTGGTGAATCTACTATATCAAGCCATCCTTAGGGTACATTAGGACTTAAACACTTCATTTGATTGGGAAGGGGGAGATTTAACTTTGAAATCAAGATTTTATGTATGAAAATGGTTTTAGGGTTTTGAAAATATGTTTGTAAGAAGTAAAAACAATTTTGAAAGAAATGAGATGCATGCATGGATGAGAGAGATTTAGGGTAGGGAGAAGGAGGTTATACCTATCTTCTTTTGTGTTTGAGTTTGAGGCTTGGATTTAAGAGTGTTTGAGGCTTGAATTTGAGAGTGATTAGTGAGTGTGATTTGGGAAAATAATTCAAAGAAAAAGGTGGCAATTCAAGGGAATTCCCACTGTTTTCTCTAGTATTCTCGCCAAGGTGTTGCTGTGAATGAAGTTGTAGCTCTTTATTTCTGAGACTGAGGGGTTCTATTTATAGCCCTCTGAAATCTTCAAAAGTATCCGCGCGGATAAGAACCTCAGCGTGCACTGGCCATGTTTTTCAGCTTGCCAATTCGGGTTTTTTTACAATTTCTTTTCTTTTTGAGATTCTTTTCTTGGCTTAACCTTAAATAGCAATGCCTACTTTGCCCTTACTTTGTTAGAAAAGTTAGGAATTGTTAGAAATGTTAGGAATGTTAAGACTTTCGTTAATTTTCTAACGAAAATACTAACAACTCAAATTGAAGCACTTACAATACCGCATTTAAATACTGTCATTTACAAGTCCGAGCCGTTTGGATCGTGATAGTATTTACTTTTCAAAGTCCGAATCGCAACTAGATTCGTTAATCGCATATCATTTAATACGTTTTTCCCGTAAAATCGTTAACAATGTAATGCCCGGTTCAAAATCGAAGTTCGACATTCGAACTCTCTTTCAAAAAGCGCGAAATGACGTTTGGCATCCAAACGCTCATCTTCAAACTTAAAAGCCGACTTTTGACATTCAAAATCATTTAATACGTTTTTTCCGTAAAATCGTTAACAATGTAATACCCGGTTCAAAACCGGAGTTCGACATTCGAACTCTCTTTCAAAACGCGCGAAATGACGTTTGGCATCCAAATGATCATCTTCAAACTCAAAATCCAACGTTTGACATTCAAACGCTCTTTTCTTAAAAGTCAACATTTGACACTTAAGATAAACAGTTAAAATCAGCATTCGCGCCACTTTTCCTAAAACTTCAAAACCGACGTTTGTCATTCAAACGCTCGCTTTTTCAAAAGGAATCACCTAATCAACGTTTGACATTCAAACCAAGATTAATCTTGTCATTCAAGCCCCCCATTTCAAAATGCAAACACACACACACGCACACGATTTCGAGAAAGGTAGAAAGACTCGTCATACGAGGCGTTTCGGGTGATCTCAATATACTCTTCCCGAAACGTAACGTGACCTCTGAACCTAACAATTTCTAGTACTAAAAGATTTTTACTCGTTTTTGCTACCAATAAAAATGACTCCCCATTTTCAAAAAGCCTTTTCCTATGTTTTTGCTACCAATAAAAACAATACCTTTTTCAACCAATAGCTGTTTCTCAACATTTGGGCTCAAAATACAAAAGCCGCGTGGCGACTCCTCTCCTTCCCGAAAAGAGAGGTCTCAGACACCAACCCTCCGCGAAAGACAACCGCTTTCACCGCGCGCGAAATCCGGGTAATTTCAAGTTTGCCAAAATGTGTTTTGATTACAGCTCCAAAGCTTTTCAAGGATTCATTATAAGTTAATATTCTTTTTGATGAGTTCAAGCACGGCCTGCTTTCGACTCATATAACCTGCCGCGAATAAAAGCAATAATTTTCAAATTTCTAACATCTATTCGTGTTTGCAATAAGCAATTGAGGGATACTCATGTTCCATACAATAATCTCTTTCTCAAAAAATAAAAATATACAAATAAAGTGTTTCCTATCTCTCAAATAAAGCGTCTAGGAGTTCGTTCCCACTCCCGAACTTGCATCTCTACTCTTCCTTTTCCTCGGTCCCCGGGAGGTCGTTGGCCTAAGAATGTCGAACAAGTCAGTTTGAAAGCTCGGGTATAATGTGAGTCGGCGGATCGATCAGACCAGTCTCTCTCAAAGCTGCCCTAGCAATCCTCTCTTGCCTCAAGGCCTCTCTGTGAGCTATCACCTCAGGATCATCTCTCATAGCAGCTCTCCGAAGTTCTTGCCTCCGATAGTCTTCAGCAACATCACCAGTGACATCATCTGGGTTCCCTTGGGCCTCTATATCTCTGAAAGATCGACTGGTCGGGTAGTCTGCTCCAAGGTATTCCCGACGGCGAGCCTCTATCGCCAATTGCACATGACCCCGTTGCTTCTCATACCAAATCAGATATTCTGTGGTCAAGAGTGTAATACCTCTGGCCTGTCGAAGGAGTGTCCGTGTAGGCAAAAATCCCTCCAGAAAGGATCTGCTGAAGAACTGCATAGTCTGAGGCTCGGTCATGCTCATCGGGATAGTATCAATCATCAGTCTCTCCCTCAAAGTCCTGACAATCTGCTGAGGGTACCCGTACTGTCTGCTCACTAATGACGGGATTCAGAAGGAGGATACGTGCAACCCTGGTAGCCTGACTACCACTGACCCATCCTGAATGTCTCTCATGGTCTGTAGCCCCCACACCGGAATCCAATAGCTCAGATCAGCAGTCCCATATCGTGTCAATCTCATCTGCCAGCTATGAGCAGCTGCATCTCATAGCATCCTGCGTGGCCTTGTCACCCAAGGAATCGCTGTCTGACCCTCTGGTAGTGGCATGATCAAGCGCAACCTCTCAGAGATCCATAAGGATAACAAACTGGGCTGCCTACAGCCATGAAATCAGATCCTCCTGCCAGTCTATCTATGCCATGGTAGGTCTCGGCCAGCAGTAGTGGTACAATGTCCATCTCCCCCTGTCCCGATTTGATTTGGCGAAGGTCCACACCTCGATCACCCCTGATTTGTCTAACAATCTCCAGCAAGGTTCCCGGGCAGACCCTGATGTACCCACAGAAATATTGAGCCGACAGGGTAAGCAGCATAAATACGTCCAGAGATGTAGAAAGATCGGACAGCTCAGGACTGGAAAGGCGCAATCTGGCCATTTGGGTCAAATCTATAGTCCTATCATCAAGAATCATGGGTACTACCTGATCTGCCGGCAAGCCCAAGAAGTCTGATAACTGCTCCATAATCGACCGTCTATCTCGAGGAAAGGCTATGGTCCTCGGCTCGCTCAGGCCTGTTAATGCTCTGAAATCTTCCATTGTCGGTGTCAAATCATTATATGCAAGGTGAACACATGTCGCTCCGAATCCCAAAAGCGTGAAGCAGCTCGGAGCAAACCCCAATCAATCTTCCAATCTTTCGGAGTCCAAATGCATGGCATGCTGTACCTTTTGTCAATGGTTTTCCTATGTTGCTTTTGGTGAAATCGCAAAATTTCAATGAAGTCTTGGTGAAATTGATACTCCCGGGAGGCTACTTCTCTGTTATAATGCTCCATCGCAGTAGAAAGTCTCAATCTTTGCCAAAGAAATC
This sequence comes from Adenophora triphylla var. japonica, assembly GCA_022495995.1. Classification (NCBI taxonomy): domain Eukaryota; kingdom Viridiplantae; phylum Streptophyta; class Magnoliopsida; order Asterales; family Campanulaceae; genus Adenophora; species Adenophora triphylla. The sequence goes on from JAFEMH010000220.1 coordinate 811,895, forward strand.
GATTATCTCTCAAACTAGGGTTGCTGGGATTTTTATCTTGAAAAAGACAGTGTCTGCAAATGAACTCGGAGTTGATTTAAAAAGGCCTGTTACGAGCTTGCTTTAGCCGTGCGACACAACTCGCCAGTCTGGCATGGCATGTCGGGCGACACTTCTTGCCCACATCAGACACCAGCAAGGTTGCTGCAAGCTTGTCTTCCCAAAGCACTCCCCGTCTTGCCGTCGCTGCAATATACCTCCTATATACAAATACTCACACATATTCACCTCGTATACCCAAAATGCAAATGCCCGGGAGAGGGTTCACTTCATCTCATACACCCCTGTACACACTCACTCGATACAGATTCAGCACGTCATCTCATGTACAAATCCGGCAAAGCCGATCGTTCAATACAATCATCATGCCATTTATTAAAGCGGATGGATTCGTGCAAGCAAACTAATAAATAACCTAGTCTAATCTCGTTCAAAATGCGCTAACAGAATAGCATAGTCAAATAGAGTGTTTGTAGTGTTGTGTTTTCCCCCCGCAGGGTACAATAATCAAAAAAGCACAATTGGATCATGAAGACTGCCCCTCAAACCAAATATGGACAAAAGAATTCAAATTCTGCAGGTTGTATTCTCGTCATCAACAAAGCCTGCTGCACCGGCACATCTTCAACAAAGCCCGTCTGCATCGGCACATCTTCAAAGCCCGCTGCACCGGCACAATCTTCATCAAATCCCGTTTGCACCGGTAGATCATCACAAAGCCCGTCTGCACCGGAAAATCTTCAACAAAGCCCGCTACACCGGCACATCTTCAACAAAGCCCGTCTGCACCGGCACATCTTCCAAGCCCGCTGCACCGGCACAATCTTCATCAAAGCTCGTTTGCACCGGCAGATCATCACAAAGCCCATTTGTACCGGCACAGCTTCAACAAAGCCCACTGCACCGGCACAATCTTCCTCAAAGCCCGCTGCACCGGCACGCCTTCATCAAAGTCCGTCTGCACCGGCACATCTTCAACAAAGCCCGCTGCACCGGCACGTCTTCATCAAAGCCCGCTGCACCGGCACATCGTCATCAAAGCCCGTCTGCACCGGCACATCGTCATCAAAGCCCGTCTGCACCGGCAAATCTTCAACAAAGCCCGCTGCACCGGCACATCTTCAACAAAGCCCGCTGCACCGGCACAATCTTCATCAAAGCCCGTTTGCACCGGCAGATCATCACAAAGCCCGTTTGCACCGGCACAGCTTCAACAAAGCCCGCTGCACCGGCACAATCTTCCTCAAAGCCCGCTGCACCGACACACCTTCATCAAAGCCCGTCTGCACCGGCACATCTTCAAAAAAGCCCGCTGCACCGGCACGCCTTCATCAAAGCCCGCTGCACCGGCACATCGTCATCAAAGCCCGTCTGCACCGGCACATCGTCATCAAAGCCCGTCTGCACCGGCATATCTTCAACAAATCCCGCTGCACCGGCACATCTTCAACAAAGCCCGCTGCACCGGCACAATCTTCATCAAAGCCCGTTTGCACCGGCAGATCAATACAAAGCCCGTTTGCACCGACAGCTATTCATTCAAGCCCGTCCCACACGGCAAGTCCTCATCACAACTACAGGTAAGCACAACACAGGTATGAAAGCATATCTCTATCATTGTTGTCCCTGGCATCTTCCTATATGGGTGACTACCGCATAGTCAAATTTTGAACTACGATCAGGCTTGATTCTCTCTTAGGGATACGTAGGAATCCTTTTCAAAAAGGTCCAGCCATCCATCCCATCAGCCGCTCATTGGGCTTGGGTTCATTTTTATCGATAACCTCACTTCATCCATAAGTGACGTTGCCGAGGGGCTCTGTAAGTACGCCAATCCAATTTGCGACCCTTTAAAAGTGCCTTTTAATGTAATAAAATTGCACTAAGGGCATTTTGGTAAATTCTCGGTCCATTTCGAAACTTCCGAAAACTTTTTATATGTTTTTTGTGAAGGAAGTGCCTTTAAGTCATTTTTCCAGGTAAAAGGGACCTGCAAGGAATTACCAGTTTTGGACCTATTGGAAATTACCTCGAAAGGTTCCAGAACAGGTCGTTGGCGCCAGAAACGGTTACATGGCCATCCAAGTCGTGCGACACAACGAGTCAAGGAAAACCGAAGCGGAAGGTCGTGCGACACAACTGACCCCTCACCAGCAGCCTATAAATAAGACCCCCCTCTCATTTCTGGATCCCTCTTTTACATATTGTTACTCTGCCAATTTGGTTGCGTAACACACAGAGCCAAACACACAAAACTCTTCCTCTCTCATACCCAAATCTCTCCAATCCTCCTCCAATTCAATCCAACTCACCCACTACCACTTAGATCTTCAAACCACCACTCCTCCCAAGCTCAATTCGTCTCAGAAGCTGCTTGTTGACGGGTTCTATACCCGACTTAGTATAGGATTCGTGGATCTTCAAGGGTAACTCACCAATTCCTTACTTCTCTCTCTTAGATCTTGTCATTTTCATAATTCAAGTATCATATACTCATTTGCTTTGGTAATTAGACTCTACCTGTCTTAATTATCGAACTCCAATCGCAATCTCTCTGTTTAATTGTTTCTGTTTGATATAATTTTATGTTCATGGTGTAATTTGGCTTCTATTGGTGGCGTGATCATCAAGGGAATGTGGATCTCCCATATCCACACCCCCCTTGATCATTTAGTCGTTGATTTATGCATTTTCGAAGTTGAATTGATGATATAATTAGATCTGGATTGGTTTATGTTTCTTCTGTATTCAATTTGTAAGGTTTCTGCAGACGGGCAACCTGTGTCACGCGACACAACTTGCCGGGCTGGATCCTGTGTCACGCGACACATCTAGCCAGGCAGGTTCTGTGTCAAGCGACACATCTTGCCATTTTGCAGAGATCCTTTATTTCCAGTTGTAATCTGTTCTGAGATCTGTAATTGGGATGTGGCCTCCCTTACCAAATGGCTCATAAGTTGTAATTATCTCATTTAATCAATAAAATCCATTTTATCACATATTGTCTTACATGTTTGCACATACTTTGAATGTTTGTTGAAAGACTCGTGTAAACGAGGCGTGTTGGGTGAATTCTCGATTCTTCCCAACACGTAACCTGACCCCCGAACCCTTTTCTCTTTTCAAAGGTTTTTCAAAGTGTACCTTAAAACATGGCGTGGCGACTCCTAATTTTTCATCAAAAATTTCGGCGAGCATACATTCACAGCGCTGTAGCAAATGCAGCGTTGTAGCAGTTCCATTTTCGTATTATGAGTATAATAGTAAAGTAGGAGAGAAAATGAGATAGGAATAGTAATTTTTTTGCAATTTTTGGAAATACGATTTGAGATGAAACGAACGAAAATGACAAAAAATTATGTTTGAGGTGAGACGAAATGAGTATTTTACGCTACAACATTTTAATGTTTAATATATAAAAATAAGTATATTCATACATCTATATATTTAATTTACACGTGTGTGAATAGCAACCCTCTTGTTTGAACTTCATGTTTCCTTATTTTTAAGAGCAAATTATATTTTAGTTACCTGAGTTTGTCGATATATTTCAATTGTTTATCGAATTTGCATTTGTTACAAGTTGGTTATTGAGTTTTTCTTTTTGTTGCAATCATGTGTAATTTTAGATAAATCGTTAAAAATTTAACGAAAAGCATAACATGTGTCGCTCACGTGAGTTACTTAGGGGTATTTTGATATTTTCCATGGAATGAGAAGACCAGAAAGACACATTTGCAGGCATTCATGGAAAAGACCAAAATACCCCCATTCTCATTGTCGTCGCCTCCTCCTCCCCACACCGCCCCTGTTGTTTTCTCTCCGCCACCCACCCCACTCCACCAAAACTAATATGTCAGTCTCCATCCAAACCACTTCCTCATTTCTTCCCTCCTACACTCCCTCCTCCATTCTCATCTTCTAAATCACGACGCCGGCTTTATCGATCCCGACTATATCGCCAATAATTATATTGACAGATGATGACGAGGGGATTATTAAGCTAGTTGTGCCCGGTGCGATTGTAAGTGCTCCAATTTGAGCTTGTTAGAATTTTCGTTAGAAAATTAACGAAAGTTATAACATTTCTAACAATTCCTAACAATCCTAACTTTTCTAACAAAGTGAGGGTAAAATGGGCATTGTTATTTAAGGTTAAACCTTAAAAAGAATCTCAAAAAAGAAAAACAAAAGAAGAAAACCATAAATAGAAATGCTGGAAACATAAACTGGCTGCTTAATTTGAATTTCAAAAAGAAATATTCCTCTTGTCCAAAGTCGGAGCCGCATTTAATGAACAAGTGCACGCCGAGGGTTCCCATCCGCGCGGATGAGTTTGTCATCTCAGAGGGCTATAAATTGAGCCCTCCGAGTCACAAAATAAGGAGCCACAACACATTTTGCACCGAACCTCTGGCAAAATATAGAGAGAAAACAGTGAGAATTCACTTGAATTGTCACCATTTTCTCTCCAATCTTTCCCAATTCATACTCATTCACTCACTCTCATATTAAAGCCCTAAACACTCATACACTCAAGCCAAAAACTCAAGAACACAAAGAAGATTGGTAAACCCTCCTTCTCCTAACCCTAAATCTCATCCATGCATGCATCTTCAAACTACAAAATGTAGTTCTTTCATCTTCTTGCTCTAGATCTAAGAAGATCACCATGGAAGACCATCTCCATGGATGATCTTCTACAAAGATCAACATTATTTTCAAGTTCTCTTACTTTCTTACAAAGAAAACTCATTTTCAAAACCCTAAAAACCATTTTCATACATCAAATCTCATTTTCAAAAGGGTAAAATCCCCCTCCCCAAGCAAATGAAATGTTTGGTCCTAATGTACCCCAAGGATGGCTTGGTATAGTTGATTCACCACTAAAATGTCTAGTGATTACTAACCAAAACCTAGGGAAATGGGGACAAGCATGGATGCAAAACCCCCCTTAAAATCATATTTTCTTTCTTGAGAAGTTGCTGTCCAGTAGCAATTTTCTCAGACCTCAGTCCATGGTCTAATTTTTTTGACACAGATGAACTTGGAATTTGGTGTTTACTACAAAGAACTTTTTGTAGCCAACATCCAGAGATTTCCAGACATATTTTTACTTTATTTTTTGGGTGAGTAAAACTCCTCTTTTCAAATTTTCTTTCAGAGGCTAGTTCATCAGCTTCTGGGAATCCAGATCTCATATCTGAGGTTTCCAGAATGTTTTGACCCCTCAAATCTTCTCCAAAATGGAAAATTCCTTCGCAAAAGTCTTATTTAAGGTGTCTAGAACAACTTTCATTCTCTGAGTTTATCCAGATTATGAAGTTTTAAGACCCTTGAATACCTTTCAAAATCAAAGGTCCACTGCCTTTTTCATTCTGGCAGAAATGGCTCTCAACTTCAAAAGGTCTTTTGAGTACCAAATCTCAATCCAAAAATCTTCCAAAAAATCATGGGATCAGTTTAAAGTCTTAAAAAGATATCCCAATTTTTACTTTTCTGAGTTTCAACTTATTTTGGCCAAAACACACACACACACACACACAAATGATTTTCAGCTTGGAAGACTCGTTTTACGAGGCATTCCGGGTGCACACTAACGTCCTTCCCGGCGTGTAACATGACCTCCGAACCTAAATCTCTGATCTCGGGCTTTTTTCAAAGTTTTGGCCCTCAAAATTAAAATGGCGTGGCGACTCCGTTTCGTTGATTTTTTCAAACAAAAATGGGAAAATTTTCGATACATCACACATCATCACAGTGGCGACTCCGCTGGGGACTAAGCTTTTTTTTTTTTAAAAAAAAAATGGTATTTGGTATATTGGTGGAAACCACTAAATTTCCCGTTATCGCCTCCTAACACGAGTCGGGGATAAATTGTGGTCTAACAATCCCACGTACCGGTACCACCGTTTTCAAAAAAAAAAAGCTTTTGAGGGTCAAGCTTCCGTCCCGGCTTTGAAAATCATTTTTGTGTGTGTGTTGATTTTTGCACGGTTTTCGTGTTGTTTTGGCCGCCTCGGAGAAAGTCAAAATTTTGACTGTCGGAATAATGTCCCTAACTGTCGGAATTTTCGTGCTTACGTGCTTATGTGCTCATTAAATTTCAAAAAAAAAAATTCAAAAAAAAAAACAAAAAGAAAATTTTCAAAAAAAATCATGCATCATATTTTTAAGACACATAAAAAAAAAAATCTCTATTTTACTCGTAAAAGGAATATAGACTCGCACACTACGCGCACGTGACCGTACACCGTACACTACGTCCTTAACCCGGGAAATCCTTGTCGCGGTCCGTTTGGTCTTATTACGCCTCTCGGATGAGCACAGACTACCCAAACATCCAATGGAGCCTCGTGTCGACTATGCACTTGTCCGTGACACACTTTGTCCGAGACCCGCTGGTTTTTAGTCCGGTCCGTGTCATGCCCCGTCTCGTGTATAGACCTTTCCTTTCAAGCCTTTGTCGGCATACCGACTCAATATCTTTCGGGGTCCCTAATCGCCGAAGTTCTCGCCGGTTTTCCGCCGCAGACTTTGACCAAGATATTGACCGGCGCCTTGACTTCGCTCGATCGGCACAAATTATACACCGACTCCCAAAGATTGACACCGAGTCATCAAGGATTAATGATTATTCCATGCCTAATTACGGCCTAATTGACAACAAATCAAGATCAATCGTGGACATTTATCGTCCAAATCATGCCGACTTTTCGTCGAGCCCCTGACATGATCTTGACTTTTGACGTCGCCTTGTCCGTAATTTACATCGAATGCTCGTTAAGACTCGATTACCCGCCGACTTTTAGGATCGTTTTCTTTCGGTCGGTGGGACCCGCTACCCTATAGGACCCTCGCCCGGGCTGTCCACCCCGGGAGGTCGAAATACAGGTGGAATACGAGGGGCTTATAGACGTAGTGACGGGGCCCACCGATCCAGATCCGTGAGTAGTTTGCGAAAAAGAAGAGCAATCTTTTCCAACCGATTAGGTTAATAAAACATGTTTTAAGTAAACGTGAACAAATAACCGCATGTTGCATGAGCCAAAAGCCCAAACACCTACCCTCCTTCCATTCCTGCACATCTCGAACCTTCGTGTCCTTTCCCCGCAGCCTCCTCACAAAGCTTGGTTTCGGCACCGGTCACCGTTTGATCAGCTGGGAAGAGTCAAGCGCATCGTCGCCTTCGCCGTTTGTTCCGACTCCGGGTTTCGTAATGTCCGCATCGCCCGGTAATGATGGGGATGACGTTGCTCCGTCCTCCAAAATCCCTCGCATGCACTGCATTGGATCCAGCTTGGTAGAACAGATGAGACTTCGACATGAGGCTCAAATTGATGACCTACCGGGGTGGTCGCAAGTCATGGTTTGACTATCGCCTCAATTCCGATGGCACTTTTACCGCAAAGAAGGAAGAGGGTTCTCCTCCTCTTCTTAATAGTCCCTGATACATCAAAATGCTACCCCAAGATTCCTATGTTTCCACCGCCGGACTCCCGCCCGCCGACTTACAGTGGCAACCGGCCCCCAAACAGCTAGCCGTGGACGAAAGAGTTCGGTATACTATCGCTGTCCCTCTCAAAGTGATGGTCCCACAAATATCGCCCGAGTGATGAAAATCGTGGAACAGCTTGAAGAAATATGGTCAGCCATCAAAGCCCCGGAAGAACGCTGCATGCACAAAGCAGCTCCGGATTGAAGAGGCCACACGCCACTGGGACCTTAACAATATCCCAACCGATCGGGGCTACCCCGAAGGACAAACATATGCCCGTTCCCGGACCTCAATATCTCTCATTATCCGGCGGAGTCCAATCACTCGCTACCGACATGAGCTCAGCAGCCAGATCCCCCTGACCAGCCCACCCAAAGTCATTCCAAAGACCGCCAACCCGAGGCCCCAAATCCGCCACCACCCGTAACACATTTGGTGGGATATTTGTGACTGTCCCGATTGCCTTGAAAGGGACTATCAGATCGGATACACGAGGACCGTCCTCCTAAGAAAAAGAAAATTTCCTCCCAAAGAAAATTGAAGGAGAGATTCGAGGCCGGTGATAACAAAGGTGGGAACGCTCAGGAGCCATCTCGGGATTTGATTATTATGTACTCTACTCCGCCGCCTTTCCCCAAAGCAAAAAGGGGTAAAAGAGCGTAAAAACCTTGCCAACGACGTAATTGAGACCTTCGGATACCGCAGTACCGCAGTAACGTAATCCAACCCCTCGGGTCGCCCAAGGTTCGCCTTGTCCAGCCTCCCGAGTATACACCGATGAAGAAAACCGACGCCCCGGCACTCCCACTCAATCAACATGTTGACCTGAGATGGCAACCGCCACAAAAACATCAAGCATAACCCGTGGGCTTCGGCAAAGGCTCTACCTCGCAAGAAAAAGGCACGAAGCGATTGTGTTTAATGACTCTCTATCCCGAGACAAGGACCAAATCTATGATCCTCACCTATATGGGAGTATGATCACCTTCGCGACGAAGATTTGCCAAGAGATGTCTCCCAACACAATGAAGCTTTGTACATCACTATTCGGCTCAACACCATGTCACTCCTCGGGGTATTAGTGGACAATGGATCATCGGTAAACGTCCTTCCCTCAACATGATGAGGGCCCTCCGCATAAATGAAAGGCGCGTGATCCCATCTACCCGGATTGTCAAGGCCTACGACGGTTCGTCTCGTCCCATTCTGGGACAATGACTGGAACTCGGTACGAAACCCAAATGGTGCCCGCAAAGTTCCATGTAATGGATATCCCCTCCGAGTTCACAGCCCTACTAGGGCGCCCTTGGTTGCATCACATGAAAGCCATAGCCTCCACTCTCCACCAATGCGTCAAATTCATCAACCGGCAGGAGACCTTGAAGTCATAAGGGGTGACAGCTTCTCATAGGAAACGAAGCCGAAACAATAGCCAAGAACGCCCACGCCAAACACCGGGCTACATCCTTCAAGAGGCAAGTCTCGCCAAGATCCTTTGGAATCCAACGATGCCAACTATGTCAACACACTCAAGCGAGCGTACTCCGAAGAAGTTCGATTCATCAAATTTAATTGCTATTTCCAACACTTGGAGGCACACCGGAAGGAAACGCCGAACACCGCCATGATACAGCACACAAGTCCCCGGTCCTCAATCACAGATTTGTCGCATTCTCGCAAACCCATTCTTCGCCTCGCCAGCGAGGAGATTTTCATGATAAAAGTCGACAAACACCGATGCGTACTCGGCTCGAATCTATGAACGTCGTGTGGGACGTCCTCCTTGCCGAACTACCTCGCCAAGCCTTTCCGCTCGAGTATGGGACATGAGATTTTTCTAGCAAAGACACCGAGACGCAATACGCCCTTACATCCGGATTGAGCGGTCGATTGTGACGAAACGGAAATCCCTGTGATTGAGGAAGATCCCTACATCCACATGCTCGCCTTTCGTACGCCAAACACAATTGATTCTCGTTCGTACAAAGAGATAATAGCAACGATCAAGAGGGAGCACAGAGACCATGCCTTTCCCGAGTTGTGAAGCCACCGACGCCGATGCCGCTAAAGAATTGGGAAACTCTCTCAGCCCGTCCGCGACCAAAGAGGAAATGATCACCAAGCTTGGATTGGTCCCCCGTCCTTTCGTGTCAACTCAGAAGTCCTCCGAGTCTCTCATTGTTGAGTTCGAGTCTCTCGAGTCGTCCGATGGCCTTACGCCCGAAGACTACGAGTCCGTAGCGAACGTTGTATTCCCCTTCGTCTTCAATGAAATGATGAACCTTTCGAGTATCCCTTAATTGCAACTTTAACTAATGATGAATTAACTAATAATCTAAAAACAAGCTTAATAACGATTCACTAGATGAAGAGGCGTACACATTAAATGAACAATATATCAAAGAAATCTTTAAGCAGTTGTCCTGAAAGAGGAAAATCGAGCCCAAGCCGCCGAAGAGATTTTGACGAGTGTGAATTTGGGAACTGGAAGAACCTAAAGAGACGCAGATTGGTAGTTTCTTCGTAGGGACCGAAAGGGATGCCCTAATTGAGCCGCTAAAAGAATTTGTGGATGTGTTCGCATGGTCCTATAAAGATATGCCGTGCCTCGATCCTTCCATAGTTGAGCACCGAATACCACTCGACCTTAAGTCAAACCAAGAAATGTAAGCTAAGAAGAATTAAGCCCGAATGGTCCCTACAAGTGAAAGAGGAAATAGAAAAGATGCTCGTGAGTGTGTTTCATCGTGGTCATTGAATACCCAACATGGCTTTCCAACATAGTGACGGTGACCAAGGCCAACGGAAAAATCCGATGCCGCGTAGACTTCGTGGATCCGAACAAAGCCACCCAAAAGACGATTTCCCCGCCAAACATCGACATTTTGGTAGATTCCACGGCCAACCATGAAGTCAAATCCTTCGTCGACGGTTTTGCCGGCTACAACCAAATCAAAATGGCGTAAGAAGATCAACCCAAAACAGCCTTCACAACCCCTCGGGGCACATATCGCTACACGGTCATGCCATTCGGACTAAAGAATGCCGGGCTACGTACCAAAGGGCATCTACACTGTTCCATGACATGATCCACAAAGAAATTGAGGTCTATGTGGACGACATGATAATACATTCCAGAGGATCGATGGCCGCACTTTGTTGATTTGAGAAAATTCTTCGGCCGCCTCCGAGACCACTGCATGAGACCGAATCCACCAAGTGCACCTTTCGGTGTAAGACGAGGTAAGGTGCTAGGATATATGGTGACGTAACGGGGAATCGAAGTAGATCCCCGTAAAATCAAGGCGATAGTTGAAATGAAGCCACCCCGACACCGATGTAAGTGAAATCCTTCATGGGAAGACCGCAATACATAAGCCGCTTTGTAAATCACCGACCTCGATCCGCGAGCCGATCTTCAAGTTGATGAAGAAAATGCCTACACGTAATGGACCCTGTAATGTCGCTTGCCTTTGAACAGTATCAAGGCATACCTTGTGAATCCCCGATTCTCTCGCCCACCACATCGGCAAAAGCCACTCTTGCTATATCTAACCTGCCACGGATACAAGAATTGGGGCTATGCTAGCTCAAGAGAAGAAAGATTCCAAAGTCGAAAACGCCATCTATTTCGTAGCGTAAAGCTCCAAGGAAGCGAACTCAATTACTCGCTTGCGAGAAGACTTGCGCAGTTTGGTCCGGGTAGTGGGAAAGTTGAAACACTACATGCAGCCTCACCCGATACATCTTGTCTCAAGAATAGACCCCATCAAATATCTGTTCGACAAGCCTTCCATCTCCATGAGGTTGGCAAAATGGTCGTTCTTTTTGGCCGAATATGACATCACTTATGTTTCAAGGAAATCCGTAAAAGGACGCATAATGGCGTAACATCTCGGCCGATTTCCCAAGTGATGAGTCCCGAGGACTCGAACCTCAATTTCCCGATGATGGAATCTTCGCTCTAGAAGGAGAAAATCGCCGGCAACTCTTCTTCGACGGGGCGTCAAACAAAAGGGGGAACGGGATAGGAATGCTTCGGTCGATCCTACCGACGAACACACCCCCATAGCAGCAAGGCCGAACTTCGAAGTCACCAACAACGCCGTCGAATATGAAGCTTGCATAGCCGGGTTGGAAGCCGCCCTTGAAAGAAATATCAAGGAATTGGAGGTGTATGGTGACTCGCCCTCATCATCAATCGTGTCTCTAACAAATGGAAGACCGTGGATCCGGTTTGCGTAAGTATCATGCTTACATGGAAGAACTAGTGGCTCAATTCAAAGAAATCAGTTTTCATTACCTCGCCAAGAGACCGAAACAGTTCGCAGATGCTCAGCTACACTAGCCTCTCTTGTCGAAATACCCGAAGGAAAGTCTCGTTAAACCATTCGTAGTCGGGAGAAGAGAAAACCCCGCCTATTGCTTCGAAATTGAAGCGGAAGCCGAACCGATCAATGATCCCCGGTACACTCGTATTTACCAAGACTGAAGGATGGCGAGGCCTCTTTCAAAAATGAAGATGGGGAATATAAAGAAGGAATCAAAGCGAAAAGTCTCTCACTCCCGAAATGGCTCGCCTCCCATTATGTTCTTTCGGGAAACATGTTATACAAAAAGCGTTATCAAGGCCCCCTCCCGCGATGTATCGGCAAACAAGAGGCTACCGAACTCATGAAAGAAATACATGGTGGTACTGCGGCCCTCACATGAATGCTCGAGCTCGATGCAAATCATACCGAGAATGGGGTATTTTTGGATCTCCATGGAAGCCGACCGCATCCGCTTTGTCAAAAGCCGCGACAAATGTCAGCCGATACTCAAATCTTAATCACTTGCCTCCTCACGAAGTTATACCGCATGACAACCCTCGCCTTTCGTCACTTGGGGAATTGATGTCATAGGCAAAATCACACCATCAGCAAGAACGGCCACGAAGTTCGTCCCCGGTAGCCGTGGATTATTTCACCAAGTGGGTTGAAGCCAAGTCCTACAAAATCCTCAACTCAAAGAAAGTTGCCCTCTTCATCAAAGAAAACATCATGTGCGTATACGGGTTGTCCACCGAAATCATTTCGTATAATGGATCCCACTTCGAAGGGGAATGTGAAAACCGCCGGCGGAATTCCGAATAACCCGTCACAAGTCATCTCCCTACAGCCCCAAACCAACGGAGCCGTCGAGGCAAAGAAACAAGACTCGAAAATATCATCCGGAAAATGGCCGTCCAAGGCGTAGATTGGCCCGAGAAGTTACACTGCACTCGGGGCTACGTAACATCGCCGAACGGCAACCGGGGAAACACCTTTTGCCCTCACATACGGAATGGAAGCCGTACTCCCAATCGAGCCGGAAATACCTCGCTCCGTATACCGTTGGAAAGCCGTATCAACGAGGTCGAATGGCTCCAGTCGCCATGATGAACCGGCCCTACTAGACGAACGCCGATCGAAGGCCATGGAACACATCCGGCCTACCAAGGAAGAATGGCTAGAGCCTTCGACAAGAAAGTAAAGCATCGGGAGATCCGAGAAGGTGATCTCGTTCTAAAAGAAAAGCCCCCAGTCCGTATCAACTCCCTCGGCAAATGGGAGCCTGTATGGGTCGGGCCACATGTCGTCCGTAAGATCTTCTCCTGAGGAGCCATGCAACTTGCGGACCTCGACGGAATCCCTTTGTACACCCAATGAATGGTGACAAGCCGCGCAGATACTACGCGTAAAAAACAAAAAAAGAGTGCTAAAAGAGTAATACCCAACTAGGTTGAAAACCCGAGAAGGGCGGCCTAGGTAAAAACAGGTTGCACCAAAAAAACAAAAAAAACAAAAAAAAAAAAAACAAAAAAACAAAAAAAAAAACAAAAAAAAAAAACAAATCAACAAAAAATCAAAGTTGAACTACGAAGACCCGAGCTCCTCAAAATGAGGGGAACGTAGGCAAACTTGAAACGGTTCGGTCTAAAACACAAATAAAAGTCATACTTTGACATCAATACAATTGATCGTACCATGAAAGCGTCTCGAAAAACTCTAAAGCAATTCAAATATTCATTACAAGTTAAAAGCTCTTTGATGAGTCTAAGCCCGATTCATTCCTACAACCGGCAACCTCGCTAAAAGAAAACTAAGATACATAATCAAATTAATGTGTCTCGCCATGACAAGAAAGGGATACTCGGAAACCTCGTAGTCACTCCAAGCCACTCGCATCGGCCTCTCCCCTCTTCTTCCCCTTCGAGTCTTCTTTTTCCGAACAGAAAGATGTCGCTGTTTCTCCTACCAAGCTCGGTATAGGGACAGGATCTATCAAACCAGCCTCCGTCGTGGCCTTAGTAGCCCTAGCGTCATCCCTCATCTCCCGTAACCTAGCCGGTAGCATAGGAGCCCTCCTCTCCCGTCTCTTGACGTAAGCCTCATAATCGGTCGCGCCGTCTCCGCTCCCCGTCATGAGGGTTGGCCCTCGCCTCGGCCCTCCTCCTCTCGTAAATGCCAGTCCTCCGCACCCACAATGGCCTCACGCCGTCTCAAAATAGCCACCCGAGTCTCTCCTGCATGCCTCTCATACCAATCCAGGTACCAAGTGGTCAGAACACCGGTCTCTGACGCCCGAGAATAACCCGAGGAGGAAAGGTATCATACCTCCATGCTCGGGAAAGAAATGGAAACACCGAGGGATCATCCATAGAAACAGAGCCACCACCCCGGTGGCTATATCATCAAAGCCCTCCAAAGGAACTCGCTTCCAAGCCAAATTGTCTCGTAACTAAAGCCGGAATATAGAAGCCGGACTCGAGAAAGCCCCTAAGCATGACCACGGGAGACCCATCCCGAAGCACTCGCGAGTCTCCACCCGCCAACAAGGCACCGACCATCTCGATATCCTCTCGTCCGGGAGACCAGCCATCCAACGCTCCCACGAGCCCCGATCATCAAAATCCACCGCAACCCCCTCCCGGCAAATGTCCAAGGCTTGATCATGTCGGGAGTTTCCCGAAGAATCCCCAAGCGCTCCATCGCCCACAGTGGTCAAGAGAAACGGGCTGCCCCCGTGCATATACCGTCTTCCGGTAGCCAGCCTATCAAGAGCATGAAAAGTCTCCCCAAAATCAAAGGAACGACATCTCGCCTGTGCGACAAAGAACGACAACATCCAAGAAAGACCGATGGCGCATCCCAAAGGAATAGACCATGAACAGGTGCCAAACATACAAAGTGCAAAGGCATCCCAATAGGCATCATCCACCAAGCCTAGGCCCCTAAATCTCGGGAAGACCGGAAATATCGAAATGATCGGGACCACGGATCATACCTTGCGCTTTCCTCCGGGGAAAGATGAAGGAGGACGCACAATCCGTCAACAAAAGAAGCCCCTCCGGCAAGGGAACCGCTATCTCTTCCACCTCCGGACCTCCAAGCAAGGCCCGAAATTCTTCCACAATGAACAATCTCATTGAAGGAAAGGCAAAAGACATGCCTTCTAGTGTCCCAAAATGAAGAAGAAGCCCTCAAAAGCTCATAATCCGAATCAATTCCTTGAGAGACCATAAGCACTTCACCTTGTACCTTTCTTCAAAGAAGGACCTCCTCTCATGCATGATCTCCTAGACCAATCCTTGAACTTGTTGAAGAATGACATTTGGGATTCTTGGGACAATTTTGATGGAGCTTTTCTAAAGTTTTCCATGGTTTTTCTCTCTTTCTCCCGAAAATGGTCAGTTTGACTCGGAGGTTGAAGAGGATATTTGAATTTGAAATAAAGCAAGACCAGTGTCCGAACCAAAATTAAAGGACAATGTCGAAGCCGCCCCTATCCGCGCGGACATGATTGTCACAAATGTAAAAATCTGCAATGTCAAGTTGCTACATCAAAAGAGGAATATTCCGTCCCGCTGCTCGAAACCCGTGCAAAAAAAAAACCTCCCCAAACCAGCCCATATACCAAACACCCTTGCAAAAAAAAAAAAAACCAAGGCTCATGCAACACCGCATTCATACCGCATTGCATTCATAAAATAAAATCCTAAATTATTACATTCCAAAAAAAAAGAGTGTGCAAAACAAACAAACAAACATCAATAAAATCCTAAATTATTACGTTCCAAAAAAAAAAAGAAAATGTGCATAAGCTGTACAAATCTAAATCTCAATCTCAAATCTCAAAAAAAAAAATCAGTCGGAGTCTCCAGCACCCGATGTCTCCCCCCGGCCCCTCTTGCGACTCGGGCCCGCCTCCTCAGGAGCCCCGAAAATCTCGGGCTCGAATCGTCCTCGTCTCCGAAAGAGGCTCGTCAGACCAACCGGCACGCTCCGATAGGGCAAGCCGAGATCCGCGAAAAATCGTATCCGAAGGTGAAGGCGTCGGACTCCGGACGTACGAAGACGACCCGCCATGCCGCCAAACGTGTCCCCGCCCGTGTGGATCCCCGAGAATGACGTGATCCGAAGGCAAGACCGCGCTGGGATCAAGGAGAGGAGACAGAGGAGTCTCCGAAGAAGTCTCGAGCGAATAGGGAAGCCTCCCGTCTCGATGTGCGCCGGCCGTGGTCGCCTGCTCTAGCCTCGAGGAGCCCCGCAAGCGACCATCCTCCCGATGAATCTCTTGCCCCGATCACTTGCTTCGTCGCCTTCTCGACGACCACCTCCGAAAACCGCACAAAAGCAAAAGCGTCAAAAAGGGAAGTGATGCTAAAGATGATGAAACAAAAGAAAGAAAGGAAGAGGCGTAAGCGTAAAAGCCATACCTTCATACCCTGACGAGGCCGAAAGCTCGTGGAAGCCGCTCGGGCCGAGGGATCTGCACCCTCAATCGGACCCCATCCCGGGATATAGGAAAAATCCGTCCGAGGGTACCGCGGATCCCAAGCCCTCTCTATCCAGACCCGAGGCATCCTCAGCCTCCTCAAGACGAATGTCGCATATGGCTCAATCGCCACGAAATCCGAGAAGTGCCGGCCGGCTCGGTAATCATCCCAGTCACGGACCGATCGCTCGGAGTGCATCATATCGGCGGGAGGCTCCACCGTGTCCTCAAAGGCGACCACGCCATGCCGGCGCGTCACCCTCTCTCCCGCATAATATGCATCGCAGTCGACCTCTCAAAATCCTCCGCCGCACAGTCCAAATCTCGCCGCCCTTCGGTGCGCCACCTCGAAGCGATCCTGTGGGAAGAATATCATCCCCTCATCCGTCTCGGCCTCCGTCAAAGGAAGGCAATCCGCGTACCGAGAGTCGTACGCCCCGGAGCTTATCTTCTCCCGGCATGCTTGGACCAAGACCGCATGGCCGGATACTCCCGACGTACTCCGCCGCCGCCGCCACACCGTGACGTGAAAAAACTCCAACGCCCATACCGCGAAAGGTAAAAATCAAATCAATCCAAAGGCGAAAGAAAAGTGTGTGCTCAAAAAAAAAAAAAAGAGAAGGAGGGAAAGCAAAAAGAGAGCTTATACCTCCAGTGGCAAACTCAAAGCAAGACAAAGAGCTCACAGCCTCTTCCTGGCTGTACCTATCAAGAGCAAAGTAAAGCTCGCCGGCCCGGCCTCTCCCCACGAGACATCTCCGGCCGCCTCCATGTCCTCCAAGGATCTCAAGAAGGCAAAGACTCGCCGTCCCCTCAAAGCATGCCCAAAGAGGGTGCTTGAAAAAGCAAACCACAAGAAGGCCCCGGCAACTGATCGGCGCCTATCCTCTCCTCCCCACTCGTAACTCACAATGGTCTCCACAATCTTCCCGTAGACCACCGCATACTCCATCCCCATCCCCTTTTGGGAATAGGGAAAATCCTTAAGAGCTCGCAGATCGCATCGCCGTAGCCGTCCCGCCACTCAACGCCGCGTCCATTAAAGGACAGCCCGTAATCGCAGCGTAATCGGAGGGCGTAACCGTAGCCTCGCCCGTAAGAAGTGAAAGGTGTGGGTCGCGTCCCCACCAAAGGCCGCGCCGAGCAAACATCAAGCCCTTGCTCTTAGGGAACTTGACCAGTCCCCTCAAGCACTCAACAAACTCCCAGAGCCCCGTCTCAACAACAATCTGTCTCGGACTCGGCAAAGCTCCTCGGCCCGCATCCGGAAGCCGATCCCACAAGTCAACCACGGACTCCACTGATCCTCGAGTCTTCATTTTGTTCAGCTGCTCCGTCACAAAACGGTTTCCGCCCTGTAAAAAAAAAAAGAGAAAATGTCAAAAAAAATTTGCATTTGCACAAAGAAAAAAAAGCATACACATGCATTAAAAAAAAATTTCGACAGCATAACAGCATACAATGAGCATAGCCCCATCTTTCTCGCACAAGAAGACAGTTTTCAGCAAAACCCAATGCATTCATCAAAAAAAAAAAAGAGATGCATTCCTACGGAAGTAAAAACTCCGTCCCATTTTCAAACAAAAAATTCCTATGCATACATGCATATCATCCATCTTACATGCAACGGGAGGAAAAATCCGTCCCACTTTTCAAAAAAAAAAAAATCCTAAACATACATACATCTCATATTGGCAAAATGCCCATTCTTTCCAAACAAAATGCATGCATTGCATCATTCATCAATATCAATATTCAATTTCAAAAAAAAAAATCATCATCAACATGCAATATTCAAATTTCAAAAAAAAATCAAAGTCACAATTCACAATTTTCGAATTTTCACATGCAATTTTCGGATACAAAAAAAAAATGGCGAAAAGGCCAATTCTCTCTCCAAACAAAATGCATATTTTGGGATACCCACATAATCATTGCAACATGCATATCATCAAAATCAAGATCCAAGACAATGAATATCAATATTCAATTTCAAAAAAAAAAATTCAAAAATCACCCAAAATTCAAATTTCAAAAAATCAACAAAGGGATCAAAGGGTTTCAAAGTATACCGTTCGGAGATTCGAATCCGAAGCCCAATGTTGCCAAGCATCGGGGTATGGCTCCTCCGCAATCGATTGCGAAAGAGTATAATGCCTCCTCATCCGGACGAGCTCCAATCGTCTCTCCGCCACCGGGCCACGTCCTTGGCCTTGAAAAGCGCCTTCCCCGTATTCCATTGCTCAAAAAATCGAAGAAAACGGAGGATTTTTGAAGATTTTTTGGCCAAAAATGGCTTCCTTCCTCGGTTCTCTCTTTCTCTCTCGTAATTGCAGACAATTTCAGAAACTGAATGGGGAAGAAGAAAAGGGCGTTGGCCCTAATTAATACCCCTAACTTTTCAACCCTCTCCGCGCGGACAGGATTGCAAGGGTCAAAATGACCCTTTTGCCCCTTAAAATTCCGTGACTCGCAATTCGAGTCCCAATTTGACAGAGTTAACCAAAGTTAACCAAAGTCAACCCCTTGTCAAGAAAATCATTCCCGGCAGTAAAACGTAAGACCGAGTGCCCCGAGAAAGATAACGGATCCCGTATCTTTCATCAAAATCATTCCCGGCAGTCAAACGTAAGACCGAGTACCCCGAGAAAGATAACGGATCCCGTATCTTTCATCAAAATCTTCCCCCGGTAGTAAAACGTAAGACCGAGTGCCCCGAGAAAGATAACGAGATCCCGTATCTTTCATCAAAATCCTTCCCGGCAGTAAAACGTAAGACCGATCTCCCCGAGAAAGATAACGAAATCTCGTATCTTTCATCAAAATCAATCTCCGGCAGTAAAACGTAAGACCGATCTCCCCGAGAAAGATAACGGATCCCGTATCTTTCATCAAAATCATTCCCTATTCAAACGTAAGACCGAGTGCCCGAGAAAGATAACGGATCCCGTATCTTTCATCAAAATCATTCCCCGGCAGTCAAACGTAAGACCGAGTGCCCCGAGAAAGATAACGAGATCCCGTATCTTTCATCAAAAATCATCCTCCGGCAGTAAAACGTAAGTCCGATCTCTCTGAGAAAGATAACGAGATCTCGTATCTTTCATCAAAATCATTCCCCGGCAGTCAAACGTAAGACCGATCTCCCCGAGAAAGATAACGGATCCCGTATCTTTCATCAAAATCATCCCCTGCGATCAAACGTAAGACCGATCTTCTTCCCGAGAAAGATAACGAGATCTCGTATCTTTCATCAAAATCATTTCCCTAAGAAGCCAAACGTAAGATCGAGTGCCCCGAGAAAGATAACGGATCCCGTATCTTTCATCAAAATCATTCCCCCTAAGCAGTAAACGTAAGACCGAGGTGTGCCCCGAGAAAGATAACGGATCCCGTATCTTTCATCAAAATCATTCCCAGCCAAACGTAAGACCGAGTGCCCCGAGAAAGATAACGAGATCCCGTATCTTTCATCAAAATCTTCCCTAGTAGCCAAACGTAAGACCGATCTCCCCGAGAAAGATAACGTATCCCGTATCTTTCATCAAAATCATTCCCGGCTAGCCAAACGTAAGACCGATCTCCCGAGAAAGATAACAGATCCCGTATCTTTCATCAAAATCATTCCCTGCAAGTCAAACGTAAGACCGATCTCCCGAGAAAGATAACGGATCCCGTATCTTTCATCAAAATCATTCCCAGCCAAACGTAAGACCGAGTGCCCGAGAAAGATAACGAGATCCCGTATCTTTCATCAAAATCATTCCCCAAGCAAGAAAACGTAAGACCGAGTGCCCCGAGAAAGATAACGGATCCCGTATCTTTCATCAAAATCACCCCTACTAGCCAAACGTAAGACCGAGTGCCCCGAGAAAGATAACGGATCCCGTATCTTTCATCAAAATCATTCCCGGCTAGCCAAACGTAAGACCGAGTGCCCCGAGAAAGACAACGGATCCCGTATCTTTCATCAAAATCATTCCCGGCAGTAAAACGTAAGACCGAGTGCCCCGAGAAAGATAACGAGATCCCGTATCTTTCATCAAAAATCATCCTCCCAAGCAAGAAACGTAAGGCCGATCTCTCTGAGAAAGATAACGAGATCTCGTATCTTTCATCAAAATCATTCCCTGCTAGCCAAACGTAAGACCGATCTCCCGAGAAAGATAACGGATCCCGTATCTTTCATCAAAATCATTCCCTGGCCAAACGTAAGACCGAGTGCCCCGAGAAAGATAACGAGATCCCGTATCTTTCATCAAAATCACCCCTAAGCAAGAAACGTAAGACCGATCTCTCTGAGAAAGATAACGAGATCCCGTATCTTTTATCAAAATCTTCCCCGGCAGTCAAACGTAAGACCGATTTCCCAGACGAATACGTCTGATTTTTCCCAGCAAAGGCTAACGAAATCCCCAGCAAAGATAACGGAATCCCAAAAGCCAACGGAATCTCGAGTAGTACTCGAACTACGAAAGGGCTTGATTCCCACTAGGGATACGTAGGTTGCCTATCATTAGGTCCAACCCCCCGACCAAAACGGTCACCCTCTCCTTCGGCAGCAGACGAAGTCCACCGAAAGGCTATTTCAAATTAAGGTCCGAGGCACCTAAAAAGCCATCATCATCAAGGTTCGAGGCACCTAAAACGCCATCATCATGGTCCGAGGCACCTAAAAAGCCATCTTCAAGGTCCGAGGCACCTAAAAAGCCATCTTCAAGGTTCGAGGCACCTAAAACGCCATCTCCAAGGTTCGAGGCACCTAAAACGCCATCTCCAAGGTTCGAGGCACCTAAAACGCCATCTCCAAGGTTTGAGGCACCTAAGACGCTATCACTAGGAAAACGATAAATCACAATCATCCCAGCCAGAAGCGGATAGCCATCGACCGAAAATGGTCATTCCTATCCCCAATAGAGCGGATAGCCATCGAACCGAAAATGGTCATCTCTTATCCCCAGGAGAGTTTCTTTCCAAGAACCGATCGAGAACTCGCTCATCGGGTTCGAGGCACCTAAAACGCCATCATCTTCGTGGTCAAAGACCCGAACTACGATCGCTTGATTCCCATTCGGGATACGTAGGTAGCCTATCGCTAGGTTCGGCCACCCGATCACTCGATCATCTCGCCAAATATGGAGCCTTACTCTTATCGACGACCCCGCTTCCTTCGAAAGCGCCGTCGCCGAGGGGCTACTGTAAGTGCTCCAATTTGAGCTTGTTAGAATTTTCGTTAGAAAATTAACGAAAGTTATAACATTTCTAACAATTCCTAACAATCCTAACTTTTCTAACAAAGTGAGGGTAAAATGGGCATTGTTATTTAAGGTTAAACCTTAAAAAGAATCTCAAAAAAGAAAAACAAAAGAAGAAAACCATAAATAGAAATGCTGGAAACATAAATCAAGCCGCTTAATTTGAATTTCAAAAAGAAATATTCCTCTTGTCCAAAGCTGGAGCTGCATTTAATGAACAGTGCACGCTGAGGGTTCCCATCCGCGCGGATGAGTTTGTCATCTCAGGAGGGCTATAAATTGAGCCCTCCAGTCACAAAAATAAGGAGCCACAACACATTTTGCACCGAACCTCTGGCGAAATATAGAGAGAAAACAGTGAGAATTCACTTGAATTGTCACCATTTTCTCTCCAATCTTTCCCAATTCATACTCATTCACTCACTCTCATATTAAAGCCTTAAACACTCATACACTCAAGCCAAAAACTCAAGAACACAAAGAATATTGGTAAACCCTCCTTCTCCTAACCCTAAATCTCATCCATGCATGCATCTTCAAACTACAAAATGTAGTTCTTTCATCTTCTTGCTCTAGATCTAAGAAGATCACCATGGAAGACCATCTCCATGGATGATCTTCTACAAAGATCAACATTATTTTCAAGTTCTCTTACTTTCTTACAAAGAAAACTCATTTTCAAAACCCTAAAAACCATTTTCATACATCAAATCTCATTTTCAAAAGGGTAAAATCCCCCTCCCCAAGCAAATGAAATGTTTGGTCCTAATGTACCCCAAGGATGGCTTGGTATAGTTGATTCACCACTAAAATGTCTAGTGATCACTAACCAAAACCTAGGGAAATGGGGACAAGCATGGATGCAAAACCCCCCTTAAAATCATATTTTCTTTCTTGAGAAGTTGCTGTCCAGTAGCAATTTTCTCAGACCTCAGTCCATGGTCTAATTTTTTGGACACAGATGAACTTGGAATTTGGTGTTGACTACAAAACACTTTTTGTAGCCAACATCCATAGATTTCCAGACATATTTTTACTTTATTTTTTGGGTGAGTAAAACTCCTCTTTTCAAATTTTCTTTCAGAGGCTAGTTCATCAGCTTCTGGGAATCCAGATCTCATATCTGAGGTTTCCAGAATGTTTTGACCCCTCAAATCTTCTCCAAAATGGAAAATTCTTTCGCACAAGTCTTATTTAAGGTGTCTAGAACAACTTTCATTCTCTGAGTTTATCCAGATTATGAAGTTTTAAGACCCTTGAATCCCTTTCAAAATCAAAGGTCCACTGCCTTTTTCATTCTGGCAGAAATGGCTCTCAACTTCAAAAGGTCTTTTGAGTACCAAATCTCAATCCAAAAATCTTCCAAAAAATCATGGGATCAGTTTAAAGTCTTAAAAAGATATCCCAATTTTTACTTTTCTGAGTTTTAACTTATTTTGGCCAAAACACACACACACACACACACACACAAATGATTTTCAGCTTGGAAGACTCGTTTTACGAGGCATTCCGGGTGCACACTAACGTCCTTCCCGGCGTGTAACATGACCTCCGAACCTAAATCTCTGATCTCGGGCTTTTTTCAAAGTTTTGGCCCTCAAAATTAAAATGGCGTGGCGACTCCGTTTCGTTGATTTTTTCAAACAAAAATGGGAAAATTTTCGATACATCACACATCATCACAGCGATGCCTTCGTACGCATTGGAATCAATGCTCGGGGACTATAAGCGTGCGGCGGCGATACGGCGGGAGGCGTTGCAGAGAATCACCGGCAAGTCATTGACTGGATTGCCGTTGGAGGGTTTTGATTACGAATCGATTTTAGGGCAGTGTTGCGAGATGCCGATGGGGTATGTGCAGATTCCAGTGGGGATAGCCGGGCCGTTGTTTTTGAACGTGGTGGAGTATTCGGTGCCAATGGCGACGACGAAGAGGTGTTTGGAAGACTCGTTGAATTTCGACACTTGAGGTGTTGGTTTTAACAAGTGAGCTTCTAATTTCAATATTTTCTTTTATTTTTCAGTTTCCTCTTTATTTTTTTATTTTGAATTTTTTATTTTTATTTGCCAATGAGAGGAAAAGTTCAAATTTTGAGGAAAACAACAACGAAAACCCTAATTATAATAATTCTACATTAATGTTATAATTTTATTATTATTATTATTTTTAACCCCTAAACTTTCACAACAACAAAGTTTTTCTGCTCTTCTCATTCCATGAAAAAAGACCAAAATATCCCTAAATAACTCACGTGAGCGGCACATGTTATGTTTTTCTTTAGATTTTTTACGGTTCATCCAAAATTACACCTGATTGCAACAAAAACACAAACTCCATAACCAACTTGTAACAAATACAAATTCGATAAACAATTGAAACATTTCGACAAACTCAGATAACTAAAATGCAATTTGCCCTATTTTTAAATATCTTAAAAAGACAGTTTTTTATTATATATCAATCGATAATTGTATGATGACTTTATGACCTTATTTGTGACTGACTGTTGCAGCATTGCAACAAAACATACCGCAACTATTCCAAATTTGAAAAAAATAAAAACATTTACACGAAAAATTGCGCGTGCACCGATAAAAAAACGTTGTAAATAAATGATCTTATCCTAGATCCATCGAATTCATTGAGAGATCTGTTTACCTTAGGTTTTCGGGGCTTTGAATTCTCGCCAACTTTCATTTTTTATAAATCGAGAAAAAGAGTTTCAGAACTCTTGAGGTCGACTTTCTTACTTACCTTACTTTACATTCCGGCTAAGCAACTTCCCTTGAATGGATGGCATTTGCCCCAATTTCTAATGAATCGAGAAAACCGTACAGAAAGATAATAATTTAGTAAAATTGAATTTGGTGTCTAACAGCGTACAACTCAGAAATGATGGATGGTACAATTTTAACTCTTTTTTGAATGGGGAAATTTAAATAATTGGATGAAGATAAAAGAGAGTGGTAGGTAACATAACAAAACCATTTATTATTGTTGTTGTTGTTATTATTATTACTACATTAGCTATTAACAGCACCACTTCTTAACTGTGTTACTTTATTATATTTTAGTTTATTTAAATCAAGTATCTTACATATATATTCGATTCCTTTTGTTGAATGCCTTGCTCGGCATATAAGATGATACCAGGTCGACAGTATAATTATTGTGCCTTAGTCATTATTCGCTTTGCTATTTATATGTCGACATATTGGGAATAACGAGAAAGCAAAACGAGTAAAAGTAGGGAAAGCGCACTACCTTTGTCGTAATTGAGACTTATATGAATTATATTTTGGGCTATTTTCATTGGAATTTGCTCGACCTGATCCACGTTCGTACCTTGATTTATACCGTAGGATTTGGGCTCAACCACTCGCTCAATGTTTAGGATCGAGGATTATGGTTTAAAGTTATATTTTTGATATTAATAAAAATGTCTAATTAAATTATACTATTTTCATTTTATTCGAAAAGGCACAAAGCTAACCTTGCTCGCATGAGATTTAATTAAAGTGTATAAAAAGACAAAAATCCTCTTTTTATCAATGAACTTTAGGACAATTTACAATGTTCTCATTGAAAATTTATTTTTTACAACATTCTCATTAAACTTTTAATAATTTTACATTAATGTTCTCATTTCGTCTATAATTTTACCAAAAAAGTTAACAAAAGTTAGTTAAGTGACCTAATGTGAAAAACTTTCGTGAGATCACATGCAAGGTTAATGGCGGGTGAGTTATTGCCCAAAACCTAGTTAGCATATACGTCAGTATTTGATTAAAAACTTAATCAAAGTTAGTCACGTGAGGTTATGTGACTGCCTTTCGTTATGATTTTAGCAAATTTATAAACGGAGTGAGAATATTGTAAAAATATGAAAAGTTCAATGAGAACTTTGGAAAAACTAAAAGTTCAATGAGAACATTGTAAATTGGACAAAAGTTTAGTGATAAAATGATGCTTTTTGCCAATATGAAAAGTGAGGTATGAAAGAGAAAGTGGGGTAGAAATAGTAAGCGGATAATTATGTTAAGTATAACAAGTAGATCTTTGAATAAAAAATATTAAAAAAGTTTTATTTTGTTATTGTATTTTTTAAATGTGACAACAAAAATTGAAATTTGTATATTTTGAATGGATCGGAGGGAATATTTCACCTACGACCATCTACAACAATTAAAGTTAGAGCCAATTGCAATTTGGTGACCTAAATTTTACACATAGTTGCAATACCGCAGCCAAGAGTTCAATTTAGTCAATCAATGCCCTAAGTTTGCAATTTTTAACAAATTGATATAAAAACTAACGAAATCGTTAATTTTTTGACGGAATGAATTTCATGTGCCTTTCAAGTGAGTATATAAGGGATTCATTGAGATCTGTTGACCTTAGGTTTTCGGGGGCATTGAATTCTCGCCAACTTTCAATTTTTATAAATCGAGAAAAAGTGTTTCAGAACTCTTGGGGTCGGCTTTCTTACTTGCCTTACCTTACATTCCGGCTAAGCAACTTCCGGTGAATGGATGGCATTTGCCCCAATTTCTAATGAATCAAGAAAATCGTACAGAAAGCTAATAATTTAGTAAAATTGAATTTGGTGTCTAACACAGCCTGCAACTCAGAAAATGATGGATGGTACAATTTTAACTTTTTTAAATGGGGAAATTTAAATAATTGGATGAAGATAAAAGAGAGTGGTAGGTAACATATCAAAACCATTTATTATTGTTGTTGTTGTTATTATTACTACATTAGCTATTAACAGCACCACTTCTTAACTGTGTTGCTTTATTATATTTTAGCTTATTTAAATCAAGTATCTTACATATATACTCGATTCCTTTTGGAAATATAATCCACGATCATAGAGTTTGATTGTTAATATGATTGAAATTTAAAAGCTTGGGAAAATTTAATTACCCAAATAAATATCTAAACATTATTAGTAAAAATGTTATTGATGATATTCTTAATGATGCATTAATAACAAATGAAAGATTTTTATTTAGATAATTAAAATTTTATAAATATGAAAATTCTATTAAATTAACCACTAAAGTTTAATATTTATAGTGTCGTAATTGAATACTCCATCCTTTTCAAAATTAGTATTTACATTTATTTTTGATATGAATTTTGGGCCGGCGGTTCTACCATATAGATGGAGTTATTCTTTTATTTTTTAACGTGAAATAAAGGGAGTAATTTTTTTTTTTTTGATACAAACCTATATTTTGTGTTTTCAAATGAATGATCCATTGATAAAGTCAAGTTTCAAACTTTATGAGATTTAGGGTTCGATACCTCTTATTGCATGCTGGCTTTAAAAAAAAAATACTATCAGATTTTGTATTTCTTATAATGTTCATATTAAACTATATTTTTTCTATGTAATATGCCAGATAACTATCATATTTTGAATAAAAAGAAAATAATTAAATTTGTGATTTAATTATTAAAAATAAAATCTTTAAAAGTAAACTTTCAAAATGAAATAATTGACTCTCAACAATTGAATGAGGGTGTAAAAATTAGGAAAACTAATTTATTTAGAGTAATTTCGTGGTGTAGCTGACACATCTTTAGGTTTGGAAAATAATCACATGGTACCCCTATAATTTTTGAAAATGTGATATTTCTTGTTAAAAATAATAATTTTATCATAATTGACCTCTATTCGATCAACAATAATCAGTATGTTACTAATTTAACCTCAATTTGTGTAAAGTTTATATCTTAGGGTTCGTTTGGTAACTAGTATTTACCCCGGATAATTTTAGGATGGGATTATTAAATCGACTACGTGGACGTTTGGTACACAATTGACCATCCGTACTAATAATTCGCCCCAACGGGATAAGAGGGTTATCCCTAGAATCATTAATTTGGGTTGAGCCCGTCGGGCCAGTCCGTCACGCCATGCAATAGGGGTGGGTTGGGTTGACATATTTTCGGTTCGCCAGAAATTTGGCCCACCCCACTTCCTCCGTTTAGTGGCGGGTTTTGAAGAGTTGGGCCCGCCTCGCCCCGCTAGCCCGTATTGACAGCTCTAGCGCTTAGCTTACCCTCAAAAAGTTGTGCATTTTGTGTTGGTAAATTTATTAGTAGCTTTGTGGGCTAAGGTGTTTCTGAAAATTATGCAATTTATTAATGGTTTAGTATTATTTTTCTGATAAATTGATCAATTAATCTACAAGTTAGGCCTTAGTTTCTTAGTTTCTGTAGCCATTAGTGAAGTCTGCTCTTTGTGGTGCTGCAGCTAAACTGTGATTATTTTCTAAACTGTGATTATTTTCTGTATTAATGTTGAGTTTTTACGGAATGGAATGATTATTGATGCATTGCAGCAGTAAACTGTTGTTTTTAGCCCACCTTGTGATATGTTTTTTTCTCATTCAATTTTATTGTTTTGAGTTATTTATGAAGGTAGTATACTGATTGATTAAAATTAAACTATCCTGCATTGGCTCGCTTGGCCCACCAACTCAAGGTAGGTTGGGTTGGGTTGACATCTTTCCAGTCCACCAGCAATTAGGCCGGCCTCGCCCTGCCCCGTTTAGTGGCGGGTTTTGACGGGTTGAGCCCGGCCCACGCCGCCAGCCCATATTGACAGCTCTAGTTATCTCCTCCTTATTAATCCCGGTATAGAGGTAGTATTATTAATACTCTCCTTAAAAAAAAGCCCGGATTAAATCTCTTTTACAAATATATTCCGTATACAATATTAGACGGTAAATCATCTCCATCTTCAGTGTCGTTCATGTTCTTGTTCCTTCATTTGGCTATTGTGCTCAAACATTCAAATGTGTGTTCGTCAATTTTTTAGTTTTCTTCCTTAGAGCAGAGTATTAATTAATGGACTCCGAGCCCTTGGGTCCTGTATGGTTGGAGAATAACCCCAAATCAAATTACTTTCCTGATTGACTCACCTTTCTTCTTGCTTTCACCCTCCCCTTCATGTCTTCTACTTCTTCCCTTTCCCTTTCCCTCATTTTTATTTTCTTTTTTCATAATATTTAATAAGGAGGTCCAACTATAATTAATTATTTGGTCACCCTAATGTTAATTGAAATTGAAATTTTTATTTATCTTAATTGCAAAATGTTTGACTAATGTTTTTGTCTTCACTGTAATTTTCATTTGATTAATTGGAAATTAGATTATGAACGGTATAAAAGTGACGGGCTAAGTCCAACGATCAAATCCCAGTTATTCGAGTATTGTTGCCACCACATCCTTTGTGGGTCGGTCCAAGTATTATAAGGCCCAAGGCCCATCAGCCCAGATATGTCGACCTAGCTCATTTTTCGACCTCCTTGATCCCGACCTAGCTTTGTCCGACATACGATACATATCTCAAGCGGTTTCTATCAAGCTATATCATTCAGTCAGGTCGACCTAAGATCAATGCAGATGACCTCGACCTACAAAAGCGTAGGTCGACCTATAGAGTCATGACGCATATATAATTCTTTCCATAACAGGAGTCCTACAAAGAGGAGTTATTTGTGGACACAATCTCTCATACAAATCCGATCCGTGATTCAAGGGATTTCAGGTAATCCTACTACAATTATAATGCTTATCAAGGCCTATAAATGCTTCACAACTTCAACGTTTTAGAGGTAATTGCTATTTATTATTCTGAATACATTGTTTATTATAATTTATCAGCTCTCATAGACCATACTTACTCTCACACCCGAGGGTCTTCGCCGGAGACCATTCCGGCTACTCGTGGGTTCTGTGTTTCAGGTCAAAAGCTAGGTGATCAGTCTTACAACCGGACGGAGATTGATAACAGCACGATTCTTATAGCATTAGTTTGGTTTCATTGCCTGGAATCGAAGTTTTTTTTACCTCGAAATCTAATCCATAGAGTAATCATGGTATCTGAAGGTCACACTGCTACATCATCCACGGAGAACGAACAAGGGAACGCCGGTGGAAACATGGACGCAGGTGCTGGAAATCGTAACATTAATTTGCCTCCTCCTCCACTACCACGCCCGGCCAGGAGGTCGACGGCAGGGTCTTCCCAGACAATAGAAGGGAAAAAAGGCCTATGCCTGAAACGGAAGCACAACCCCCTCCAAAATGCCTACTGGTAGGTCAAACTGTTGCAGGAGACAATCCAGGCCCCTCAACCAATCACCTCAGTATGAAGGAGATATTGTTGGAGCAGGCTAGAATCTTGCAGGAACTACTCAACATGTCGATTTCTCCAGATCAAGATGGATGGAGATCGCAAAGAGCTGCTCCCTCCCAAGTCTCTCACAGGCAACCTAATGGGAGTGTTATGCAGAATGGCAGTGCTAGGCAGAATAGGAGTGCTAGGCAAAATGGTGAGCAACGTATGATTGAATAACCCATTTGTACCCACATACCTGTTCCAAGTGACGATCTGAGAAGTCACCTTAACCAGAATAGGGAGCAGGATGCAGAGTCAAATTTGAGGCGATAAAGTGAGGCCGAAAGAAATAGGCGTATGTTGCCTGTAAGAATGGAGATATCACAATCCCGTCGAGAGAGAGATGGGCGCAGGTCGCTTGTCAGGTCAGTAAGGTCGCACTCTCACAGAGACAAAAGGGGAAGAGAAGCTACCCCACCTAGGAGTGAGAGGCAGAGGTCCTACTCTGGAAGGGAACCTCACTAGGAGGAAAGGCAGAGATCTAATAATGTCTCCCAACAAAGGGACGACAATCCAGATGCTAGAGAGCTACTGAACCTGAGAAGGAGGTTAGAAAAAGTTGAGGATGAGAGAAAGGAAAATGACGGAAAGGGCGAACGAAACTACAACACTCTTCGATCCTTGTCCAAAGAGTTGCTCGAGCTCTGACCTTTTGTGGGTTTGAAGTTGCCATCCCTAGATAAGTATTCAGGTGCGACCAACGCCCTGAACCATATGCAACACTTTGAGGCCACCATGTGCTTGGTCTCATTCGAGGATGATGTGCTGTGCAAGGCACTAACCAGCACCTTCACAGGTGCAGCACTGACTTGGTTCCGTGGATTGACGCCGGGCTGCATTTTTTCATGGGAATACATGAGGAAGAAGTTCCTAGATCATTTCTCGACAGCTGGAGCCAGAAAAATGACGGTCACTTACTTGAACAACCTGATCCAAGGTAAGAATGAAAGCTCCATGAGTTACTTCACTAAATTCAAGGAGATGGGCGACCAGATCGAGGAGGATCTGACGTACAGGGAAGTAATTAATTGCTTCAGAAATAGGGTGACCTCTACTGACCTAGACTACGAGCTACAGGCCAGAAGGGTAAATACCAGGCATGAACTGTTTGAAAGGGCCTACGATGTGGCCATAGCTGAAGAGAGGAAAGAAAAGAAGAAAGATAAGGGTTCGAAGCAGACCGATGTTGGGGAGTCCAATAAAGGAGACCAAGCAAAGAATGGTAGCAACAATAGCAAGGGGAAAAATAGAACAAGGGCGACTGAGAGAGTACCTGAAAAATTTACCCAACTAACGGTGAGTCGTACCGAAATAATGAATTCTGTCGAGCTAGGCCCACCTGCCCCAATAAACCCAGAAAATAAGTTCAGAAGGGACAACAGCAAGTATTGTGACTACCACAAGGATACGGGTCATACTACTGAGGAGTGTATGAGTCTGAAGCGTATCATTCAGAAGTGGGTCGACAGTGGGAAGCTAGATGGATTTATGAAAGGAGATCGACCTAACGGAGGCGAACGAACTGCACAGGGTGTACTTTAGCAATTGCAACCTCCGATAGATTTGGGAGTTATCACCGAACAAGCTAGCAACACCGCCTTGAAGCACAAAATTGTTAGCTCACTAAAACTCCGTACGTGCCACCTAGGAGCTACATTAGAGATGAAGTTATCAGTTTCTATCCGGACGAGCTAGCTACCAACTTGACTGCCAGGGAGAAAGTTCTTGAAATTACGGGGTTGATAGATGGTTGTACGATGAGGAGGATACTGGTAGACACGGGGGCTTGCAAGGACATCCTCTACTATACAACTTTCAAAGAAATGGGGCTGACGAAAGAAAGATTGTCGCCTTACGATGGTCGACTTGAAGGCTTCACCAACCACACCAAGGGGCAGGTCGAGCTAGAGGTCGAATTAGGACAGCACCCTTTCAGGGTCATCATGACAAAGGTAACTTTTATAGTTATTGATGTGATTAGTGATTATGCTGCTATTTTGGGTATACCTGTCCAGGTCGCACTTGGTGACCTCTATCCCCCATTAGCGAGTAAAGTTTCGTACACTAGCTGGAGTAGGCTGCGTGCATAGTACAACTCGAGCTTACCTTGATCACGTCCTTCGAACATGGAAGAAGAGGGAGCTGGAGGTTGAAACTCCAGAGGGAAATTCGAAACTCTCGAAATCTGTCACCACAACTTCACGACTATCTACAATCACCTGTGTAGAAGAGGCGACCTATCACTCACATGACCATGTCATGACTGAGCCGACACTTCCCTCCCAAAACACTATGGTCGAAACAGATGCAGTTATGGTTGACCAAGTCATCATGGGTGAGCTATGCCTTCAGATCGACCAAAACTCGGGGGCCACCACTGGGGAAATTGCAGCAGAATTGGACGACATGATAGTTGAAGAAGCTCCACACTTGGGGGCCAAAGAAAGATAAAGGGTTCATGAGATTATCATCGAGACACTACAGTTCAGATATGGTCCGAAGCTGGAACCAGTGGACGAGCTAGAAGAAGTGGTAGCTAATCCCTCCTATCCCGATCAAAAAATTCAGATTGGAAGACAGCTGTTAGCCGAGGAAAAAGCAGAAATAATCAAGCTGCAGAAGGAGAGCGCAGATGTCTTTGCTTGGCGAGTAGAAGACATGAGGGGGATCAAAGAGGAGGTCGTTGTTCATAGGCTGGAAGTTAATCCGACCATCAAACCTAAGGAGCAGAAGCTGCGAAGTTTTGCTCGTGACAAAGAGGAAGCTATAAAACTGGAGGTAAACAAGCTTTTGAGTGTAGGTATCATCAAGGAGGCCTCCCATACCACCTGGCTAGCAAACATGGTGATGGTGAAGAAAGCTAATGGCAAGTGGCCTATGTGTGTCGACTTCACCAACCTCAATCTGGCCTGCCCAAAGGATAGCTACCCATTGCCACGAATCGACAAGCTTGTGGATTCTATAGCTGGACATACTACTCTAAGCTTCCTCGACGCTTATTCGGGCTACCACCAGATCAAGATGTATAAGGATGACGTAGTAAAGACTTCCTTCCAAGCTGCTGGGGGTATATATTGCTACAACATGATGTCATTCAGCCGGAAGAATGAAGGAGCTACCTATCAAAGGATGGTCAAAAAGGTCTTTGCCTCTCAAATTGGTCGAAACATGGAGGCTTACGTCGACGATATGGTCATCAAAACAAAGGTCGGACGTCACGTGAATGATCTAAGGGAAACATTTTCCAATTTGCGGGCAAACGACATGAAGCTTAATATGATCAAGTGTGTATTTGGGGTAGCAACTGGGAAATTTCTGGGTTTCATGGTCTCTCAACGGGGTATTGAAGCCAATCCTGAAAAGATCAAGGCTCTGGTCGACATGAAGGAGCCTACGTGTGTAAGAAATATCTCGCCTCTCCTACGTTATTGAGCAGCCCAGTTCTGGGAGAATCTTTGTTCGTGTATCTATCAGTTGACAAACAAGTTGTGGTCGCCGTACTAGTTCGAGAAGAAGGGGGCATCAGAAGCCCGTATATTATGTTAGCAAGGTCCTGTCTGATGTGGAGGGCAGATACTATAATGCAAAGAAGTTGGCTTATGCCTTGGTCGTGGCATCCTGGAAGCTACGAGCTTATTTCCTAGCCCACCCCTGTAAGTACCCCAATCCGGACCGCTCTCCATCTGGGCATACGGAAAATACCAAGGGCGAACTTCCGGAGGTCATAACTCCTTCATACGGACTCCGATTGAGACGTGCCATATATAGTCGGAAAGCTCTCGACGAGAACTAGCCTGAAAACATGTCCGCGCGGACCACTTTGCAATGCAAACATATTCACGCGGACCATTTTGTCAAACACGCAAAAAATCCCCCAAATCTCCCAAAAGTCCACAATATTCCCTCAAATCTCGGAAAATCAAAAAAGTGGTAATAACGGAAGAGTCCCCGCGGACCATATTGCAATTTTTATAAGCCTATAAATAGAGGGCTCCCCCTCTCATATTTTTCACACCTCCATTCTCTTCTCTCTCCCCCAGCCTTCAGGCTCCCCTCTAAGTCCTTTCGAGGCATTTCCGATCCCTTTCGGTTCCTTTCGGGGCCTTTCGAGCCCTTTCAAGGTGCTTCGAAGTCATGTCGAGCGCTCCCAAGCCACCCTGAGGCACTCCCAACGCATCTCGAAGCCCTGCCGGTCCATCTCGAGCCATTTCGGTCCATCCTAGGCATCACAGTCCATCCCGAAGCCTTGACGGGCAATCCCAAGGCATCCCGAGGCACGCCGAACCTCTGCCCGAATACAACCAACAATCTTGAGGCATCCCAAGGCACGCCAAACCTCCGCCCAAGCACAACTAACAAACCCAACGCACGCCGAACCTCTGCCCGAGTACAACCAACAATCGCGAGGCTCGCCGAACCTCTGCCCGAGCACAATCAACAAACCCGACGCACGCCGAACCTCTGCCCGAGCGCAACCAACAATTTTGACGCACGCCGATCCTCTACCCGAGTCAACCAACACTCCCGGGGCACACCGAACCTCTGCCCGAGGACACACCTAGCACTCCAGAGGCACACCAAAGCTCTGTCCATAGACACTGGTACATCCCGAAGCAATCCCGGTCCGTCCTGAAACACTATTCACACTCAAACACTATTTTCAAGCGGAAGATAGACACAAACCAATATTGGTAAGGCTTCTTCCATTACTATTTCAATACATATCATACAATGTAGACATCATATACAGCATGCATTTTTAAAAGCACATACACACACACACCTTTTAAAGAAAGAGGGGTATCGAAAGACTCGTGAATACGAGGCGACTCGGGTGAGCTCTGCTATTCTCTTCCCGAGGCGTAACCTGACCTCCGAACTCAAAATCTCATCACATAACAACCTTTTTCAAACAAAGCATTTTTCAATGTTTTGGGCTATATCAAAATGATGTGGCGATTCCAAACGAAATGCAGGGACACCTCCTGACGAAATTGCGAGATGCCAGGGCCCACGCATCTGGATTCGGGTGATTTCAGTTGGCGACTCCGCTGGAAAAATTTTGTTTTAAAAACTTTTAAACAATTTTTTTTAACAATGATGAGGGTCAAACTTTCATTTTACCCCTTATTTAACTGTTATGTGTGAGTGCATGTGCTTGCTTTTTATTTACAAATAAAAAAATACAAAAAAACATCATAATACATTTGTGTACATACATTTTAAAATTCTGCAAAAAATTATGTTTTACTCAGAAAAAGAATTTTAGTGACCGCACACTACGCGCACTCTTATCCTGTACACTGCACACTACAACCCCAAACTCGAAGTGGTCTCAGCTGCAGTTCGATTGGTCTTCCTGACACCTTTCGGACGCGCACAGAATCATTCCAAACTTTCCATCCTAGCCAGTGTCAACCCTCCACGCTTGCGTCAAACTGTGTCCATACTCGGTTGGTTTTTACCCAGTCCGTGTCATAAAGCCTGGATACATATCCCATGCCGGCCATTTCCTGAGTCAAAGCTCGGAACTCAAGATCCCTTGCGCAAGAAAAATGATGAAAGGTCATGCTAAAATCTTGGCCCGATCTTGATTTCCAAAAGCTACACCCAGACAATGCTCTGCTCTGGATATACATCCATGCCCATATGACATCATGTCATCAAGCCTTTGATACGTCAGCCATGACAATAAGACCTAGCCAACACCTAACGTCACAGATCCCTTGCGCAAGCAAGGTAAAGAGAGGTCATGCCGAATTCTTGACCCGATCTTGACTCAGGTGCCGGCTCAGTTCACTATTCACATGGCCGAAGCATTAAAACGAACATGACAGGCTCGGTCCTTAGGTTTGGTTTTTCTTTTGGCCAGTGGAAATCGCTTGCCCTATAGGACCCTCGCCCGGGGCTGTCCACCCCCAGATATCAAAATACAGGTGCAAAACGAGGGGCTTATAGCCGCACTAATGGTTTCCACTGACCCAAGATCTAGCATAGTTGCGAAAAAGAATAGCAATCTTTTCCAACCAACTTAGGATTCTGAGAAAACACATTTTAAGTAAATTAAAACAAAAAAAAAGCAAAAATAAAAAAATGGAAAGTGCATGTCGCATGAGCTTTCCCCCTTATCCAAAAAGGCCTTCCCATGTCTAAACCTTACCCGTCACCCCCTCCAGCGAATCGAGAATGGTTGAGAGTACCTGAGATCTGCCTTTTCACTATCAAAGTTACAGGGTCTGATAGCCCCTCTGGTTCAGCAATCCGAACAGTCCGCTATTCCTCCATGACAGGATCAACAGATAGTAGTGAGGGAAACGGAACACCGCCACTGAGAAATCTCCAGACAATGGAGGAGTTGCTGCAAGCCTTCGAAACTCTCAAGAAGCGCCAAGAAGAACATCAAGCCTGGATCGTAGACACCATGTGCCATCGCGAAACTGTCGCCGTTCCCCAAACTGATGGGACCTTCATCCTCATAGAAGATGAAGAAATGCCTGCTCCTCTAGTTTCCCAAAGCTATCAGCATGTCACTCCTCCACCAAGCTACGAAAATCAAGCAACGCAAAGTAGCTCCCGTTAAAAGCTTCACTCGGGCCTCAGTCAAGCAGCTCCGATCAGCCTACCGCAACACAAAAAGTTTCCCGGGCCTGCGCCACAAGCTCAATATCACCAGCACACATATGGGCCTACTCCCCCAGATCCCAATATATCTCGGTATCCCTCGGGATTCAATCCTCTGCCTCTATACGAGCCTCGAGCCATAACCTGACATCCCAATGTTTACCAGGGACAGACATCCCAATCAGATATCCCGACATTTCAAACCTACCACCCGTTGGTCTGCTACTTGGGGCTAATGAAACATTTCCCCAGTTCCCAAACATAACCCTTAGTTGTTCGGGCAATCACGCCCTCAATTTCAACAATCTAGGATACGGGATGGTATACACTCAACTACCTCCCCAAGTCTCCCGAATTGCGATCCCATCAGCCAATCCACCTCCATCTTCGGTTTCCATCCCAGAAAATGATAACCTGCCCCTGCCTACCGACCCTCACATGGCTTGGTTGGATGAACAAATAAAATACATGCAAGGTAAACTAGCCAACTCTCGGAAGGACTGCCTCATGCCCACATATCCGAGCAAGGTGGTCCCACTCCCTCCAAAATTCAGAATGCCGGAGATGGAAAATTTTGAAGGGACCGTATACCTAAAGACCCACATCGACACCAACGTCTTGGGTATGAGAGCCAAAGGGGCCACCCCATAACAAATGGCGGATCACTTCCTACATTCCCTCAAATCTACGACATTAAGGTGGTTCCTCAACGTAAAGACGAAAAATCGCTCCACCTGGGATAAAATCAGCGAGATCTTCCTGGAGAAGTATCGCGCCAACTTCGAATGGGAAACCAACCGCCATGACTTTCAAGCCACCGAACAAAAGGATGACGAGCCTGTGGGAGAGTTTTACAAAATTCAGAACTGGAAACTGAGCGAGATAATGGATTCGCTTTCCAAAGAAGAACAAATGGACATCTTCCGTTCCTGCCCCAAGCCATCTCTGAGGGCTTCGATTAGCTACCACTTCTATCCCGACCTTTGCTCCATGATCAATGTCGGGACCAAGTTTGAAAAGACGTTGAGCCTACAAAAAATGGCGGCCACTCCTGCTTCTTCCTACCGCTACCAGGCGGTCCTGTCAAATCCGACGCCTATTCCAAATAAGGGAAAAGAGGCCACCGGAACAGTCCACTACATCCAGAATGGAGTCCAAGGAAGCCACGATCAAGTGCCCTCGAGAAATAACAATCATCCCTGGCCGCAGCGTTTTCAGCACTTCGACAACTTCGGAATGCCTCTAAGCCAAGTGTTTGAGGCGTTGGTGAACTAGAACATGCTCAAGACCCTTGAGAATTATCAACCGAGGAATCCTAACCCGAACATGGATATGAGCAAGCGGTGTGCTTTTCACAACTACCTCAGCCACACCACCGACAATTGTGTCATACTAAAACTGTTGGGTTTTATGGGTCCACGCGCAACGAAATTAAGCCTCTAATTAACACAAAACCCAAGAGCCTAGGATCCGTTCTATACAATTAATTTGAATTCCTATGAGATAGAAATAACCAACCTTGAACGCTTTCCGTTCTTGAGCTATCGAACGATTTAATAATGTGATTTCGAATCACAAACTTCATTCTTCAGATTGCTTGAACTCTAGGTCTTGATCGTTGAACGAGCGAAGACCCTCTTTCGGTATCCACACCTTTGAATGAACCAAGAATCACTTCTTGAAGATTGCTAGATCTCTTAAACCTATGAAGAATATTGAGAATATATGTTGTGATTTTCTTTTCAGAAATTCGGCTAGCTTTTTAGGGTTGACAGACCTTCATATATATACTACATTAGTATGGTATATGTTTCCTAATAATATTAGGAAACCAGTCTGTGAAACCGCCTCAGGACCTGTTATGTCGCACGACCACACGAAGCACATGGCCTAGTTGTGTCGCACGACCAGACAAGACTTATGGGGAATTTCTCAATCATTCTTCCTATGGTTTAATCAATTCATTCAAGTTATGTGTGACCCAATAGGATTATGTTATGTTGGCAATGAGCTCGATCATATCGACTCTCATAAGACATAAGCGGACTCTCATAAGACATAAGAGTTCACGTTTCCAATGGTACACTTCCATTTCTCCCTTTGTCTCACGATGTTATATTGAACAGAAGTATGGTCCTCGTCAACTTGTCTTTGTTCAATGCTTTCTCGATTCTGAGTATAATGATAATCCAATCACATTGGGGTATGTCCATACACTTTTATCATTATCACTCATCGAGGGGCCTAACAAAGCATCTCTCTTTCGAGGGACAAATTCCATCTTGACTTATCATCCTTCCCATCATGAATTCGATCATACCAATGATAGCCTTTATAGATATCGTGTTAAGATATCGTTTGACTAAAATCAAACATGACTTTCATCATATGTAAGGTCATGATAATCTCAGGTCTAGAAACTAAATGAAGTGACCTTATGAGATTTAATTATGATATTTGACCATGACATAAATCTCATACGGGTCAAGTTCAGTCACTTGTTCTCTAACAAGTACCCATAAATTTAATGTGCATCTCTATGTATATAATCATCATATGATTATCCATTAACATTTATACTAATTATTCACATAATAATTAGGGACGGAGATTATTATAAACAAATATACAAAACATATAATAATCAAATAATAAACATCTCATATAATAATAAATAATGTCAACACATAAGTCTATCAACTATAGGCCTAGGGCATAACACTAACAGTCTCCCACTTGCACTAGGCCCAATCTCCCATGTATCGAATACCCATGGACCTAA
Organism: Adenophora triphylla var. japonica; assembly: GCA_022495995.1. NCBI lineage: Eukaryota > Viridiplantae > Streptophyta > Magnoliopsida > Asterales > Campanulaceae > Adenophora > Adenophora triphylla. The sequence goes on from JAFEMH010000220.1 coordinate 851,090, forward strand.
CATGACCATTATGCTTAGCTTGCGGGAGAGCCTTAGTTAATGGGTCTGCCACATTGTCATCAGTGTCTACTCTGCATATCTTTACGTTTTCCCATTCACATATCTCTCGGATAATGTGGAAACGTCGAAGTATGTGTTTGGATCTCTGGTGTGACCTTGGTTCCTTTGCTTGTGCAATGGCACCATTGTTGTCACAGTAAAGTTCAATAGGATCTTTGATGCTTGGAACGACTTCCAAATCACTAATGAACTTTTTGATTCAAACTGCTTCCTTAGCTGCATCAGATGCCGCTATGTATTCAGCTTCGGTTGTAGAATCAGCGACGGTACTTTGCTTGGAACTTTTCCAACTCACAGTGCCTCCATTCAGCATAAACAAAAATCCAGACTGCGATCTGAAATCATCCTTGTCGGTTTGGAAGCTAGCATCTGTGTAGCCTTTCACTACAAGATCTTCTTCCATTCCTCCAAAGACCAAGAATACATCCTTAGTTCTTCGTAAGTACTTGAGAATATTCCTGACTGTTATCCAATGTGGTTCGTCGGGATCCGATTGGTACCTACTCGTCATGCTTAGAGCACACGAGACATCGGGTCTAGTACATAACATAGCATACATGATAGACCCAATTGTCGAAGCATATGGAATACCATTCATTCTCTTTCGCTCATCATCAGTCTTAGGACTTTGAGTCTTGCTAAGAGATACACCATGTAACATTGGCAAGTTTCCTCTTTTAGAATTTTCCATTTGGAATCTTCTAAGAACCCTGTCAATGTAAGTACTTTGACTTAAACCAATCATTCTCTTAGATCTATCTCTATAGATCTTGATACCAAGGATATATGCAACTTCGCCCATATCTTTCATTGAAAAGCACTTTCCCAACCAAGACTTGACAGTCTGTAGTACAGGAATGTCATTTCCAATGAGTAAGATATCGTCGACATACAATACTAAAAATAGTGCTACGCTCCCACTAATTTTTTTGTATACACAAGGTTCATCTCCGTTCTTCATAAAGCCAAACTCCTTGATTGCTTCATCAAAACGCAGATTCCAACTCCTAGAAGCTTGCTTTAATCCATAAATGGATTTCTGCAACTTACACACATTGTTAGAATTTTCTGGACTGACAAAACCTTCAGGTTGTATCACGTATACATCCTCAAGTAACTTCCCATTAAGGAAAGCTGTCTTGACATCCATTTGCCATATCTCATAGTCATAATATGCGGCTATGGCAATTAAAATTCTAATAGACTTAAGCATAGCTATAGGCGAAAAGGTTTCATCATAGTCGATGCCATGAATCTGCCTATATCCCTTAGCTACAAGCCTAGTGTAGCGTTGTGAGAAAGAAATTCTGATTCTTTTTGTTTTTATGAGTCGCCACCTATATTATTTGATTGGAAACATAGAAAAACCATTTGAAAGAGATTTGAGTTCGGGGCTTAGGTTATGAAATGGGTAGGTTTAGAAGGCATCCATTTCACCCAATCCGGAGATCGGTCTTGCTAAAGAAAAGAGAGGTTTTTCAAAAGAAGAAGTAAAAAACGAATCCAAATACTACAAATAAAGGTCCATTTGACGAGGTCAAACGGAATGTAGAATCGATTGCTTCGAGACGGTCTCCATGATTTGGAGAGGCTCTAGGCCGATCCTAGATTCTATGGACTTATACCACTCTAACAATCAATTAGAAAGAAGATTAGGAATTACCTTGCGTGAGGTGATTTGGGCAGAGTTTCGACTCAAGTTTAGAGTCGACCCTTCGCACGGACAGAGCTTCGCCTTGGTCCTTGATTTGGAGGTTGATGCTTGATTATCAACAAGGTTGACAAACAAACTATGAGGTGAGTTTTAGGGTGATTTTGAGGGATTCTTTCAGGGAAAGAAAACGATAAAATGTGTGTGTGTTGTGTAAATTCGCGGTTTGGGATTTTCGACTTCCGACCTTCTGAGCCTTGGAAGTCACCAAGTATTTATAGAGGTTGGATATGAAGAAGTGGAGAGTTAAAACCCTATCAGATGGTTCTAGACCTCCTCTCCCATTGGTTGGCCGGAGAGATAAAGTTTTATCCCGGAAAGAGGTTGAAATCGACGAGGAAGCTGTCGTGCAATCTGCAGAGGGAGATATCTCGCGCGAGACACGCCATCTCGCGGCGAGATATTGCTCCTGTGGACAGTTTTGTCCTTTCCTCGTTATCTCGTATGCAGTTTAGTCCCAAACTAACGGTAGTTAGTCAAAACTTTAACGAAACATGACGAAATGGTGGATTTCTACTTCTTGACTCAAAGCGAGACTTAGAGTGGTATAAGTATGATCCGATGTGTTCAGAATGGGGTGTCTACAGAGCCCCTCGGCGACAAGTCTTATGAAAGAAGTCATGTCGACGATAGAAAAGACATCATTCTGAACATCGGGATGGTCGTGCCGCACGGCTGCCTACGTATCTCTATCGGAGAATCAGACCATAACGTAGTTCGACTCCAAAACACGAAAAGGTTGCTTTAGGTATTTTGAAAATCATTTGAAAATCGTGGAGATTTTATTTTTTTGAAAAGGTAAATTCATACTGAGGAATCAAATCAAGACCATATTCTGAATATACCTGTCTGTCTGAAGATTCGCCTGTCTGGGCTCCGAACCTGCGGGAATTATGTTAGAACACAAAGGCTTACCTGTCCGGTCCTCTGAGTCCTGTTGGTTTCGTGACGATTCGCCTTTCTGGGCTCCGAATCGGGCTTTTTGTTGTTGGGGATGACGATTCACCTGTTTGGGCGTTGAATCGGGCTTTTCTGATGACGATCCACCTGTTTGGGCGTTGGACCGGGCTTTTCTGATGACGATCCACCTGTTTGGGCGTTGGACCGGGCTTTTCTGATGACGATCCACACATGCAGGCGTTGGACCGAGCTTTTTCTTTGATGATTCACCTTTCTGGGCTCTGAATCATGTGGATTGAGTTGATCTTTGGACCACTCGGTTCTCGGGCGACTGGTGCCGTACCGGGCGATCGTGCGCATGTCACGTTTGGCTCGTTTCGTGACTTGCGGTGCCGATTTTTCCACGTTTCCTTGCTAGTTTATCATTTCCAAGGGTAAATGTGTCAAAATTTTGAACTTTGACGTTGCGTAGACGCTTATTGTCGAGGACAATTTTGTCCTTTTCCAGAAGGTTTATCTCGCAGCGGGATAAGATATACCGCGCGAGATATCTACTGTCGGGGCATATAAACAGCAGCTCTTGCTTATTTTGAAAACATCATTTTCAAAATTTCCCTCCCTAGCTCAAGCCAAGGTCGTTTTTCTCTGCAATTTTTTCGTGGATTGCTTGGTGTTTCTTCCTTCCAATCAATTCTCAATCCCTCCTCTCTCCATAATCAATGGCTCAAGAACAAAGGAATCCTATCTTGGGGAGTTATTTACTAGGGAAGGATTATCCCCGCGATGATCTCACCTTTGATAGGCACGCCCACATCTCTACCGCTGTCCGGGAGGGCTTGGTAAGAACTCTATCTTCACCTCTTGTTTCTTGTATTGCATTGATTTGAATCCCCTTTCCCTTGAATTCAAAAATTCCCTCAATGGCTTTTGTTCTTGTCATGCCTAGAACTAGGTTCCTCTTGCATGCGTTGATTTTGTGCATTTCTTTGGATGCTTGTTGTTGCATTGTGTGCGTATGAGCCTCCTACACATCATGGATTGTAGGAGAGGTTGATTCGGATTATGATTGACTTCCTTGGGCAAGCTTTTCTTGTACGCACGCCAAGTGTTCGATGAAATGCCCCAATGAAAAATTTCTTCTATTTCATTGGTTTTTTTGACATGGAATGATTTCTAATGTTGCCCTCTCTGTTTTTCCTCTGTTTTGCAGTCGTACAAGCCAATTAAGAACTGTCGGGGGAGTCCGAAAATGGCTAAGGCGGTTTGGGACAAGATCAAGGATCTTGACGGCGTCCGAGCTAGGGTGGCCCAAACGGGTCTTCTGACTTTTGTTGACAATCTTCGGGGAATAAGGCGGACCCCCCAAGTTCTCCAGGCTATTCGGGAGAGGTGGTGGGACACTACCCACACGGTTCAGTTGCGCTTCGGGGAAGCGACCATGACCCCGATTGACTTTCTGGCCATCACGGGACTAGAGTTCATTGGCGATCCCCTGCCAAAGTTTCCGAATTTCAAGCCCGCGAATCCAGCGGCGTGGAGGCAGTTGATTGGTTTCCCCCCTAACAAGGTCAAGGGGTTTGCTGCTGAGTTAACTCCCCTCCGGTGTCAGATTGAGGAGTATGCTGAGAAGCCAAATATGCATACTGATCGGTTGGTGAGGGGTGCCCTCTGGTATATCCTTTCTGAGACTATTTTTGCGAACCACTCTTATACGGCTCGTCTTTCGTTGTTACGTTTGTTGGTTGATCTGGATGAAGTGAGCGGCTATGACTGGGGCTTAGCGGGACTGGCCTTCTGCTACCATGCCATGGATGAGGCATGTAGGCACACCAAGGATACTCTGTCGGGGTATTCTTATGCCTAGGAGGTATGCTCTTTGATTCTGTTTCTGTTTTCTGTCTGTATGCTCTATCTGTGTTCCCTTATTGAATCTGTTCTGTTTTCTTGTGCAGATATGGGGCTACACTGTCCTTGGGCTGGATAGGTTTGAGTTGGAGAGCCGGGCCCCTTTGTTTCCGGATATCAGGAGGTGGAGCCACCCGAATCGGACCGTTGATGAGGAGGAGGACCAGGATTGGACTTTGACGGTGGCGGAGGCGCGGGCTATGCTGGACACCTTTGAGTATGAGAGGCTGGGCCTATATCCTTGGACCCTGTTAGAGCTGGAGGTGCATCGAGCTTGGGATGCCACTGGGATGCAGAGGATGTTGGCGTCTTTGGAGGGAGATACCATGTATCTCGGTGAGCGGGTCTTCCCACAGCATGGCCGGGGTAGACTATCATACAGGGTGCCGGCGGATCCGCCGAGGTCGATGTATCCCACCCACTCTATTCCGGAGGATGATTATGCTAGTCTTTTGGTGGGTGATGCAGCGACGGCTTGCGTGATCCCCGGGGCTTCTTATGCGGAGTTTCTGCCTCGGTTGATGGGTCCCCTCCTGGTGGGGGATAGGCGATCACATGCTCGTGGCTCCGCCTCTGCTTCTGCTTCAGGTTCTTCAGCCCCTAGCACTTCCTCTCAGGCTACCGGTTCTCTGCCTTTTGCCCCGGATTACGGCCCTTTGAGCTATACATACATGATGGGGAGCATGCCGATGATGGGGCACATCCCGTCTCCTGATCAGATTCCCGAGGGTTACCGCCTCCCGGCTGATGTCTCTTCGGTATGTTTCTGTTTCTCGTATTCGTCCATATAAGTGTATATGTCCGACTTCATCTGAGCATCTTCTTTTCTTTGATTGTCAGGTCACCATATCCGCGGCCGATTACAACCGTGGAGCGACCAAGATGGCTGGGTTGATGGCTTTGGTGTCGGACCTGTCCGAGAGGCTGTTCCAGAAGGCTTCTTCGGCGGCCTCGACGGTGGCCTCGGCTATGACCCCTACTTGCGGAGCCAAGAGGTCGAGGAGGGATGGTAGCCCCCTGGTGGTGATGGCGGAGGTGCTGGCGGCTCGAGCGACTTGATGGCGTGATCCCCTCCCCTTTTCTCTTTATCTGATGATTTGATGATCTGTACATATCGGCCGTGTGGGCCCAGACAATTTTTTTTCTTTTCTGGTACCTGTTAGGAACAAGTAGGTAGCACAAAACAATGGTTTTTTTCTTAGCCCCTAATCCTAGGTCTAATTAGTTTAATTAACTTTCTCGACTTTCCATGTTTTTTCGGAAATGGGATGGCCGTTAGGCCGCAATTTTGAGCCTGAATATGGTGTTTTATTGCATGTTATGAATTGTACACGCAGGTTTTTCGAGACTTGCTTCGTCAAGTCGGGGCTAGATTGCTGTTTGAGTAGAACTGCTGTTGCTTTGCCGTAGGGATATCTCGCGCGAGATAAGGTGTCTCGCACGAGACACGCTACCCAGGCAGAAATCTCTTCCTTTTTCGAACAGGATTTTGACAGTTTTCCCTATAAAATCACCCTGTAGTCCGGCCAGATAACTCATTCTAGCCTTTCAAACTCTAGAGATATCCTGTTAGGGTGAAACTCTTGTCTTCTTCTTCAACCCTGTGATCCATGGCTTCCAAGGAGATTGCCCCAACGTCCATGATTGTCGATGATTTTTCTTTGTCCTCTGAAGTGATTGCCTCTTTCAAGCAAGCATCAAGGGATTTTGTAAGGTCGTTTCGCAACCGGTCTCGCAATAAGTTTATCGCAGAATTCGGATTTAGAATTCTTTTCACTTTGAAGAACCTCCAACCGGATTGGAAGTTATTGCAGGGTGCTGCTCGATTTTGGGATCCCTCTATTCATCTTTTCAATTTTTCTTTGAATGAGATGGTGCCTACTGTGGAGGAATTCGCCATTATCTTGGATATGCCTTTGACTGGTAAGATTGCTGTTCCTAAGTATCATAGGAATCATTCGGAGGCTTTGAACGAATTGTTAGGGATCCCCCTTGATACTTGCTATGGGTTGGTTCACCGCAAGTGGGTTGATTGCTCTTCTTTTCCGGGACGCTTCAGCGGTGATTCTGATGATGATGCTTTTCATGTCCATAAGCGGAACTTTCTGGCTCTTTCTCTTTTCGGAGATGTTTTGTTTACGTGCAGGGACGGCTTGGTCGATTCCCAACTGGTGGAAGTTGTTCTGCAGGCTAGGAAACGTTCTAGGAACATTATTCCGCTAATCTTGGGTGAGACCCTTCATGGTCTTGATGAGCTGCATAGGACTGGCGTCATGACTCAAGGGAGTCCCCTCCTGTTGACTATTTGGCTTAGGGAGCATCTCAAGTTGATAGGTCCCCCGTTGGAATATTCTCCTTTTACATATCATACGCGAAAGTTGTTGATCAAAGATCTTTCAGCGGATGAATGGGCTGAGTTGATTGCGAAGACCGAAACTGCCGATATTCTCTGGTGTCCACCTTATTGGAGGTTGAACAAGTATGTTGCCAATACCAAGGGTTTTGACAGGGTTGTTCTTCCGGGTTTGCGAGATTCCTCCTTTTACTTTCCCAAGCGGGTGCTCCGTCAGTTTGGTCAGCAGCAGGACACTTATCTTTTCGAAGGAGCTTCTCGTGTAGTGTCTTATATAGGTGTAGAGTTTGCGCAGATGCTAGCTCAAGCATGGGGTGAAGGAACTAATCGGGACCGTTGGTCGAACCTTCGGACTTTTAATGCGAGCATCTTCCTGTCTGACAAATATTTGGATTGGTTCCTCCATACCGGTCATCCTAGTGCAGAAGATTGATGATTTGCGGCTTTCACTGCTAAGAGATTCTTTTGTAGCTAGCAAGATCTTGCGAAGGAGCGAGGCTCGCCCGATCCTGCTAATGTGCGAACTGATCCAACTCAGGATTTTCTTGATGGGGATTGGTACGAGAGGCGAGGCAAGGGAATGCCTGGAAAGACGCAAGCTTTGGATAGGCCTCATGTCTTCAAGAGATTGTCGGAATCTGTCTTTGATCGTCTCGACTCTGTTTTTGACCGTCTCGAGGGATGTTCTGCTTTGAGAGGCTCAAAGCGCAAGGAGGATCACGACGACGGTGGAGACCATGTCCGCCGGCCAACCAAGTCAATGAAAGGCTAGATCTTTAGGAGTACCAAGAGATTGCTTTGATAGATCAATTGTTTCTGCTTTATTAGTATTATTTTTTTTCAAGTTTGTTAGCTTAGCAAATTAGTCGTTGTGGTTAGGATTTCCCTATTGTCATTAATGAAACGCATTCGATTAATAAAAGGGACAACTTTGATTTATTTATTTGATTAGACCGAACCCGAAGGCTGCCTACGTTCCTCTTTTACAGCAATTAAACAAGAGGCTCAGGTCCAACGTAGTTCATTTTTAAGAAAAGGACAAAATATGGCTCCAGGCCGTGGAGTAATCTCGCGCGAGATAAGGCCCCCTTCCCTTTTTTTTTTTTTTTTTTTTTTTTTTTTTTTTTGATGCACACCCTTTCTTTTGCCTAGACCGCCCCTTCGTGTTTTCAATCTAGCGGGCTTCTTTTCTTGTGCTAGCTCTAATTTTTGCCTAGGTCGTCCTTTCCGGGATTTTCAACCTAGTGAGCGATTTGTTTTTAGGGGGCCAAGTCACGCGAAGTACTTCTTGAGCTTGTCCATGTTGACCGGCTTCGGTAGTTGATCTCCGTCTAAGTCTACCAGCTGAAGGGCTCCCCCAGAGAATATCTTCTTCACAATGTAGGGTCCTATCCATATTGGTCCCCACTTGCCTAACGGGTTGAAAGGTCCGGGACGATGCTCACGGAGCACCAGGTCGCCTACTCTGATGTTCCTTGTCTTGACCTTTTTGTTGAAAGCTCTTGCCATTCTTCTTTGGTAAACCTGAGTGTGTTCGGCCGCTTTCAACCTTCTTTCGTCCAACAGGGCTAGCTCTTCGTATCTGCTTTCTAGCCAGTCGACTTCATTCACTTGGTTTTCTAGGAGAACCCTTAGTGATGGTATTTCCAATTCTATCGGTAAGACAGCCTCCATCCCGAATGTGAGGGCGTAGGGAGTTTCTCCCGTAGCTGTTCGGACTGAAGTGCGGTACCCCATAGTGTGAATGGTAGCTTGTCGGGCCGCCTTTTCCAAAGGATCGCCGTTTTTCCGATGATAGTCTCGATTGTTTTGTTCGCGGCTTCAACCGCTCCGTTTGTTTGAGGCCTATAAGGAGACGACTTGTGTCTCGTGATTTTGTACTCGGCCAAGCAGACGATCGGTTTCCTTTTCGAAGTGTGACCCATTATCGGATATCATCTCTTGTGGAACCCCATATCGGCAGATGATGTTGTGCTTGATGAATTCCCGCAACCTTTCGGCATTCGAACTTTGTAGGAGGCGGCCTCGACCCATTTAGTGAAATAGTCGATGGCTACTAGGACGAAACAATGTCCGTTGGCTCGCGGTGTGATCTTTCCAATCACGTCTATTCCCCATGTAGAGAACGGCCAAGGTGAAGTCATTGGGTACAAGCAAGGAAGGCGGTGCATGCTGAAGATTGGCGTGTATCTCGACACTTGTGGCACTTCTTGACCATTTTGGTACAGCCGGCTTCCATGGTCGCCCAAAAGTACCCTTGTCTGATGATCTTCTTGGCGAGCATGTTTCCGCTCATGTGGGTTCCACATATGCCTTGATGAACATGGTCCATTATTTCCTGGGCCTCTTCTTCAGTGGCGCAAAGGAGGTTTCCTTGGGAATGTTTCTTGAATAAACGGCCAGCAGTGATGACGTAATTGGCAGCCAACCTCTTAAGGGCGATCTGAGTCTTCGTGTCCTGTCTCAGGTGGTATGGTTCCATCTAGGATGAAGTACCAAATGTCGTGGTACCATGGTTTCCCTTCGGAGTTTTCAACAGCGGCACCTTTGGATAACCATTTGTCTTTGCAGTCGTGAAGATCTATAACGGCGCAGTATGCAGGAGTTGCACGCCGTGTTATCTTGAAGGGTTTAACCGCTTCCTTTAGGGATTTCGACCAAAGAAGCAAGTGTGGCTAATGCGTCCGCAAACCGATTTTTGTCTCTAGGGAGATAGTGGAATGAGACATCTTGAAATTGTTGCGCCAATTCTTGGAGGTGGGCACTGTATCTTTGAAGGGTTGGATCTTGGACCCTCCACTTCTTCAATGTCTGATTGATGATCAATTGGGAATCCCCGAATACCTCGAGTTCAGCCACGTTGCGTTCTAGGGCTGCCTCAAGCCCCGCTATGCAAGCCTCGTATTCTGCGGTATTGTTGGTGGCGTCAAAGTCAAGACGTACTGCTAGTGGAGTGTAGATGTCGTTAGGGTCTACCAATAACATTCCGATGCCAAACCCTCTCTTGTTGGCTGCGCCATCGAAAAATAATTGCCACTTATTTTCTTCTATGCTTAGAATGTCCTCATCGTGAATCGCGGGTCTTCCCCTTCACTTCGTCGCAAGGAAATTCGGCCAACTGATCTGCGAATACACTCCCTCCGACGGATTTCGAGTGACGTAAGTGATATCATACCCCGCGAGCATGAAGTACCATTTGGCTAGTCTCGAAGACAAATTTGATTTGTCTAGGATATATTTCAAAGGATCCATCTTTGCGATGAGACGGATCGGAAAGGCTTCCATATAGTGCTTTAGCCTTTGCGATACCCGCACGAGAGCAGCGCACGGCTTGTCGAGTGGAGAGTAGTTGATTTCACCGCCTTGGAATCTCGCGGGCCGACAAAGTAGATGGCATTTTCGTGTGCGAAGCCGGCCGTTCTTGAGCAAGCATAGCCTCTAATGCGTTGTCTGTGATTGTGAGGTACAACTTCAAGGGCTTCTCCTTGTGTGGTGGAACCAGATAGGTGGGGAAGTCAAGTAGTACTTAACTTCCTCGAATGCTTCTTGACATTCTTCGGTCCACTCTTGAGGTGCATTTTTCTTAAGCAACTTAAAGATGGGGTCGCACATTGTAGTCGGTTGATTAATGAATCGACCGATATATTGGAGTCTCGCCCATGAATCCCTTTACTTCTTTCGTGTCCGGTGGAGGCATGTCTCGTAATGGCCTTTATCTTGGCGGGATCTCGCTTCTATGCCGCATTCGTGACCATGTATCCCAAGACTTTCCCTTTGACTACTCCGAATGAGCATTTGGCGGGGTTGAGTCTCATTTTGTGCCGTCTCGCCGATTGAAGAATTTTCTGAGATCTCTCAAGTGTTGGCCATCCGTCCCCTTCGAGTGGATAATCATGTCGTCCACATACACCTCTATTTCTTTATGGATCATGTCGTGGAATAGTGTCGTGATCGCTCTTCGATAGGTAGCCCCAGCGTTCTTGAGGCCAAACGGCATGACCGTGTAGCGTAACGTTCCCCAAGGTGTGGTGAATGCCGTTTTGTGCCGGTCCTCTTCTCGCCATGAGGATTTGGTTATACCACGCGAACCCGTCGACGAACGAGCGGACCTCGTACGCTCGTCGTGGCATCGACCAACATGTCTATGTTTGGTAGTGGGAAGTCATCTTTAGGGGATGCCTTGTTCAAGTCTCCGAAATCAACACAGACTCGTATTTTCCCGTTCGACTTGGCTACTTGCACCGTGTTTGCTAACCATTCCGGATATTCAATCACTTTGATGAACCCTACATTCAAGAGTTTCATGATTTCTTCTTTCACTTGCATTGACCATTCCGCTTGATTCTCGCGTAGTTTCGCTTGATCGGCTTGGCATTGGGTAGCAAGTGGTATCTTGTGTTCTACAACCGACCGATTCAACCTGCATATCTTTGTAGGACCAAGCGAATACGTCGACATATTCTCTCGAGGAGCCGGGTCAAGGTTTCTCTGTCTTCCCCTTGAAGAAGCCGCCGATCTTTGTTTCTCGGGGTCTTCCGTCGTCCCAAGATTAACCGTTTGCATTTCCTCGTCGTCAACAGTGGCCATTCTTTCCACAACGACCTACTTGCTTAGCTAATTCTTTTAAGATTTGTTCGTTATCTTGATCTATCTCATCGTATGATTCATTATTAACGTGTTTGTTATATTGATTATTATTAGTTAATTCATCATTTACGATGTTAGCAATCTCAGTGGTACTCGGAAAGATCAAAGTTTTCATTAAGGAAGTAAGGGAATACATGTTCACCACCGCCTCGATTTCCTCTTGAGTGAGTTCATCGGAGGTGGAGTCTCGCTTCTAATGTAAAAGTTGTAGGGCCTATCTTCCCGCGAGGGTGGGGAGTGCAACCAAGTTCTTTGATCATGAAGTCTTCATCAACAATGGTCCTCCGGTGACGTGCCGCTTAGAATTGGCTCATCACATTTACTGTATTAGTCTTGTGTAGTCGGTAGTTGGAGCGTCCCCCTTGGATATTGCATGAATCTGGTCAGTCTTCTAACCGGCACAGTCTTGGAACTGCCGCAGCATGTCTTCTCCCAACACAAAGTCCCATTCGCTTGTCATTTCTGCCTTCGTGCCCCACAAATCATTAGGGATCAGCTGGGATGGATTCTGTTTCATCTGGAGGAGCATCGCGATGCCTGAAGATTTCAAAGCCCGGTTGGCGCTTTCCTTTATCATCACCCATGGTTCTCGAAAAGATAAAGTAGGGAATACTTTCCCCTTCTCGAACAAAGTAGCCATTGAGTGTCTTTCGATATGGTTTGAGGTTGCAGTCCTTGGACTTTGGGTCGTCGTAGCCCTTGTATGTGGTTCCTTCCCATTTGTTTTGAGTGAAGCCCCACTCTTCTTCGTCATCCTCATCGTGGATGGAGATGTCGTATCCTAGTCCATGCTTTGTGTGAGGCGGGGGGACTGGTGGTGGTTCCGTTATTCCTCGTAAGTGCTTTCCAAGCCCCAATCCAGGAAAGTACCCTTTTGCTAGCATCATTCTCCAGACAGGAAGGCTTCCGGAAAACCTAAGTGCCCTTGAGTAGTCGTTCTCGTTGTAAGTGTCTATGACATTCACAGTGCTTACTTAAAGAATTAATCAGAATTGAAAAGGGAAATACTGACTAACTATTAATGAAAAGCAAACTTGATACTCTTGCCCACAAATGAGAGTTTTAGGCAAGTAGTACCTGACTAAACTAGACTAGACTAATAATTGTTTCTCTTGCAACTAAAAGTAAATGACTGAAAAGAAAAGAGACTCTTCATTTGTTTGAATTCATCCAAACTATTCCACCACTTGGACAAACTCTGATGGCGTCGTTGTCAATCAAGTCTTGGACTGCATTCTTCAGGTTGAAACAATTATTGGTGTGATGACCATGGCATTGGTGATAGTAGCAGTAGAGGTGTGGAGATCGTCCTTCCCTCTTAGGTTGGTAACCTTCCATTGGGCTTAGCTTTCCTTCCTTGTGAAGACTTCTGAAGAGATGACCGAGAGTGATGTTTCCAATGTCGGAGAAGACTCTACCCTTTCTTCGCTTAGCCATTTGATTGTGGAGGTCTCGAATGTGGTTCTTATAGTGTTGCACGAAGACGTTGTGGCGAGCCTGATATTCTTCCTCCATTTGCTCTTTGAGGTCACGGTAGAGGGTATTGAGGAAAAACTTGACCCTTCCATCAATGTCATCTTCAACGTGGGCTTCAAGGTTGATGCACTTTTGGGTCATATCTTCGAGTTCGCTTTTGACCTCTTCAAGTTCTTCAATCAAGATCTTTGTCTTGTCGGCTTGGATTGATTCTTCCAAGTTGTGCCATGCATCGTTGTCCTCAATTTGCCGTAGGGCTTTGGCAAGTTGAGTTTTGATGTCACTTAGCTCTTCTTGCACGGATGACCGCCCACTGTCGGAATCACTTTCCATCTTCCGAAAATCCCTAGCAATGCGAGTGGCGTGCAAATCGAAAGCTTCTCTCCAACCTTCCACGTGTTCCATTTCAGCGACAAGAGACTTGGTCAAATCTTGGAGAGTGGGTTGTTCACGGCTTTCCTTGGTCATGACGTACTTTCCGGTAGACATTGTGTTGGGAGTCTTGGAGTTGAGTAGCTTCGGAAAACTGACAGAAGATATGCATATCGTGATCTAGCCCCAACGAGTCTGGAAGCGTGCTTAAATGGCCCGTGCTCAAATTCAGCAAACAGAAGCATTATCCCGTGCGAGATAAGTAATCCCGCACGAGATAATCACACGGAAAGTCGATTTTTATTTAGCCCTAATTTTTGGTCGGAACGGAAAGTCCGTTTTGAGGGGTTTCTAAGGCCTTTATCAGAACCTAACGACTAAGCAATCAATCCGATTTTTGTAAAACAAAGCCATGTAAGATTGTTTTTTGAAGGATTATATGCATATTTTTCTTGAAGGGACATCCGAAGGGACTTTTTCCGAAGGGACTTTTTTCGAAGGGACTTTTTCCGAAGGGACTTTTTCCGAATCCTTTCTTATTGTCAATTTTATATGGCTTTGTTTTGATCAAAAACAAGAAAAGATCACCGAGTCAAAACCGACCGGTCACGGAGTGATCCTAAAAAGTCAATGTACATGAGAATGTGGCGATGTATTTTTGGGAAGGCTAGGCTCCCCGCGATATGACAATCTAAGTGGATTGAATACGCGGAGTGGGATTGTCCAACTTCGGAGAGACCGGCGACTAGGTGGTTACCGTCATCCGTCCTTAGTGTGGGTCCCGGGTTTATAAAGGGTATGCAGTGCAATGACAGTTATAGTATGATGTGCGCGTGTGTGATAGTCAATCTATGTGATAGAGTAAAATAGGAAGTTTTTTTTGAAAATCAAAAGAGAAAACAGATAGTGGCCGCACCAAGTGGTTGCCTACGTTTCTCCCAATCTAGGAAGACTCAGGCCGTCGTAGTTCCACATAAAGAGAGATAAAGAGATAAATAATTTAATTTACAACTCCCGAATCCCCAATGGACCGGACTTTAATTAAATAAAACCCAATCACACGCAGTTCATAAATAATAATCAATTATTTAAGGAAAATAAAGGTCCGAGTTCTACACCTTAAGGGAGGCCTTAAGATGCAGGAACTCTACAGATAATGAATTTTCGGATCCCCCTTGCGTGTTCGGCTCTCGTCTTGGACTATGAGATGAACGGGAGAAACCAGAAAACAACCAGATTGCCGAAGCAATATCTCGCGCGAGATATGATATCTCGCCGCGAGATATGCTTCATCTGAGAGAAGAAAATTCGAATTTACAAATTTTTTTTGAAAACCTCTCTTTTAATTTTGACGCAAGTTTAAGCCTCTTAATTTTCAGTCCCCAGCGGAGTCGCCACTGTAGCGTTGTGAGAAAGAAATTCTGATTCTTTTTGTTTTTATGAGTCGCCACCTATATTATTTGATTGGAAACATAGAAAAACCATTTGAAAGAGATTTGAGTTCGGGGCTTAGGTTATGAAATGGGTAGGTTTAGAAGGCATCCATTTCACCCAATCCGGAGATCGGTCTTGCTAAAGAAAAGAGAGGTTTTTCAAAAGAAGAAGTAAAAAACGAATCCAAATACTACAAATAAAGGTCCATTTGACGAGGTCAAACGGAATGTAGAATTGATTGCTTCGAGACCGTCTCCATGATTTGGAGAGGCTCTAGGCCGATCCTAGATTCTATGGACTTATACCACTCTAACAATCAATTAGAAGGAAGATTAGGAATTACCTTGCGTGAGGTGATTTGGGCAGAGTTTCGACTCAAGTTTAGAGTCGACCCTTCGCACGGACAGAGCTTCGCCTTGGTCCTTGATTTGGAGGTTGATGCTTGATTATCAACAAGGTTGACAAACAAACTATGAGGTGAGTTTTAGGGTGATTTTGAGGGATTCTTTCAGGGAAAGAAAACAACAAAATGTGTGTGTGTTGTGTAAATTCGCGGTTTGGGATTTTTGACTTCCGACCTTCTGAGCCTTGGAAGTCACCAAGTATTTATAGAGGTTGGATATGAAGAAGTGGAGAGTTAAAACCCTATCAGATGGTTCTAGACCTCCTCTCCCATTGGTTGGCCGGAGAGATAAAGTTTTATCCCGGAAAGAGGTTGAAATCGACGAGGGAACTGTCGTCTGCAATCTGCAGAGGGAGATATCTCGCGCGAGACACGCCATCTCGCGGCGAGATATTGCTCCTGTGGACAGTTTTGTCCTTTCCTCGTTATCTCGTATGCAGTTTAGTCCCTAACTAACGGTAGTTAGTCAAAACTTTAACGAAACATGACGAAATGGTGGATTTCTACTTCTTGACTCAAAGCGAGACTTAGAGTGGTATAAGTATGATCCGATGTGTTCAGAATGGGGTGTCTACACCTAGTCTTACACTACTAGAATCAGGCCTCTTACCGACGGAAATTTCCGTCGGTAATTCTCCATATCCGTCGATAAATGGACATTACCGATGGAAATAGTCCGTCGGATTCCATCGGAAATAATTCGTTGGTAATACCGACGGACCATTTCCGTCGGTGATACCGGCGGATAGTCCGTCGGAAAACAGAAAATTTCGCCGAAAATTGTCCGTCGGAAAGCAGGTACGCCGGCCGGTTTGCTGGAGCCATTGCCGGAGGTTACCGACGGACATTTCCGTCTGTAAATATTAAAATAATAAAATATTAAAACCACTTACCGACGGTTAAATCCGTCGGAAACATTAAGATTTACCGGCGGATATGTCCGACGGCAATTTGAAACATTTTCGGCGGATATATCCGTCGGTAATCTGAAACTTTGCCGGCGGAAATTTCCGTCGGTAATTAATTTTATTTTTTGTTTTTTAATTATTTACCGACGGAAATATCCGTCGGTAATTTGACCAGATTTTAAAAAAAAAATTCTATTTTATTATTAAACCACCTGTAAACCTGTCAAACCTGTTTTAAACAAATTCCAACATAAAAGAAACACAAACAACCTACAAACAAAGGGAAAAGGGGTAATGGAAAAGGGAAAAGGGGAAGGAAAAAAGGGGAAAGGGAAAATATTTTGTTTGAACATCAAATAAAGGAAAACTGTATCGAACAACCTAAAGCGAAAGGGGAAAGGGGAAAGGGGAAAAGGGGAAAAGGGGAAAGGGAAAGGGAAAGGGGAAAAGGGGAAAAGGGGAAAAGGAAATTGTTTCGCTTGGGGAAAAGGGAAGGGAAAGGGAAAGGGAAACAAAATATATTTGTTTGATTACATGCCAAATAAAATGAATGTTTAACTACCACGACCCCAACCATGAGCGCTGCCGCTACCGCTACCACCACCACTTCGCCTAAGGTATTGACCGACTGACTCATCAGAAGCATTACCGCTATTACGTGGCTGTAGCTGTGGTTGCAAATTCGTGGTAGCCAAGTATTGTTGCATGCGCTGCTCAAGCTGTTGCTCCAATATACTCTGCACCTGGGCCTCCATCTGGGTCTGCACCTGGGTCTGCACCTGGGCCTCCACCTGGGCCTGCATCTGGGCCTGCACCTGGCTCTGGATCTGCTCCACTCGCCTCTCAACCTCTCTATTGACCCGATCATCAAACGCTTCTTGATCCACATGATGACTGCCGCCGGAGGAAGAAGATGAAAAGTATTGCGTAGTAGGGCTGCGGAATGGCATGTTAAAATACCCAGCACCATGTCCTCCGAATCCAGGCAAGCGGTCTCCCTTTGGTTGCTTGTCTCGGAGGACAATGGCCGCCCAAAGCTTTTCACGAAAGGCGGGCCGCTCGGTGCTCTCAGGCGCCATACTTCCTTTTTCAATAGCCTCCTCACGAGCCCGCCTATCATACTCTTCCTGGAAAAAAAATACATTATACACTATGGTAGAAAATAATATTTCTTTAACTAAATAATTTATAATTTACTAATATAAAATACTATTAACACTTACATAAAGGGTCTGGTAATAAGGGTTGACCCATTGTGGCCCTGAGCCATCGCGGCCTCCGCAAGATGTGTAGCCGAAACACAAAGAAGAAAGACGCCTCATCATCTCCGTGTTTCTTACGCTTAACATATAACAAAATTAAAACTTCAAAATTTCATCAAATAATAACAATATATGAATCAAATAGAGTATTGCTTAATTTACAAACAGATAATAAATGAAGTAAGTTTACCATTCTGGACCAAGTCTCGCTGAAGTTAATTGATCCTCCAGTGTGCACACTCCCCCGCCCCTCTTGTGAGTTCCTATTCTTCTTTGCAATTTCTGATTTTTTTTGAAATTTCTCACTATTCCAATAGGCTTCCCACTGCTCCCACGCACTAGTGGAGAAATTAGCTGGAGGCAAACCATCATTTAGCCACTTTCTTTTCATGTCGTACACTTTCCCAGCGTACCGCTTAGCAACCAATTTCTTGAAAGCCGCCTCGATTTGAACGTCGGTAAATCCAGGGCATGAATATATGTGCTACAAAAATAGTAAAAGTAGTTAAATAAACAAGGGAATAGTCTACAAACTTTACAAAGGAAAGAGAATTAAGTAATTTTACCCGAAACCGGCAATACCGGATAGCGTACACATCTTTTGATATTGACTTTGGGGTGGGATAAAATTCCTCAAAATTATACCCACCGAATAAATCCCCAAACCATCTAGCAGATCTTGACAACCACCATGTATAAACCTATAAGATATTAATTGAAAAACAATATATCAATATATATACAAATAAAAAGACAATAATAAAATGTAAACATTATATATATGACATTTACAATTAAATAATACTTACCGCCACCGGGAGAGATAGATATTTCCATTTTTCCTTCCTCATTAATAATTGCGTCCAAATTAACCCGCCCGGATGGTTCCCTAACTGGAACACTAGAGCTTACATTACCTCGGATCGCTCAAATCATCATCACTACGTCCCGAACTGCACGTAGAGCCCCTCCCTCCCGTCCTTGGTGAAACAAGACGATGGACAAAACCCGCAACCTTCCCTCTCTTTGAACGATTGCCACCTCGACCCGACATATCTAAACTAGTATATTATATATACAAATAAAAACAATATATCAATATATATACAAATAAAAAGACACTTCATTTAGGTTTATTGATATCAAACCCTAACCCTAATTCACACCGGCTTCTGGAACATCAGAATTTTCAGAATTTTCAACACAAATTGGTCTCGATTGTCGGTTTAGGTGGATGTGAATAATTTTAAATATAAATATTTAATTCTTTGTTGTAAAGTATATCATTCTCTAGGGTGAAAGGACAATTCATGTCCATTAGGTTTAGAATTGGGGTCGGCTTCTATCCCATCCCGAAATACACGTATGAATTGCAAATATCACTTTGTCTACTTGCTTTATAATCGAAAATCAAGAAATTTTAATAGACAATAATGATATTTACAAATCATATAATCGTGCATAATTTTTATTAATATTGTGAATAATTTTAAATATTAATTCTTTGTTGTAAAATATATAATTTTACAATCATTACCGTCACAACGTCACGTCGTAACATTAATTTTATAAACAAGATGAGAGTCGTTATCATCCACAACTATCAAAACCCTATCTCAGCTTAGACCAAGAAAGACAGAGCAAACAAGTTCTCGACTGTTTGAGCAAAGGATTTTCTGTTTAATATAGGTTTTTTCAGTTTCACTGTCCTCCTCTCTAAGGATCTCAAACATCACAGCCATGTTCTTGACAGTGCCTGTTTTACTCTTCACTGGTGGTATACGGTCACAAGTAAAAACAAGGTAACAGTATAACACCAGTGAAGAGAAAACAGAGCTTTCCTTCAATTTTTTCAATCTCCACCTTCCATTTACCCAAGATCCTGATTGCAGAATCTTCCTCATGAGCTTGAAAGCTGGCGGTGTTGCCCTCAATCTCACGGTTGCTTTGCATGTTTTGCGAAGCAACCATGAGATTGAGAGCAACACCGCCAGCTTTCATGCTCATGAGGAAGATTCTGCAATCAGGATCTTAGGTAAATGGAAGGTGGAGATTAGAAAAATTGGAGGAAAGTTCTGTTTTCTCTTCACTGGTGTTATCTTTGTTACCTTGTTTTTACTTGTGACCGTATACCACCGATGAAGAGAAAACGGACAAGAACATGGTTGTGATGTTTAAGATCCTTAGAGATAAGAGGACAGTGAAACTGGAAAAACTTTTATTAAACAGAAAATCATTTGCTCAAACAGTAGAGAACTTATTTGCTCTATCTTTTTTTATCAAAGATGGACGGATTTTGATAGCTGTGGGTGAGAAAGACTCTCATCTTATTTATATATATACATATATGTATATTTTTATTTTTATTTTTTATTTTATTTTTTATTTTTTATTATTATATTTTTATTATTTTTTTTTATTATTATTATTATTATTTATTTTATTTATTTATTTATTTTGTTTTTTTTATTTTGTTTTTTTTTATTTTTTATTATTATATTTTATTATTATTATTATTATTATTATTATTATTATTATTATTATTTATTAATTATTATTATTATTTTATTATTATTTATTTTATTTATTTATTTATTTATTTTGTTTTTTTATTTTTATTTATTTTTATTTTATTTATTTTTTATTTCATTTTTTTTACTTATTTATTTATTTTATTTATTTTGTTTTTTTTATTTATTAATTTTAGACATTCACCCCCCTCACTCCCCCTTTGACTTTACACAAGCCATCTAATACAAATTAAGAACAAAGATGGACATGAAGCATATAAACATTTATAAAAACAATCACAAATCCTTGTCCGGATAAACAATGGTTACAGTTTGCACAAAGGAAACAAACAGACCAAATAGCTCATAACAATAAGCACATATTCTATTATCTATATTACAATCAAACATAAAACTGAGCCTAAATTAATATGCTATCTGAAGTCCTTTGAGAAATCTTGTGATGGTCTTTGAGAAATAGAAAGGAGAAATTCTTACCAGAAATTAGGAAAGAATCGACGGCAACAGCGGCGAATGGCTGTGACAAATGAGAGAGAGAGAGAAAGTGAGAGAGAGAAATCGAGTGTTGGAATCCCGAAAATCTTGCTATTATGTTTAAGTAAATAAAAAATGTTTAAAAAAAGGGTAAAAGCATGTTATGTATATAACTTTAATCCAATTCCTACTCACTTTATACTTCGTCTTATTCATCTTAACATTTCTCTTTCTAAATAAGAATAAAAAAAAATACTAATACAGTATAACAAAAGGAAATGGAATGAGTGGAAAAGGCATTATAAGTATAAAAAATAAAATATGAAAGAGAATGAGAGACAGTAATAGTAAGGTGATTGTTATTGTAATTATCACAAATGGGTTCCAATATAAAAATAATATAAACTTGTCACTTTGAAAAGTCGAGTGAAATGTCAAAAATAACGAATTATAATAAGTCGGGTGAGAGAGAGAGGAGGGTATATACCAAGAAAAAATAAGGGGAAAACTCCAACTTTTTCATCGGTAATTTGGGACTTTGCTTCTATTTTACTTTAGATTTTTTTTATTTAATCATAATACTAAACTGCAAAAACTGCTGCAATTAAAAAAAAAATTAGTTTAAAATGGCATCACTATTTATATTACGATAATTAAAAAAAAATTAATAATAAAATGAATAACACACTAAAGTACGAAAAAAGGTACCCAAAAACAAAGTCATAGTGTCCCTAAACAAAATAATTCATACCAACTTCATCCCAAAATAAATGTATATTATTTTTATATCAAAACAAAAATATACATGTATTTATTTTGAGACAAACAATTTGAGACAAATAAGAGTAATAGAAACTAAAGAGTAGAACCAAGCATTCAAATAATTTCAATTATAAGTACCCAACATTGCTAGCATTTTAATTCCAAATGGGATTGTCAAATACTCACTTCAAGTAGCAAACAAAAAAAAATTCAGTCGCCCAATTGAATTTACCGTGAGTGATTTTAAACGGCGGAAGTTGAACGGAGGGAGGGCGGACGGCGACGGCAACGGAGCTGGAAGGGCAACGGCAACGGCGAATCAACGGCGAATCAACGGCGCTGGAAGTGATTTTTAAGAATTTAATGAGAGAGAGAGAGATAGAGAAAACGAGGGAGAGATAGAATTACTAACCTCACCGGTGAGAGACGACGACGGAATGACCGAAGAACGGGGGCAACGGCGCTGCTTGCTGCTGTGTTCGTGATTTTAATTTAGACCTAAATGACAAGAGAAGGCGTAGGGATTGTATTTATACGTATTATTACCGACGGACGGAGTCCGTCGGTAATGCCGACTGCAGTTTTTACCGACGGAAATAATAGTGTTACCGACGGACCAAAATGAAAATTAAAAAAAAACCCGGCAAATGAAAATTATTTTTCCGTCGGTAACCCTTTTATGTCCGTCGGTAAAATTCCGTCGGTAATAGGGCTGTTTCTAGTAGTGTTATAGGTGTGCACCTTCCCACCCATGTCGGTCTTCTTCTTGAAGACCCATTTGCACCCTATGGTTTTTACACCTTCGGGTGGATCAATTAAGTTCCAAACTTGATTATCAGCCATGGATTGTAATTTGGACTTCATGGCCTCTTACCATTTTTCTGAATCAGGAGCGGACATCCCCTCTAGCATGTAGGTTCATCGTTTTCGATTAACTCCACTTCATCACTTTCCGTAACGAGAAATTCATATCTCTCGGGTTCGGATCGTGACCTACCACTTCGGCGAAGGACTTGTGCATCTTGAATCGGTTCCACAACTACTTGTAAACTTGGCTCAGTCTCTACCATTGGTTCAATGTTGTTTTCGGGTTCTCGAATTTCTTAGAGATCTATTTTACTCCCACTGGTTCCTTTGCGAAGAAACTCCTTTTTTAAGAAAGTACCATTTCGATCAACAAACACTTTATTCTCGTTTCGGTTGTAAAAATAGTATCCTTTGGTTTCCTTAGGATAACCCACGAAAACACATTTATCAGACTTAGGGGCTAGCTTGTCAGAAGTTAACTTCTTGATATATGCATCGCAATCCCAAATCTTCATGAAAGACAAACTAGGTTTTCTTCCATGCCACATCTCATATGGGGTCTTTTGAACCGATTTGGTAGGAACTTTGTTTATAGTAAAAGCAGCAGTTTCTAGTACATGTCCCCAAAAGGATAAAGGAAGCTCAACTTGACTCATCATAGAACGAACCATGTCCAACAAAGTTCTATTCCTCCTCTCAGACATACCATTCCATTGTGGTGTTCCGGGTGGAGAGAGTTCAAAAATGATTCCACAACTCTTAAGATGACTGTCAAATTCTTGGCTCAAATATTCACCACCTCGATCGGATCGAAGTACTTTAATAGTTTTGCCAAGTTGATTTTGCACCTCATTTTGAAATATTCAAAATATCTCAAACGATTCACTTTTATGTTTCATTAGATAAACATATCCAAATTTACTATAATCATCAGTGAATGTTATGAAGTACCGAAATTCTCCCCTAGCATCGCTACTCATAGGACCACACACATCGGTATGTATGAGGCCTAATAAGTCGCCCGCCCTTTCACCAGTTTTGGTAAATGGGTCCTTGGACATCTTGCCAAGTAAACAAGACACGCATGTCTCATATGATTCATGGGGGGTAATGATGTTCTCCGGGATTTGAGGGAATAAGTTGGACTTTAAGGGGATTTAGTAATCATTGCAGCAAAGAGGTCCGTACGGACTATTTATGCTTTTCTGATTTCTGAATAATTCCTAAAAGGTCCTTTTATCCCTTTTTATCCCAGAAAGGTTCCTTCCTTGTTTTGGCTTGGGGTTTTTGAGGGTTTTGAGTGTCAAAGGTCTTCGAGACTGCGTTTGTGAGTCTGTGATGTTTCCCATATGCTCGGAAGAGGGTGATCTAGATTAGGGTACTTACAGAAGCCCCTCGATAACGTCACTTACGGAGGATGTGGGGTCATCGATAAGATAAGGTTCCTAATCTGGATCGCGTGCTGGGAGAGGAAGTGACCGTGAAGGTCGGTGTGAGGACATGGCGGTGTCCTGTTGTGTGACCGTTTAGGTCAGTTGGCTGGACCCTGTGATAGGATTCCTATGTATCTCTAGTGGGAATCAAGCCTGATCGTAGTTCGCGTGTGGGGTGAGTGTCGTTGTGTACGAGGACTGGAGAGGTCCTCTGACTGAAACTCTGTGCGTGGACGTGGTGGTGTCCTGTGGGTGACCGCATAGGTCGATGGTGAGGACGTGGTGGCGCCCTGGGTGACCGCATAGGTCGATGGTAAGGACGTGGTGGCGTCCTGGGTGACCGCAGAGGTCGATGGTAAGGACGTGGTGGCGTCCTAGGTGACCGTATAGGTCGATGGCTGGACCCTATGATAGGATTCCTACGTATCCCTGGCGGGAATCAAGCCTGGTCGTAGTTCAGAGGTTGTGAAATTGTGAGTGTATGCAAGCATGGTGGTGCCCTGAAGTGTCGTGTGACCGCCGATGTCGACTGTGAGGACGTGGTGGCGTCCAAGGTGTGCAATCTTACTAGAAGATGGGTAATCTTACGAGAAGATGGTTTGTGACCGCCGAGGTCGACTGTGAGGACGTGGTGGCGTCCTGGATGTGCAATCTTACTAGAAGATGGGTAATCTTACGAGAAGATGGTTTGTGACCGCCGAGGTCGACTGTGAGGACATGGTGGTGTCCTGAGATGGAAATTTTACGATCTTCCGAATCGGGTGGTTTAAGGCCTTCCGGGCCGGGGATACTGATTTGGGAGGTTTATATGGTCTTTCGGACCAAGTGATTTAAAGCCTTCCGGGCTGGAGATAGTGATGTGGAAGGCTGGAGATAGTGATGTGGGAAGATTTGATTCGTCTTCTGACTGCGGCTGTGTCATGCGTGAGGACTTGAATCGTCTTCTGGCTGCGGTTGTGTCATGCGTGAGGACTTGAATCGTCTTCTGGCTGCGGTTGTGCGGAGGCATGGCTGCCTTGAGCTTTGACTGTGAGAGGCGTGAACGGCTTGCGTTTTGTCTGTTGGGGAAAAGGTTGGTCTTACGATGACGACCGGTGTTCATCCATTGGGGATCATTGTGGCCTTGTAGGGGCTTTTTCTATTGAGAAGGTGACTTCGGGCTTACTTTGATGGCCGGTGCTTGAGTTGCCGTTTAGTGGGTGAAGTCCGGGCTTACGATGACGGGCGGTGCTGGGGATATGTGGTCTCGCACGGGTTTGCAAGAATTCTCTTTTTGACGTGCTGGGGAAGGATCTCGGGCTTACTTTGATGACCGGTGCTTGAGTTGCCGTTGAGCGTTTTGGGGGTGTTTTGTGCCTTGAGATTTGTACTTGGAGGTGCAGGCTCCTTCTTGGGCTTGTTTCACCGTTTAGTGGGCGAGGTCCGGGCTTAAGATGACGGCCGATGGTTGCGTTGCCGTTTAGTGGGCGAAATCCGGGCTTACGATGACGGCCGGTGCATGTGTTGCCGTTTAGTGGGCGAAATCCGGACTTACACTAATGGCCGGTGCTTGCGTTGCCGTTTAGTGGGCGAAATTCGGACTTACACTGATGGCCGGTGCTTGCGTTGCCATTTAGTGGGCGAAATCTGGACTTACACTGATGGCCGGTGCTTGCGTTGATGGGTCTTTTGAAAATGTGTCGTGTAGGGCTTAATCCCTCTGTTAAGAAAATTTGTACAGTGTGTGCCGTGTTTGGTGACAGATTGTATGGGGAAAATTATGTGTAATGCATGCCGTGTTTTGTGACGGGTTACATGTGAAAATTTTGTGCAATGTGTACCGTGTTTTGTGACGGACTTTTTTTTTATATGCTTTGGTATTTAAGTACTGTGACTGGCGTACCTTTGCTGTGTTTACCTGCAGGATGAGGGACTTTTGGCTGGGAAAGACAAAAAGATGAAGACTCGGGGATCGCTCGAGGCTGTAGTTGAGTTGTGGCAGCAGATGCCGAATATCTCTGTGGATGGCGGGCCGAGCCCTAGGAGGCTGGTCTATGCTTCTGGCCTGGGCGTGTTCGTGGAGAACTTGGTCGGGGTCTCCGACACGAGGAAGAACAAGAGTATCTTCCTAGGCTTATCTGAGTATTGGTGGGATACCACCCATACCTTCCATCTGAGCTAGAGCGAGGTGACGGTGACGCCCACCGATTTTGCTGCTATCACCGGGCTTTCCATCAAAAGAGGGCCAGTGCGGTGGAGGGATAGGATAGCTGAGGACGTGCTGGCTGAGCTGCTGGGTTTTGCGCCTCTTCCTAACAGGGCACAGGCATGTCTGGCCGATGTGGAGATGAGGATTACGCGCATTGGGGCCTATTGTCGGGGTACCGGCCAGGTGACGGCGGAGCAGCTGGCGTGCTCCTTTCTGTGGATTGCTTTTTCTGAGACTCTGTTCTCGAACCACGCGACCACGGCTCCTTTTGCTCTGCTGGAGAGCTTGATTGATTTGGAGAGAGTCTGTGATATTGCTTGGGACGAGGCGGGCCTGGCCGAGCTTTAATTCTCTTTGGACCGGTTTAGCCGGGGCGTGGCCAGTTCCTTGGCCTGCTTTGATTTTGCTTTGGAGGTATGAGTTTATTGCTGTTTTTGATTTAGCAACTTATCATTTCTCCGTTTTCTTTGCACCGAGCATTTTCTGTTTTTGTCACAGGTGTGGTTCTACGAGATCTTCCAGTGCTTCCCGTGGGATAGAGATCCTGGGGCCATAGCGGCCTATCCTGCTATGTTAGGCTGGGCCCGCCCGGCGAGGAGGAGGAGGACCAGCAGGGGGAAGCTCACTATTGCCTACGGGGATGTGCAGGAGCAGTTGGGGAGAGATAGCCTGGAGGGGTTTGCTTTGTACCCCTGGGCTCGGTATGAGGCTGACGAGTTCAAGGGTGCTCCTGTGGTGACGGCGTAGAGGAAGATGCTGCGAGGCCTGACCTGCGACGTCATGTACTTGGGAGAGAGGGTCTTTTGGCAGCATGGCCCGGGTATGCTTCCCCTGGCTCCGAGGGACCCGCCTTTTGGGATGATGGATTCCCGGGATATGGATGTGCTGGATTTTGAGAGGTATTTAGGCGGTGTGAGTGCCGATGAGTTTGTCCTGTTTGGAGAGGAGTATGGGTCCTTCGTGAGGAGGAAGTTGAGGACGCCACAGGTGTTGGCGAGGGAGAGGGAGGTTGGTCCGCCGGATCCTCCAGAGGTTCCGGTGCCTGGGCCGGATTTCACATATGTCCGCAAAGATTCATCGAGGCGTAGGGTGTCGGTACCTGTGCCTGAGCAGGCTCCTGCTGCCTACCGGGTGGATCCTGATGCGCCGGTGAGTGTGCTTACTTTTTCCATCTCGGCATCTTTTCTGTATTTTTCTCCTTTTTTGTTTTTATGCCTGTAACTCTTTAGCTGAGCGTTTCTTTGGCTGTTTGCTTGTGCAGGTCTCTGGGAGAGCCTATGACACGCTGATCCTCCGTTATGTGGCGATGAGGTCCTTCGCGAAGAAGATGGCATCGAAGCTGTCTTGCCGGTCTTCGCGACGTGTGCCGGCGTACGAGTCGATGCCTTCGAGGCATTCTGTAGATGCTCCTCCGCCAAGGACTGAACCGGAGCCACAGCAGGAGGGACCTTCGCGGGGGCGGTATAGCATGGATGCCGGGACGTCTTCGGGGGTCCGGAGGCCGCCGCCTTTCACTCGCCCGCCTTCACAGGAGGCACCGGGAGAGAGTTCGTCAGAGCCTGCCTACTTTGATCCTTTTGTTGGGTTCGACCCTTCCGAGTATCTTGAGTACCTACCCCAAGAGGGGGTTCAGTACTCTGACGACGAGGGTGTGACTGGCGAGTTTATCGGGATGCCCGACTTCTCGCTTGAGGACGTTGATGATGATGATGATGACGAAGAGTCGGACTAGGGTTCATTTGCTTTCCCTCTTTCCATATCTTCTTTTTTTTTTGTTTAGCAACAGACATTATGTGTACCTGTAATAAAACATTCGCACTTGCACCGCAAAGTATTTTATTTTAAGATATAATGCCATTTTTGTGATTCCCGGGAATTGTCCTAGGAATTGTTGCTATTATTTTTTTTATTTGTGCATGCCACGTGAGCTGAGGGTGCGTTTGTGGGTAGCGTGTGCTTGTCGAAAATGGTTTTGGCCAGGGTTTGGGCAGTTTGGAGCAAGATCCTGTTGGGAAAAGTGGTTGTTGGCCTGTTTGCTGGGAAAGTGGGGCCAGGATACAAAGAGGTCCGTACGGACAGACCTATCATGCAAAGAGGTCCGTACGGACTAGCTTTGCTTTTTGAGAGGAAATAAATGTTCTCCGGATGTCTGGACTTTCCCCACTCCCCATTTGCAGCCATTTTCGAGCTTTCTTCCCCATTTTCTCTAGGAACCTCCATTTTTGCCATGGATTCTTCGTACGTTCCAAGAATTTTGCCAAGGCTTTCGCAGGAGTGGCAAGCACACTTCCTTGAGCAGCTGAAAACGTGGATGCGATGCCGTATGAGGCATCAAAGGCAGGCTTTCGAGGTAAGGTTTTGACTTTGCTCGGTTTGGTCCTTTAAGGAGTTGGTTCCTGATTGGGAGTTGTTGCGGGCTGCCGCGAAGTTCTGGGATGTTAGGAGGCATGTGTATTGCTTCTCCTACAATGAGGTAGTGCCCACCTTTGAGGATTTTCGGGCTTTGATTGGAGGATCGGAGGTGGAGGCCATTTCGCTTCCTTTGATTGGCGGTGCTGCCGTGAGCGTGAAGCTTGCAGGCTTTCTTCGGACATCGTTGGAAGAAGTGCAGGGTATGATCCTTGATTCGGGTCATATTGACATTTCTGCGCTGCCGGAGCGGTTCATGATTATGATGAGAGTGATGTCTCGTGGGATGCGTTTGCCTTGTGCGTGATAGCGACGCTTTTTATGGTCAGCTCCCTTGGGGTTTGCGATGGCGCTTTGCTAGATGTGGTTGGACACTGCAGAGCTGGAGAGGATATTGTCCCGTTGGTGCTGGGGGAGACTCTTCATGGTATTGACCGTCTGGCGACTGGGGATCGGTTCATGAGAGGGGGAAGCCCTGCTTTGCTCACCTTGTGGTTGAGAGAGACTTCAGGCCATGCCCGAGGCTCCGACGTCGTTTAGCCCGTGGTCATTTGCTCGGCGACCTCTTGTGTTGGATATGGATCACCCGCTCGGGAAAGATGGATGGCACGGCTCGGTACGCATCGATCCGTTGGTGGGTTCCGCACCGGGGATTGAGACTAGGAGGGCCTTTCAGAAGGGTCCTATGTTGTCGAGTTCCGTGTTTATCTTGGTCCTCCTTCTATATTCCGTCGCTTGTTTCCCGGCAGGTTTGAAATGAAGCAGAGCCTTTGTTGGCCGGGATGACCTTGCTACTGCGGAGATAGCTCCTCTTTATATGGCAGCTCCAGGTTCTCTTTTGTATTTTCTGAGGGTATGGAAGTATTCCGCTTTCCCTCCTGTGGTGCTCCTTAGACGTCGAGAGAGTGTCGTATTGACGACTCAGTACCTGGCCTGTTATGAGCAACGTGTTGGGCAGTCCCAAGTGTCTTTGGGGAGCAGGCGTGGAGCTATTCTGGGGCCCGGTTGCCGTAGTAGCTATTGCCTTAGGAGTGCCGAAGCCTGGTCTGACCCTCAGGATGTGACGGGAGACACTTTGTTTGACTACGAGACTAGAGTTGACTGACTGACGGAGAGAGGTCCTCTTTTGTAGACTCGCAGGGAGGAGATCCGCGCCGAAGCACGGGCAAATGAAGCCCTGAGAGCTGCGGGATTGTTTGACACTACGGGGAGGACCCCTAATCTCGGACTGAGAGACGCAGAGTTGGCTCGCGTGGAGCGAAAGAAGACTCGCCGAGGACGAGGGAAGAAAGGGAAGAATGGCGAGGGGACAAGCGCAGATGGCGCGGAATGACCTCCTAGGTATCCGTTCATTGCATTACAAACACATTATTTGTTAAATGTATTAAGCTGTCTTTTAGCATGTTGTGAACTTGAGAGTAGACCGTGCTTGAACTCATCAAGAAATGTTGTAACCGTTAGTGATTTATGATTTACTTTTAAAGCTTTGTTGAGACGCAAGATCTCTTGTTCGCTTTTGTTTCTTTTGTGAATCTCGGCGGCGTCCATCTTTGGACTTTTCTGTTGCATTTGTGGACTAAAGCAGCCTGGGCTTTGACGGCAATCCCTTTTCCTCGGGCTCTGTATTTGGCTGAGAGGTTGAATGATCCCCTGACAAGTCGTTTTGACGGTCTTTTCCGTAGCTTCCGTGCCTCTTGTTGGCGTCGGGCTCTTGACCTCTTTTTTTTTGTAGCTTCTGCTTGAGCTTATTTTTTTTAGATTTTTTTTTGTGAGCCCTTGCTCGAGCTCTTTTATTTATTATTATTTTTTGTGATCCCTTGCTCGAGCTTTTTTTTTTTTCGAAGCGTGTGAGGGCGAAGACAAGCCCCTGGATTGGAAGCAGATATGGGTCAGTCGCTTGATACTGAGTGACCTTTGGATGTCCTTTGATGTTGCCGCCGTTGTTTGACTTGGTCAAGGTGATGGTGGGGGCATGCTCTTGGAAAGTGTGCAGCTTGATGGAGGTCTTGATTGACATTCAAACTTTTGACTTTTTTGTGTGTTTTTAGACCGGACCAATTAAGGTTGCCTACGTTTCCCCGGACTAGAGGGCTCAGGTCTGCGTAGTTCGATACTACATGGAGTGCCAAGAGATGCACAGTTGTTCTTCTTTAGGCGAAGTATCTGCGAAGTTTGCTTCCGTTGACTGGATTCATGAAGGGATTGCCGTCTAGGTCTGTCAGCTTCATGGAACCTCCGGAGAAGATCTTTTGAACCACGAAAGGGCCGATCCATGTTGGTTCCCATTTTCCCAGTGGGTTGGTTCGAGTGGGAGGCTTTTCTTTGAGTACTAAATCGCCTTCCCTGATGTCTCGGGACTTGACCTTCTTGTCGAAAGCTTTAGCCATCCTGCTTTGGTAGGCTCGGACGTGTTCCATGGCCTTTAGTCGTCGCTCGTCTAGCAGAGCCAATTCGCCGTGTCGGCTTCGGAGCCATTCAACTTCGTTGACGTCATTTTCCAGCAGCACTCGGAGTGAGGGAATTTCCAATTCAATGGGAAGGACTGCTTCCATCCCGTATGTCAGGGCAAATGGGGTTTCTCCCGTGGCTGTTCTGACTGATGTTTGGTAGCCCCAAAGTGCAAGGTGCAGCTTCTCGGGCCAATCTCGTCCTCGGGTGGTCATTTTTCGGATGATCCGTTCGAGGGTTTTGTTTGCTGCTTCCACGGCGCCATTTGTTTGTGGCCGGTAGGGAGAGGACTTGTGGCGTGTGATCTTGAATTCAGCTAGCAGTCTGTCGCATTCCCCTTCGAAGTGTGAGCCGTTATCTGATATGACCTCATTCGGGTTGCCGTATCGGCATATATGTTTTCTTTGAGGAAATGCGCGACTTTCTTGGAGGTGAGTACCTTGTAAGACTTGGCTTCGACCCATTTGGTGAAGTAGTCGATGGCTACTAAGATGAACTCGTGACCGTTGCTGCCTGGCGGAGCATTTTTCCCGATGATGTCAATTCCCCAAGTGGCAAAGGGCCAGGGTGTAGTCATGCAGTAGAGATCGTGGGGAGGTAGATGATTAAGGTTAGAGAACCGTTGACACTTGTCTCAGCTTCGGACAAAGTGGATGCGCCTCGCTCCATGGAGATCCAGTAGTAGCCCATCCTGAGAATGATTTGCATCAGGACTCTGGCGTTCATGTGGGGACCGCAAGCCCCATTGTGGACTTCGTTCATGAACTCGCTTGCTTCTTCCTGGCTGATGCAGCGTAGGAGTGGTCCTTGGTAGCATTTCTTGTACAGCATGTCCCCAAGGATGACAAAATGAGAGGCGAGGCGCTTTAAAGCCATGATGCCCTTGGCTTTGACCCCTTCCCTGTGTTGGTCTTCCTCGTTCATGAATGCGGTTTCCCCGTTCTTGAGGTATTAGAAGATCTGGTTGTACCAAGGCTCATTGATGGGCTTGGGTTCTGGTTCGATCTCGCAACAGTAGGCAGAAATTTCCTTTCGTCCAACTTTGAAGGGCTTGATTGCTTTGCCCTCAGGGATTTCCACGAGTGAAGCCAAGGTGGCTAAGGCGTCTGCAAACCGATTTCGGTCTCTTGGCAAGTAGTGGAAGGTGACCTCTTCGAATTGTGTGATGAGGTCTTCCATGCAGACGTGGTATTTTTGCAAGCCTGGGTCTATGGTTTTCCACTTGTTTGAAACTTGGTTGATGATCAGGGCTGAGTCCCCATAAACCTCAAGTTTCTGGACATTCCTTTCGAGTGCGTCCTGTAGTCCGGCGGTGCAGGCTTCGTATTCGGCGGCATTGTTGGTTACCTCGAAATTGAGCTTTATGGCGATTGGGGTGTGCTCGTCCTTGGGATCGACCAAGAGCATACCGATGTCGTTTCCTTTTTTGTTGGCTGCTCCATCGAAGAACAGTTGCCATCGATTTTCGCCTTCAAGTGTAAAGATTCCTTCGTCTGGAAATTGTGGTTCGGGGCCTCGAGCTTCGTCAGTTGGGAAGTCACCGCTTGTTCAGCCATTGCCCGTCCCTTGATTGACTTTTGGTTCACATACTTGATGTCAAATTCCGCTAGGAAGAAAGACCATTTGGCGAGCCTCATTGACAGAGATGGTTTGTCGAAGAGGTATTTGACTGGGTCCATTTTGGAAACCAAGTGTACCGTGTGCGACTGCATGTAGTGCCGTAATTTTCCGACAACCCATACCGTAGCTACGCAGTTTTCTCGAGGGCCGAGTAGTTGAGTTCGCTGCCTTGAAACTTTCGACTGACGAAGTAGATGGCGTTCTCGACTCGTGACTCTTTCTTTTCTTGACAGAGCATGGCTCCAACTGCGGTGTCGGTCACAGTTAGGTATAGCAACAATGGCTTCTCCTCGTGGGGAGGACAGAGAATCGGAGGACTCACAAGGTATGCCTTTATTTCTTCAAAGGCATCTTGGCATTCTGAGTTCCATTCGACGTCGGCATTTTTCTTCATCAGTTTGAAGATTGGCTCGCACATGGAGGTCAATTGGTTGACGAAACGGCTGATATACTGCAGGCGGCCCATGAAGCTTTTCACCTCTGTTTGAGTTTGCGGTGGTCTCATTTCGATGATGGCCTTGATCTTTTGAGGATCAACCTTGATGCCTCTCTCGGTGACCATGTATCCTAAGACCTTGCCTCGGCTAACCCCAAATGTGCATTTGGCAGGGTTTAGCCTCATTGAGTGTTTTCGGAGGCGATTGAAGAACTTTCTCAAGTCTGTGAGGTGTTGTCCATCTGATCCCTTTGAGTGGATGATCATGTCATCGACGTACACTTCGATCTCTTTGTGGATCATATCGTGGAAGAGGGCGGTTGCTGCCCGTTGGTAGGTAGCCCCAGCGTTCTTTAGTCCGAACGGCATTACTGTAGCGCAGGTTCCCTGTGGGTTGTGAAGGCTGTCTTTTCTTGATCTTCTTCGGCCATCTTGATTTGATTGTAGCCGACAAACCCGTCCACGAAGGACTTGACTTCGAAATTGGCTGTAGTGTCTACCAACATGTCGATGTTGGGTAGTGGAAAGTCGTCCTTGGGACTTGCTTTGTTGAGATCTCGGAAGTCCACGCAGCAGCGCACTTTTCCGTTGGCCTTGGTGACCGTGACTATGTTGGAGAGCCATGTGGGGTACTCGATCACCCTGATGAAGCCGACGCGGAGCATCTTCTCGATCTCCTCTTTGACTTGTAAAGACCATTCTGGCTTGATTCGGCGTAGCTTTTGTTTGATGGGCTTAGCCTCGGGATTCAAGGGGATCCGATGTTCTACAATGTTTGGATCTAATCCAGGCATGTCTCGGTAAGACCAAGCGTACACGTCCACGAATTCTTTGAGCAGTGCAGTCAATGCGTCTTGCTCTGTGCCGGTGAAGAAACTTCCGATTTGCGTCTCTTTTGGCTCTTCAGCAGTTCCCAAATTCACTTTGGTTAAAACCTCCTCGGCAGCTTGGGCCCGGTTTTTCTCTCGTTTGACAACATGCTTAAAGATGTGCTTAATGTATTGTTCGTTTAATGTGTCTGCTTCTTTATCAAGTGAATCGTTATTAACTGTTTGTGTGTTAGTTAACTTATCAGTTGTTAAAGATGCAATGAGAGGATACTCTGAAAGATCGAAGCATTCATTAAAAGCATACGGGAATACATTATTGGCAATGAGTTCGTAATCTTCTGGCGTGAGGCCATCAGATGACTCGAGAGACTCAAATTCAAAGATAATGGACTCAGAATGGGTTTTGACTCTGGACTCTAGGACTCGAGGGATCAGACCAAGTTGTTCGATCATGTCCTTTTTGCTGGCGGTGGGTCCGGAGAAGGTGGTCCAGTTACTGAGTGGCTATGAGCTTGATAGGAGGCGGGGTTTGAAAGGCTTTGTGTCACCGTTCCCGATCATGGCTATCGTAGAGTTATCAGAAACAAAATCGATTAGGTCTGGCATCTCGATTTCTTCATTGAAGAGCAGGTGGAGAAGTGGCTCGTTCCAAGCATCGTCTGCGGAGTCTTTTGCTTTTGTCTTGGGCATTGCTAGCTCGAATGCAGACTCATCTCTCTTGTTGAAGGCAGGGGCATTGACAGAGAGTTTTTCGAGTTCTTCCGCCAAAGAGGGAGTTTTTCCGAACCAAAATTCATTGTGAATAGTGGTAGTTGTGGGTCCTGGTAGAGGCGGTGTGCCGAGAAATGCTCTTCGGACGGGATTTGCCTTGAGGCCTCTGAATCTTGCCATGTTCTGTTGGAGCTTGCCCATGGTAATTGGCCAGCTTTGTTTGGCGTTGATCAACTTTGTTCCATTTCCTGGGTCTTCCTTCAAGTTGTCATCCTTTTTTATGAAGTACTAGGTCATGTCGAAGCTGTAAGGGCGAAGATCGGAGGTTGCGTGCAAGCCTCTTTTGTTATCTGCGGAGCGCTTCCGTTCAGCTCGCTTGTCTTCCGCAATGTGTTCGGGAGTAGGAATGTACCCCAGGCCATGGAGGGTATTCTGCTCTTTGATATTGATGATTTGTTGGGTACCCTGATGGCGTTTTCCCAAACCGAGCCCCGGGATGTAGTTCATATGCTTCATCATTTTCATCGGGGGAGGGATCTTGTCCCAAATCAAAGGATGGTCTATGTGGCACACCTGGGCCTTTGGGCTTTCGATGGTGAACCCTCTTAGCATCAGTCCATCATCGTCGTGTTTGATCTCTAAGACCGGGACGCCGTTTGTGTCGGTCCTTTCGGTGACTATGCTATCACCGTAGATGATGGTTAGATCTGTTCCTTGGACGAACTTTACACATTGATGGAGAGTGGATGCCACCCCATTGATCTGGTGTAGCTAAGGGCGTCCCAAAATAGCAGTGAATGTGATCGGGATGTCGATGACTTGGAAGTCAGTCGGGACCATTTGTTTTCCGAACCACAGGTTCAAGGTGGCTATTCCCAAGACTGGGCGAGACGTTGACTCTTATGCCTTGATTGCCTGAGTTGAGGGCTTCAGATCAGTTGCTTTGATCCCTAGCAAATCCATCATTTTGGATGGCAGGACATTCATGGATGATCCCCCATCTACCAAGACCCGAGGGAGACGGCGCTCGTCCAGTTGAACTGTTATGTAGAGAGGCTCATTGTGGCCAGCCCCAAATTTTGGAAGGTCGAGCTCTGTGAAATTGATGATGTTGCTGTAATTAACGTTGCCAATCATCTGAACTGCTTCATCAGGTGTCACCATGATGGGAACCATGGTCTGGGCCAGACTTTCTTCCAACTTGAGTTTGTGCAGGTAAGATGAAGTGAGTAGGGACCACAGTGAGATGTTGGCCTGAGTGCGCTTGAGCTGAGCTAAGACAGGATCTTCACCTTCGGTCCAGGTGGTTTCACTTCTTTTGCGTAGGGCCCCTTTTCAGTTCGTGGCTCAGGAATGGCTGGCCTTTTGTCTGCCCGGGGAGGATTCATCGGGATTTGACCGGAACGTATCAGAACGTTCACCTCTGGCTTTACTGCTTTGCTTGTCTCTTCTATCTCTGTAATGGGAGGACCTTGATTGGCTTAGGGCCAGACTACGCATTTCAATTCGTTCACCATCATAGCTTTTGTGGATACATCCATAGTGTCTTTGAGATCTTCCCAAGATAGGGGTTGGGGTATCTGGACCTTCGGGCCTTCGGTGGCGGTGCGGAGCTCATCCCAGCTGATCATGGAGCAGATGTTGCCGTGGCCTTGTGCAGAGCTAGGCTGAGGAGATTTGCTGGAGTAGATGACGTAGTAGTCAAACTTTCCTGAGGGTTCTCCGAGGGTTTCGACTATGGGGTCACCGGATTCATACCTCTTCTTTAGCTTTTGTTGAGAAGAGGGTTTCTTCTTTCTTCGAGGGCGGCCCTCGTTCATTTCATCTTGGAATTCCATTTCCAGACAAGCACTGCAATCGCAGACGTCCCACCAGATGTGTTCATTGTTCGGCGGTGGTAACGGGACCTCAGGAGGCTAAATGGGCATGTTTCCCTCCGGGGGGTCCTGTGGCTTTATGTCATAACTGTATGGCTCGTATGAGGGCAACAGGTTGACTTTCGGGAGACAATGAGAGACGTTAGAGGCTGCAGGAGCAGGCACGACTTTGGAAGCCCCAGGTAGTTGGGTGGCTAATGTCCCGAAGTGGTGCATGGCACCTTCGATCCAGGCTTGTTGTTCACCTTGGCGTTTCTCGATAGCCATGAGGACCTGCCAAAATTCCTCCAATGTTGGGAAGTTTCTTGGGGGTAAGGTCCTATTCTCATCGTTATTATCCACTGACTTGGCCATAGGGAGCTGACAGACTGCCCTAGTGACTGCGGTGGGAAGGAAGTTGAACCTTGTGGCTTTGACACTGGGAGACTGGTTCCCGGGTACTCTCGATCACTCTTTGTTAGCTGGAGGGGGTGACGGGCAAGGTTTAGACACGGGAATGGCCTCTCGGGATAAAAGGGGGAAAACTCACGTGGCATGCGGTTTTCGCTTCTTTTATATTTTTTTTGTTGTTTTAATTTACTTAAAACATGTTTTCTCAGAGTCCTAGGTAGGTTGGAAAAGATTGCTCTTCTTTTTCGCAACTATGCTAGATCCTGGGTCAGTGGAGACCATCTGTGCGGCTATAAGCCCCTCGTTTTGCACCTGTATTTTGACATCCTGTGGTGGCGGCCCGGGCGAGGTTCCTATAGGGCAAGCGGTTTCCACCGGCCTAAAAGAAAAATCGAACCTAAGGATCGAGCCTGTCATGTTCGTTTTAATGCGTTAGCCATGTGAATAGTGAGCCGAGCCGGTACCTGAGTCAAGATCGGGTCAAGAGTTCGGCATGACCTCTCTTTACCTTGCTTGCGCAAGGGATCTATGACGTTAGGCGTTGGCTGGGTTATATCATCATGGCTGACGTATTAAAGGCTTGATGACATGGTGTCATGTGGGCATGGATGTATATCCGGGACGGAACATCGTCTGGGTGTAGCTTCGGAAATCAAGATCAGGTCAAGATTTTAGCATGACCTTTCATCGCTTTGCTTGCGCAAGGGATCTTGAGTTCCGAGCCTCGACTCAGAAAATGGCCGGCATGGGATATGTATCCAGGCTTGTATGACACGGAATGGGTAAAAACCAACCGAGTCTGGACAGAGTGTAACTCAAGACTCAAACGTGCAGGGTTGACGCTTGGCTAGGATGGGATGTTTGGAATGATCCCGTGCGCGTCCGAGAAGCATAGGAAGGACAAACGAACTGCAACTGAGACCACCCCGGGTTAAGGGTTGTAGTGTGCAGTGTATCCGAGGCAGCAGTGCGCGTAGCGTGCGGTGTAACCGAGGCAGCAGTGTGAGTAGTGTGCGGTGTAACCGAGGCAGCAGTGCGCGTAGTGTGCGGTCTCTAAAATTCTTTTTCTGAGTAAAACAGAAGTTTTTGAAGAATATTAAATGTATGCACAGATGTATATTGATGCATTTTTTTTGTATTTTTTTTGTAAAATAAAAATTAAAGCACATGCACACACACAACAGTTAAAGAAAAGGGGTAAAATGAAAGTTTGACCCTCATCATAATTTTAAAAATCTTTTGTTTTTTGTTTAAAAAGATTTTAAAACAAAATGTCCCCAGCAGAGTCGCCAACTGAAACTACCCGGATCCGGCTCGCGCGCGGGGGCCCCGGCAATCTCGCATTTTTCCCGTAATGCGTCGCCGTTTCGGGAAAGTTCGCCCGGATCCGAGAGGCAGCGCGTTCGCGCCCCGACATCTGGCTCATTCCCGCTTTGCAGCGTTAGTTGGGAGGTGTCTCGCCGTGTTTTTTCTTTGTAGAGTCGTCACACCGTTTTTATTAAGCCCATAACATTGAAAAAGGGCATCAGTTTAAAAATAAACTGTTTTTGTGTGATGAGATTTTGAGTTCGGAGGTCAGATGACTCCTCGAGAAGAGAATATTAGAATCTTAGAGCTCACCCGAGTCGCCTCGTAAATACGAGTCTTTCGGATACCCCTAATATTCTTTAACTGTTGTGTGTGTGTATGTGCTTTTAAAAATGCATGCTATATCGGATGTCTACATTGTACACTGCTTTATTGAAATGTATTGAAATAGTGTAGGAAGGAAGCCTTACCAATGTTGGTTCGTGTCTGTCTTCCACTGGGGAATAGTGTTTGAGGATGGAATAGTGTTCCGGTACGGACCGGGATTGCTTCGGGAGGAGCCGGTTGTCTGCGGACAGAGTTTCGGCGTGCGTCGGGTTTGTAGGTTTTGTTCGGGCAGAGGTTCGGCGTGCGTTGGGATCGCAGGGATCACTCGGTCAGAGTTTCGGCGTGCGTTGGGATCGCAGGGATCACTCGGGCAGAGTTTCGGCGTGCGTTCAAGTTGCCGGTTTGACTCGGAAAGAGCCGGGACGCCTTGGGAAAGACCAGGCAAGGCCTCGGAGTACCACGAGGGGCCTCAGAGTACCTCGAGAGTGCCTCGGGGCAGCGCGGGAGCATCGCGGGAGCACTCGGAGAGGCTTCGAAGCACCACAAGGGAGCTCGCAAGGCCTCGGAAGGATCCGAAAGGGGCCAGGATTGCCCCGAAGGGTCTTAGAGGGGAGCCTGAAGGCTGGGGGGAGAGGAGAGAAGAGGGAAATGTGTGAAAATGAGGGAGGGGGAGCCCTCTATTTATAGTGTAGGAAAACTGCAAAGAGGTCCGTACGGACCTCTTAGGTAATCCAAATTTTTGGTTTTCCTCGATTTGAGGGAATCTGGTGGACTTTAAGGGGATTTTGGAATGATTATGTCTAGGTGCAATAAGGTCCGTACGGACCACCTCAGCATGCAATAAGGTCCGTACAGACCAACCATGTAGGGGGGTAATGATGTTCTCCGGGATTTGAGGGAATAAGTTGGACTTTAAGGGGATTTAGTAATCATTGCAGCAAAGAGGTCCGTACGGACCATTTATGCTTTTCTGATTTCTGAATAATTCCCAAAAGGTCCTTTTATCCCTTTTTATCCCAGAAAGGTTCCTTCCTTGGTTTGGCTTGGGGTTTTTGAGGGTTTTGAGTGTCAAAGGTCTTCGAGACTGCGTTTGTGAGTCTGCGGTGTTTCCCATGTGGTCGGAAGAGGGTGATCCAGATTGGGGTACTTACAATGCCCCCCATGTTATAGTGCATTATGAAATTACTAAAACTTTTGGGCAATGAATTCAATATTATGTCAGTAGCCAACTCTTGGCTAATTGGAAAATTGAGCCTTTCAAGATGCTCAATGTGGCCCTTCAACTTAAGAGCATGGGGAGCAACAGCTTGTCCTTCAATCATCTTGCATGAGGTCAGGACCTTAACTGTGTTATACCTTTCTTGCCTTGCTTGAACTTGGAACATTTTCATCAGTCGATTTTTTAGATCAACTGTCCCCAAGTGCTCAAGATCCTTCTGAAGGTTCTTGCACATGGCGGAGAGTATGAGGCATCCAACATCTGTAGAATCACGCTTGTGCTTCAGATATTGATCCTTCAATGCCCTAGTAGCATTGGCAGCAGGTTCAGGTGGAATAGGTTACTCGAGAACGTACAGTTTTTCTTCTTGCCTGAGAACAATTCTCACGCTACGGATCCAATCCATATAGTTTGTACCATTCTCTTCCAAATTTTCCTTCTCAAGGAGAGATCGCAGTGACAGATGATTATTGTTTGATGCCATTTATTCTACAAAAAGATATACATAAAATATGAACACATATAAGTAAACATATCATATGAGAAGTATAATGCATTTACATAAAATGCTCCCACTAAATTATACACCTTCCAATGCAAATAAGCATAATATACATTTAATGGGCTAAGATCCAACTTTAATTTAATTTCAAGTTAGCTATGGCAAACCGCTCAAAACTAAATTAATTAGGTAGAAACTTCAATCATATCACATATATGACTCTTAGATCTTTTATGAGATTTATTCAAGACATCATATGTCTAAGCATATTTTAATCTCATCTTATGCCTTGGGTCCAAAACCATTTTGATAACCCAATTAAGTTCATTCACTTTAAACGTATAGGAACCACCATTTCCTCATCTTGCTCGCAGACGAATAGAATCAAAGTACCTTGCTATGGCAAGCCCACCCAAAACTATCCGAATGGTCTCAAGTGTTTTAATCATGAATTGGCATAAAGAACTTAAAAGTTAAATGAAGGTTCTTAAAAGTAGATTATAAGCATATCAACAAAGATAGTCATAATCGTGCACCAGGTAAGTTCCCAGGAAGATAGGTGAGCCACAAGGACTACTTAAGTACCAAATCTCTCCTTCGACAGAACTCTCCTAGACATGCACAATCAGAAATCAGCTCTGATTTTCAACATAATCAACACTTTGAATAAACAATCAGTTTCTTTTTAAATTTTGCGTAATATGACTTGTTTCTCATAAACAATCATAAACCAAAATCTTAATGTTTCAATCTAAACATTCAGGAAATCATAATACAATGTTTCAACTAAACATCTAAAATTCTTAACACATAAGAACTCATAATTCATGCATCGCAACAATTAATAAAATCATATTTTAATTAACTAAGCATGCATAAACAATCAATTAATCTAGCATAGCCCTATAAACTTAATTTCAGGAATTTATAGCATCCAGATTAACACATAAACATATCAGATTGTAAACACATTCACAGATTAATAAAACTGATTCTGCCCAGATTGGGCTAGTTTTGTCGCGTGACAGAGGCATGCTTTGTCGAGTGACACAAGCAGCCTATGTCGCGTGACACAATCAAGAAGTGTCGCGTGACATCTTGATACCAGATTTGCAGATTTGCAGACTTTATCAATTCTAAATCACAGAGCAATTAAATCATATAAACGACCTTTTAACAAATTTAATTCAATATCATTAGAACACGATTTAGGCATATTATTTAAAAAACAATCAATCCATAGCATACAAAACATGCAAAAGAACATATAAACGATTTATATCACTTTTCTAGCATGTGAATTCAAACTTAATGATACGAACGGGGCTTTGATACCACTGTTGGGTTTTATGGGTCCATGCGCAGCGGAATTAAGAATCTAATTAACACAAAACCCAAGAGCCTAGGATCCGTTCTATACAATTAATTTGAATTCCTATGAGATAGAAATAACCAACCTTGAACGCTTTCTGTTCTTGAGCTATCGAACGATTTAATAATTTGATTTTGATTCACAAACTTCGTTCTTCAGATTGCTTGAACTCTAGGCCTTGATCGTTGAACGAGCGAAAACCCTCTTTCGGTATCCACACCTTTGAATGAACCAAGAATCACTTCTTGAAGATTGCTAGATCTCTTAAACCTATGAAGAATATTAAGAATATATGTTGTGATTTTCTTTTCAGAAATTCGGCTAGCTTTTTAGGGTTGACAGACCTTCATATATATACTACATTAGCATGGTATATGTTTCCTAATCAAATTAGGAAACCAGTCTCTGAAACCGCCTCAGGACCTGTTATGTCGCACGATCACATGAAGCACATGGCCTAGTTGTGTCTCATGACCAGACAAGGCTGATGAGGAATTTCTCAATCATTCTTCCTATTGTTTAATCAATTCATTCTAGTTGTGTGTGACCCAATAGGATTATATTATGTTGGCAATGAGCTCGATCATATCGACTCTCATAAGACATAAGTGGACTCTAGCAGGCCATTATGTCTACCCAAATAATATAACGTAAGAGTTCACGTTTCCAATGGTACACTTCCATTTCTCCCTTTGTCTCACGATGTTATATTGAACACAAGTCATGGTCCTCGTCAACTTGTCTTTGTTCAATGCTTTCTCGGTTCCGAGTATAATGATAATCCAATCGCATTGGGGTATGGCCATACACTTTTATCATTATCACTCATCGAGGGGCCCAAGCAAAACATCTCTCTTTCGAGAGACAAATTCCATCTTGACTTATCATTCTTCCCATCATGAATCCGATCATGCCAAAGATAGCCTTTATAGATATCGTGTTAAGATATCGTTTGACTAAAATCAAACGTGACTTTCATCATATGTAAGGTCATGATAATCTCAGGTCTAGGGACTAAATGAAGTGACCTTATGAGATTTAATTATGACATTTGACCATGACATAAATCTCATACGGGTCAAGTCCAGTCACTTGTTCTCTAACAAGTACCCATAAATTTAATGTGCATCTCTATGCATATAATCATCATATGATTATCCATTAACATTTATACTAATTATTCACATAATAATAGGGACGGAGATTATTATAAACAAATATACATAACATATAATAATCAAATAATAAACATCTCATATAATAATAAATAATGTCAACACATAAGTCTATCAACTATAGGCCTAGGGCATAACACTAACAAAAACAAGCGGTCTAAGGGTTGATTGAAGAAGTAAAGTTGGAACACCTTTGCGGTCCCAACATAGTCGAAAATCCATTCCCCAGGAATGATAGGGTGAACATAGTAACATTCGGTATAGACGAGTCCTCTATACTCTCTCAAGCCCATTAAAAATGCCATTGAAGAGCTGGGTTACCATTTTCCGGACCTACCGCCAGTAAGGAGGAAATAATTTAGAAGCTTGGTCTAACCCCTCGTCTTCTAGAGTCTAGCTTTGAAAAGGACCCCGAGTCTGTTGTATTTAAGTTTGAGTCTCTCGAGTCGTCTGACGGCCTTACGCCTAAAGATTATTCATTTGTAGCGGGCACTGTATTCCCTTATGCTTTGAATAAAAAACTCAATCTTTCTGAGTATCCCCTCATTGCCACTTTAACAAATGATAAATTAACTAATAAAAAACGGTTAATAATGATTCACTTGGTAAAGACGCATACACATTAAATGAAAAATACATTAAGCAAATCTTTAAGCATGTTGTCAAACGAGAGGAAAATCGGGTCCAAGCTGCCGAGAAGGTACCAACCAAAATGAATTTGAGGACTGTTGAAGAGCCTACAAAGACGCAAATCGGAGAATTCCTCGTCGATACTTCGCCTAAAGAATATCGAGTCATCTTC
This sequence comes from Adenophora triphylla var. japonica, assembly GCA_022495995.1. NCBI lineage: Eukaryota > Viridiplantae > Streptophyta > Magnoliopsida > Asterales > Campanulaceae > Adenophora > Adenophora triphylla. The sequence goes on from JAFEMH010000220.1 coordinate 894,142, forward strand.
TCCCCCCTCTACACTCTAAAAAAAATTCATACAGTCAAACCTCGTAGGTTCTAGTACTTTTCTCATTCAATCAAGTCCTCCTCGGACATTGTAGTTAAGTCTTTAATTACGCAAGTATTCTTTCTTTTCTTGCTAGACTTGAGACATTATTTTGCACCCCACATTACATTTAATGAAATGGTTTTGTTCTATGCGATCACGGGCATTGCTCAACAAATAATTTCCCAAATGATTAATGCTTTGATTAATTGGTGTGAGAAAGTCAATCGATAGCTCCCCATACACCTTACCATACCCCACACAAAGGCCTCCATCAAGCCATACACTTTCCAAAATCATATCCCTACCATCACCTTGACCAAGTCAATGACGGCAGCAACATCACTAAATAATTTCTCTCATGTCAACAAAAGGATAGGGACTTTTCATTCCCCCTCATGTGCATCAAGCAAGTTCAAGCAGGAGCTTCAAAAAAAAAAGAGCCTAGGACCCAGCACTGCTAGTCAGAAGCCCAAGGCAGGAAGGCAGAGGCTAAAGCATCTCATAAGTCCTTATTCAAATTATTTCTCTTCCTGTGAGAGCAACCATCAAGAAACAATGGAATCATTGAAATTGCTGTCAAATACGACTTGTTAAGGATTCACATTCATCTTAAGGCCCGTACCTCATCATCCAACCTTCCATCCGAGTCTTTTCGCTAAAGGCCGCACAAATATTCATGCCCTTGCCCTAAAGCCAAACACGGTTTGACCCCGAACTACGTCGACCTGAGCTCCTTGTCTTAAGGGGAATGTAGGCAACCAGAAATTGTCCGGTCATAAACACATACAAATACACAAACCCGGTCTCACTAATGACCTCTCCTATACACAAACATTTCTAACACCTGATCCAACTCTCTCCTTGATACCGGTTGACTTTCTCCTCATGATTAATCTAGCATATCAAGTTTAATTGTTGAATAACCCGAACATCAACAAAGGGTTTTAAGCGAACATGTGATCATTATGAACAAATCAAGTTTTTAGATGTTTCAACAAGTCTTCTTCTTCTACAAAATTGGAAAAATAGAGCTAAACACTGATTTTCTGTCAGCAAGGGCTTCCATACACTTTTACAAGCTTTTTAGTGCGCATACTCTCTCATAAGAGTTAAATCCAAAAGCGTGTTTTTTGTGCCTACATCAAATAAGGCATTCACGTAAAAGGGGACCCGTTCCGACCTTTTCAAAAATAATATATACGCCCTTGCGAGTGTACATTACAAGTCATTTCTCTCACAAAAAGAGGATCGAACTACGCAGAATTGAGTCCCTCAGTCCGAGAGGAACGTAGGTAGCCTTAATTGGTTCGGTTTAAAGCATACACAAAAATAAAAAAATTGGACGCCATAAACGCTCAGACAAGAAGCAAGCAAGAGACCTTGCGTCTCGATAAAGCTTTAAAAGCAAATCACAAATCATTACAGTTAAAACACTTCTTGATGAGTTCAAGCACGGTCTACTCTCAAACTCACAACATGCTAAAATACAACTTAAAACATTTAACAATTAATGTGTCTGCAAATGACAATGAATGGATACTTAGAGTTTCAGAAGTTCATTCCGCGCCACTCGCGCTTGTCGCTTCGCCATTCTTTCCTTTCTTACCTCGTCCCCGTCGAGTCTTCTTTCGTTCCACGGGAACTATATCTGTCTCCCTCATTCCAAGATCAAGAGTCCTCCCCGTCGAGTCAAGCAACTCAGTCGCTCTCAGAGCCTCGTTCGTCCGTGCCTCGGCTCTGATCCCTTCCCTGCGAGTCTGCAAAAGGAGACCTCCCACAGTCAATCGGTCAACTTGAGTCCCATAGTCAAATAAAGCGTCTCTTGAGATATCTCGAGGGTTGACCCAAGCTTCTGCACTCCTAAGGTTGTAGCCACGTCAATCCAGACCAGCAAAGGCTCCTGCCTCATCCAGAACTGCCTAGAAACAAGCGACGAAAGGTAGAAAGACGACTGAGATAGCCCAGGAACCCTAACAACATAGGAACCTTCCTGAAAGGCTCTCCTAGTCACAATCCTCCAATGAGGAACCCACCAATGGATGTGATGCATGTCGAGCCTGGCCATCAATCTCTCCCAATCGGACTGATCCATATCCAAGACCAAAGGTCGCTGAGCAAATGTCCACGGACTAAAAGAGGTCGAAGGCACAGGCATTGCTTGAAGCCTCTCTCGCAACCACTAAGCGACCAAAGCAGGGGCTTCCCCCACCCGTGAACCGATCCCCCATCGCCAAGCGATCTATGTCGTGGAAAGTCTCCCCCGAAACTAAGGGAAAACTAAGGGAACGATGTCCTCATCGGCTCGGCAATGGCCTACCACATCCAACAAAAACGTCCTAGGAGATATCACTCCCGCAGTCGCTCATGAAACTGTCAAAGCTGCTTCAGCCCCCAACTGCTCAGAAAACCTGCCAAAGCTGCCTCAGCATCCATATACCACAAATATTTCAAGCTCGTGCGACATGCACAAAACATAAAAAAGGGAGTAGAAACAACCCCTAAAGCGAAAATAAATGAGTTCATTACATGTGAATACATTGTGCATACAAATACAACTATTTTGTTGTTCTCCTCCCTAACATGCACAAAAAAGAAGAAACAAAAAAAAAAGAGTCCTACTCTGAGTCATCGGCAATACCACCTGGTAAAGACTCCCACATCTCGGCGCCTCCGCCAGCCACATCATCATCCTCGGGGAACTCAGCACCTTCCTCGACTTGATACTCCAAGAAGTCTGCAGAAGTAAGAATGAAGAAGGAAAGAGAATACGAGCCATCCCTCCTCTCCTTGGCCAGCATCTACGACATCCTCAACATTTCAGCAGCTCGGTCAGAGGCACCACACGTCCTCAATGTTTCAGTAATTCAGTCAGAGGTGCCACACGTCCTCAACATTTCAGCAGCTCGATCAGAGGCGCCACACGTCCTCAATGTTTCAGCAATTTGGTCAGAGGCGCCACATGTCCTAAACATTTCAGCAGCTCGGTCAGAGGCGCCACACGTCCTCAACATTTCAGCAATTCGGTCAAAGGCGCCATACGTCCTCAATGTTTCAGCAATTCGGTCAAAGGTGCCACATGTCCTCAACCTTTCAGCAGCTAGGTCAGAGGCACCACACGTCATCAACGTTTCAGCAATTCGGTCAGAGGCGCCACATGTCCTCAACATTTCAGCAGCTCGGTCAAAGGCGCCACACGTCCTCAAGATTTCAACAACTCGGTCAGAGGCGCCACACGTCCTCAGCATTTCATCATCTCAGCCAGAGGCGCCACCACGTCCTCATCATCTCAGCCAGAGGCGCCACCACATCCTCCACTTCCTCCTCACAAAGGTGCCTCCTCCTGCAGGTAAACACAGTGAAGGTATATCAATAAACTTCAAATGCAAGACATAGGAGTAATAAATGCTACATAAAAGGTCCGTCCCAGCACGACATGTTTCCTTTCTAAAAAAACCCCCCACAAATGAAGTTCCATACAGGATCCACAAAATACGCCATCAAACTCAACTTAGGTCCAGACACCTTAGAATAGTCTCAACTTAGGGTCATACTCCTGAACTAAGTCTCAATTTAGGTCCAGACGCCTTAGAATAGTCTCAACTTAGGATCATACTCCTGAACTAAGTCTCAATTTAGGTCCAGATGTCTTTTTAGAATAGTCTCAACTTAAGGTCATACTCCTGAACTAAGTCTCAATTTAGGTCCAGACACCTTAGAATAGTCTCAACATAGGGTCATACTCCTGAACTAAGTCCCAATTTAGGTCCAAACGCCTTAGAATAATCTCAATTTAGGGTCATACTCCTGAACTAAGTCCCAATTTAAGTCCAGACGCCTTAGAATAGTCTCAACTTAGGGCCATACTCCTGAACTAAGTCCCAATTTAGGTCCAGATGCCTTAGAATAGTCTCAACTTAGGGTCATACTCCTGAACTAGGTCCCAATTTAGGTCCAGAAGCCTTAGAATAATCTTAACTTAGGGTCATACTCCTGAACTAAGTTTCAATGTAGGTCCAGACGCCTTAGAATAGTCTCAACTTAGGGTCATACTCCTGAACTAAGTCTCAATTTAGGGTAGATACCCCCAAATAGTCTCACTTAGGGTATAGACACTTTCAAGCAATCTCAATTTAGATACTCCTCGACTTTCCCAGTAAAATCGCAAGCTCGAATACCTTGAACTTCATATCAGGACACCAACACGTCCACCTCACATCAGGACACCGACACGTCCACTCACCACATCATCTTAGGATACCACCACGTCCTCACAATTCCAGCCATCCGACCTAAGCGGTCACCCCACACATGAACTACGATTGGCTTGATTTCCACTCAGAGATACGTAGAAATCCTATCAAAGGGACCATCCGTCCGACCAACCTGGTCACTTATCTCTTCCCTCCCAATGAGCAGTCCAGATCAGGATTCTTATTTTTATCGACAACCCCACTTCCATCGTAAGTGATGTCGTCGAGGGACTTCTGTAAGTACCCCAATCTGGACCGCTCTCCATCCAGGCATACAAAAACTACCAAGGGCAAACTTTCGGAGGTCATAACTCCTTCATACGGACTCCGATCGAGACGAGTCATATATGGTCAGAAAGATCTCGATGAGAACTAGCCTGCTAACGTGTCCGTACAGAACACTTTGCAATGCAAACATGTTCACGTGGACCATTTTATCAAGCACGCAAAAAATCCCCCAAATCTCCCAAAATTCTACAATATTCCCTCAAATTCCGTAAAATCAAAAAAGTGGTAATTGTAAGTATGCCAATCCAATTCGCGACCCTTTTAGGTGCATTTTAATATGATAAAATTGCACTAGGGGCATTTTGATAAATTCCCGGACCGTTCCGAAACTTTCGGGAGCTTTTTATAAGTTTCTCGCTAAGAAAGGACCTAGAGGGATTTAATTGCTTTGGACCTTTAAGGAATTATCTCAGAATGTTCCAGAAGCAGTTTTGGCGCCAGAAACGATTATGGTCACATTGTATCACGTGACAACATATGTTGTCATGCGATGGATCGAGGCATGGAAAATGGTTACAGAAGGTCGTGCGACACCTTGTGACCATCATCATCAGCTATAAATAAGACCCTCTACCTCTCATTTTTGGATCCCTTTTCCACACCCTAAAGTCACTCTGCCAAATTCGCACCAGAACCTCTCTCTCTCCTCCTTCCACACCAATATACACATCAATCCACCCCAATTCAACCTCCATCTCATCCAATTCACCCACTTACCTTCATACAACCCATACCAACTGAAGATCTGAATACAAGCACTCCATCTATGCTTAATTCCATCTTTCAGCAGCTGAATTGAAGACTTCTACACCTAACTTGGTGTGGAGATTGAGGACTACAAGGGTAACGATTCCCTCCATCTCTCTCTCTATCATTTACTTGTTTCATTACACAATTCCATTCCTCCACTTGATAATCATGCTCCATCCGCTTCTGATTATCAAGTGGCAACTGCCATCTCTCTGTTTAAATTCGATTTGCTTGGTTTAATTGCTTATTCATGATGTAATTGGATCATATTTCATTGCTTGATTGTCAAGGGAGGGTGGATTCCTCCATATCCATACTCCTTTGGTCGATCTGTTATTGATTTGTTATTTCCTGAGTTAATTGGTTGTAATAACTTGATCTGAATTGACTTCTGTTGAATCTGTTCCATAATTGTAAGATCTCTGCAGAAGGTCACGTTGTGTCACGCGACAACATATGTTGTCACGTGACAATCTTTGTCGTTCTGCAGAAGTCATTTTTCAGTTGTGTATTTGTTGCTTCCTGAGTTGATTTGATATAATATTTGGATCTACTTGGTTTTCTGTTGAAATTGATTTCGAATTGTAAGGTTTCTGCAGAAGGTAATGTTGTGTCACGCGACAACATTTGTTGTCACGTGACACTCTTTCATTCTGCAGAAGCTACTTTCAGTTGTAATCTGTCTTGTCCTCGTTGTAAAGTGGGATGTGGCCTCCCACAGTAAATGGTTCACAAGTTGTAATCCCCCTTCTTGAGCAATAAAATGAAGCATTAATATGTCACACACATTTCGCACACACATTTGGATGTTTTGAATGTTGAACATAGAAAGACTCGTCTACGAACGAGGCATGTTGGGTGAACTCTCGGTTCTTCCCAACACGTAACCTGACCCCCGAACCCATTTTCTCTTTAAAAAATGTTTTCAATATTTCCTTTAAAAATGGCGTGGCGACTCCTACTTTTTATTCGGCGAGCGTTCATTCAGTGGCGACTCCGCTGGGGACTGGAAACTTATTTTTCAAAAGTGGGTTAAACTTTCGTACTTGTTGAACATTCAATTCCTTCATTTGTGTGTGCATTGTTTGTGGCATTATATGTATATAAATGCATTTCTTGCTTTACTTTATTCCCTCCCCTTCCTTGCTTCCTGTTGAGATTGTGCTGGTGCTGGGGCTTGAGCTATTGCATTGTGCTTGGAGGCTGGGGCTGTTTTGACTTTTGATCAGTTTCTGGATATGGGACTCCTTATGTCACTCGACAGGAATGGCCTCACCAGTCCTGTGTCACACGACATAGTTGGTCACTTTGCAGGTGTTGGGCTCTGGTGCAAATTGTGATTGTGGGCGTTTCCCATGATCAAATTATTGATCATTTTGATTATTGTTCCCTGTGGGTGTGTGTGTATTGTTTTTCCATTTATCCCCCCCCCCTTTTCAAATAAAATAAATAAATAAATTAAAAAAATCAGTTTTCGCAAGGAACATAGTCATCCGCACACTACGTCACGTAGATTTAGAACTCTTGGGTGCGATTGACGGCATCGCGGACGGTGATAATATTCGCCTACGCTTGAGCGCCTAATGTCAAACCCATCCCCCTAGCGCGTTATAGGTGGCGCCACACATTTAACCTTACCCAAAACGGTTGGTTTATGACACGCCATTTTCAAATACATTGTTTCAAAATTTTTAATAGGCCTTCGTACCTACCCCAAAACCTAGCACGTGTGGGCATGTTGCCAATGCAACATTGTTTCGCGTAGAGACATGTCGCTCTCACGGCATGTTCTAACGAGAGATCATGTCGCTTTGTCAACGTGCACCGACGAAAGGTCATGCCGGATTTTTCCTTGAAATTCATCGGGAATACCTGTTATGCTGCCCAAATTTCTCCAGAAATTGGGATTGCTCGTCCGTTCCATAAATGCTTCGGTTTTATTTAGGTATCATTGCCTATTATTGATTTTGACTCAACGCATTTGGTGTATTTTTGGATGATGTGTCCATAGGTTCCCCCGAGGTTTTAGATTGCGAGAATAAAGGTTTAGCCTTTCCCAACCATTCCTAGGACTTAAAAACCACCGATTTCTACTTGAATATTAATAAGATGTTGCACGAGTCCGTCTCATTTTCCACTCTTCCCTCTCCCATACCATCTCAAAGTTCTCTATCCTCCGTCTTATACTCGCTATCACTCTCTCCATCTCAAGGCTACGGCAAGTTGTGTGTGTGCTCTCGTTCCCGGCGCTCATTGGTACATATTCCCGAGGTGGAAGCAGTTCAAGTGCCCAAGTGGTTGACCATCTGATTCAGAATCCAAAATGCTCGGTGCAGAGAAGATTATGGCCCATCGGTCTGGAGGTTCATAGCCCATGGGTTCGCAGAGTACAAAGGGTGTGTTCATCGAAAAGTTGCGAACTACCACTGAAGCCGCTTTTCCTCGTGAGCGGGAGGACCGGTTGCTTGCTCAGATTGCTCAAACTAAGGAGGACAATTTGTGAATGACAGAAAGATCGAGAAGGGTCCTCATCCCATCAATGTCAACGATGCTCTTCATTCCACCCGAAGTTGATGCAGTCAATCAGTCCTCGTAGGGTCTAGAATGTCCCTTTCGGGCATCGAGTCTGTCGAGTCCACTTTGGACTGGTTTTTGCTTTGCAGTAATAAAAATCTTTGTTTCTCTTCTTGCTAGACTCGAGGCATCACTTGCATACCACATTACACTTGTTTGAAATGGTTTTATCCTAGATGATCACTTGTGCTGCCCAATCACTAATGCATTGAAATGATTAATATTTAAATTAATCGAAGTGAGAAAATCAATTGATATCCTTCTCAAATTGGGGCTTGCCAACTCCCCATCTCGCGTCTCCTGTGCTCACATATCTTCCTTCGTCCTCCCCATCTCGTTGTTCGATGAATTTGCATGGATCTTCCTCAAAGTAAGCTTAAGCAAGCAATGAAGACTTGCGGCTGAAACCTTTCACCCCTAGGGAAACCATCACCTCACCCTCACCAAATAATATCACTTCATTTCAAGATCGGCACATTTTTGAAACCCGTCTAACCATTTCCAGAACAAGGGGGACTATCCTTGAAGCTCCCATGATTCAAAAGAAGATCGACCATTTCCAAGCTCAAGAACGATGGAAATCAATGATCCATCGTGGGGACTAGCTGAAATTCTCCTCTCAAAAACAAAATTGAAAAAAAAAAGAGAGAGAGAGACGAAAATACAAAAAAAAAAGAATAAAAAAAAAGAAAAGAAAGAGAGCCTAGTCCCTAGCGATCCTCTCGAAAGCAAAAATCAAAGGATTCGGTCGTTACTCAAGAGGGGTCTCAGAGTGAATAAAGAGACAGCACGGATGTCCCTCACCATTACCTCTAACCAATTCCGGCCATCCTCTCGATTTTAGAGGATATTCCCACTACCATGATCAATCCCAAGCCGTCCTCTCGATTTTAGAGGATATTACCATTACCGTTACCCTTGCCCTTGGCAAAGCCAAGATTGACCTCTCATTCTTAGAGGCAATGAAGATGCAATCATGGATTCCCACGCTTTAGAAATCCCAAACACATCCCTGCAAGCCAACCTCTCGTCTTTAGAGGTTCAGCCAGCGAAAGGCCTAGCCGACCTCTCGTCTTAAGAGGTCATGATATCCCGAATCGCCCGATAGCCGATCGAGGCCCGGAACCCAGCCGCAGTTCCTACCGGATAGTAGTTTCAGACCACCAATCGAAGATTGTGCAAATTCCATCTGTTCATTCGACGTTTCATGTGAGCATATTTCATCTCTCCTCCGCAAATACTTGCCGTGGACGTCCCACTAGGGCTTCACATCCATGTCTCCCATCGACACTCCTAGAGGACATGTTTTTCAGTTATCCAAATCCTCAAAATCCTCAAAGGTCCTCAGATCCTTGAATTTCAACGTTCATTCTCTTCATTTGGGATAAGCCCGAACTACGGCAACCTGAGCTCCTCCCAAGGAGGGGAACGTAGGCAACCATAACTGGTCCGGTCGAAATCACAAACAGATCTCAGAAAATCCGGTCTCCTCAAGGACCATTCCCATACACTTTCCATCCTTCCGAGTTTGATTCTCGATATCAGTGGGCTTTCTCCTCATGATTGATAAAAATATTTGTTCATATCAGGACTGGTGATTGAATAAGGGTTTTAAGCAGCTTTGTGATCATCACGAATAACACAAGTTTTCAAGTGTCTCGAAAAGTATTCTCTTTCTACATCATAGGAAGATAGAGCCAAACACTGTTTTCGGTCAGCAGGGGCTTCCATACACTTTTCCACACCTTGTGATGCTTATACTCTCCCAAAAGAGTCAAACCCAAATATGAGTGTGTCACAGAATCAGGATCTATTCCCACCTTCGAAAGATGTGCCCCTGTACATAAACATTCCCGAGTCTTGTCCGGTGACTGATTGACTACGGTTTGAAATGATGAGTTGCCTCTTGGGCCACAAGATGATGCTGTCTGCGTTAAAGCTGCATGGAATTTCCTCAAGTTGGGGCTTTGCTATGTTGTTCTCTCAGAACCAGATTCCCTCCAGGTTTACTTTGCACTATCAACTGGGGCTTGGCCAAGCCGGGATCATTCTCTGCACGTTCTCCGCTGCTTGCCGTCTCGGGTGCGCAATACACTTTGTTCTCATCAGCAACGAACCAATCTGCTCCAACCAGTACTCCAGGGAGCGTCCCCGACTTGCCCAGGCTGCACCATATCATCCATCACTCATACATTTCCCCACCTCATGGGAGAGGGTCCAACCCATACACCATCGTATAAACACTTTTGTTCCATACACAATCCATCATAGCACAACTGCTACATACACATCTGCTCGCCAAGACGTGCAAAATCCTCACTCCATTTCCATCCCCAGCTGAGATGGACTTGTGCAACAAAAGAATAATAATGCATAAGAAAAAACTCAATAATTGAATAAAATGCAAATTGCCTAGAGTGTTGTGTTTTCCCCCGCAGGGTACAATAATCAGGTGATCAAAATTTGATTGTGAGGACAGCTCCTCGAATCACAATTTTGGACAAGGATTCCAAATTGTGCAGGTGGCAGACCCTTCCTTTATCACCTTCATCAGGCCCATCATCTTCGGACTCATCAGCATAATCTGAAAGAGCCTTAGTTGTCGCAGTCTCCAAGCAACGCTTGTCAAGAAAGAGTTTCAGCCGCCCCAGTATCCAAGCAATAATGCTCACCAGTCTCGGCGAATTCAAAACCCGTTTTGCATAATAAATCATCAACAAAGACCTTCCCGTGAACGGCAAAATAGCAAACCACCAGCAGCAGTTATAGCCTAAGACCCTCCGGCAGCCACATCTATCCCCACCAGCAGCAGTTGCAGCCTAAGACCTTTCGGCAGCCACATCTATCCCCAGCAGAATCAGAAGTAGCACGAGACTCTCTGGCATCTACAATTCTCCATCACCAACTACAATGGTAGTCTAAGACCCTCCTGTAAGTGCTCCAATTTGAGTTTGTTAGTATTTTCGTTAGAAAATTAACGAAAGTTTTAACATTTCCTAACATTTCCTAACAATCCTAACTTTTCTAACAAAGTGAGGGCAAAATGGGCATTGCTATTTAAAGATAAACCTTCAAAGGAATCTCAAAAAGCAAAAGAATTAAGAAAATCCCGAAACAGCAAGTTGAAAAACAGTTTCTGTTGGAATTTTTGAATTATATTCCTTGTGTCCAAAGCCTGGAGCTGCATTTAATGAACAGTGCACGCCATCAATCCTATCCGCGCGGACATGTCTGCATTTTCAGAGGGCTATAAATTGAGCCCTCCAGTCACAAACAGAAGAGAGAGAACAACAACACAACTCACAGCATTTGGCGAAAATACTTGAGAAAACAGTGAGAATTCTCTAGAATTGTCACCTTTTTCTCTTGATTCTTCCCAACTTTCACTCACTCAAATCAAACCCACTCACTCTCAAGTTCAAACACAAACACAAAAACACAAGGAAGATAGGTATAACCTCCCTCTCCTTACCCTAAATTCTCTCATTCATGCATGCATTTTCAAACTATAAAATGTAGTTTGTTCATCTTCTTACCCTAGATCCAAGAGGATCACCATGGAAGTTCATCTCCATGGATGATCCTCTACAAGGATCAACATTTTATTCAATGTGTTCTTACTTACTTGCAAATGTATTTTCAAAACCCTAAAAACCATTTTCAAGCACCAAATCTTGATTTCGAAGGATAAAATTCCCCTTCCCAAGCAAATGAAGTGCTTAGTCCTAATGTACCCCAATGATGGTTTGGTATAGTTGATTCACCACTAAAATGTCAAGTGATCACTAACCAAAACCTAGGGAAATGGGGACAAGCATGGATGCAAAAACCCCCTTTTAAAATCATTTTTCCTTTCTTGAGAAGTTGCTGTCCAGTAGCAATTTTCCAAGACCCCAGTCCATTGTCTTAATTTTTGGACACAGATAAACTTGTAATTTGTTGTTGACTATAAAGCACTTTTTGTAGCCAACATCCAGAGCTTTCCAGACATATTTTTATTTTATTTTTTTCGTGAGTAAAACTCCCTTTTTCAAATTTTCTTTTAGAGGCCAGTTCACCAGTTTCTGGGAGTCCAGATCTCATATCTAAGATTTCCAGAAGGTTTTGAGTCCTCAAATCTTCTCCAAAATGGAAAATTCTTTCGCAAAAATCTTATTTAAGGTGTCTGGAACAACTTTCATTCTCTGAGTTTATCCAGATTATGAAGTTTTAAGGCCCTTGAATCCATTTCAAAATCAAAGGTCCACTGCCTTTTTCATTCTGGCAGAAGTGTTCTTCAACTTCCAAAAATCTTTTGAGTACCAAAACTCAACCCAAAAATCACCCCAAAAATCACCCCAAAAATCATTGGATCTGACCAAAGTCTAATAAAGAATTCCCAATTTTTACTTTTCTGAGTTTCAACTTATTTTGGCCAAAACACACACACACACACACACACACATAAATGATTTTCAGCTTGGAAGACTCGTTTACGAGGCATTCCGGGTGCACACTAACGTCCTTCCCGGCGTGTAACATGACCTCCGAACCCAAATCTCTAATCTCGGGCATTTTTCAAAGTTTTGGCCCTTAAAATAAAAATGGCGTGGCGACTCCGTTTTCCGATTTTATTTGGTTTTTCAAAGAAAAGAAAAATCGAATTTTTCCCGCGAATGGCACATTCATCACAGTGGCGACTCCGCTGGGGAAATAAGCTTTTTCTAAAAAAAAATGATATTTGGTATATCGGTGGAAACCATTAAACTTCCCGTTATCGCCTCCTAACACGAGTCGGGGATAAATTGTGGTCTAACAATCCCACGTACCGGTATCACCGTTTTCAAAAAAAAAGAAAAGCTTTTGAGGGTCAAGCTTTCGTCCCGGCATTTAAAAATCATTTATTGTGTGAGTTGATTTTTGCACATTTTCGTGTTGTTTTGGCCGCCTCGGAAAAAGTCAAAATTTTGACTGTCGGAATCATGTCCCTAACTGTCGGAATTCTTGTGCTTATATGCTTATGTGTTCACTAAATTTCAAAAAAAAAAAATTCAAAAAAAGAATTTTCAAAAAAAAAAGAAAATTTTCAAAAAAAAATCATGCATCATATTTTTAAGACACATAAAAAAAAATTTCTATTTTACTCAGAAAAAGAAAATAGACTGCTTGCACACTACGCGCATGTGACCGTACACTGCACACTACGTCCCTAACCCGGGGAAATCCTTGTCGCAGCCCGTTTGGTCTTATTACGTCTCTCGGTGCAAGCACAGGACTACCCAAACATCCCATGGAGCCTCGTGTCGACCATGCACTTGTCCGTGACACACTTTGTCCGATACCCGGTTGGTTTTTAGTCTGGTCTGTGTCATGCCCTGTCTGTGTATGGACCTTTCCTTTCAAGCCTTTGTCGGCATACCGACTCAATATCTTTCGGGGACCCTAATCAGTCGAAGCTCTGCCGGTTTTCCGCCGCAGACTTTGACCAAGATATTGACCGGCGCCTTGACTTCGGCTCTGACTGGCACAAATTATACACTGACTCCCAGCATTGACACTGAGTCATCAAGGATTAATGATTATTCCATGCCTAATTACGGCTTAACTGACGACAAGTCATGATCAATCATGGACATTTATCAGTCCAAATCATGCCGACTTTACTGTCGAGCTCTCGGACATGATCTTGACTTTGACGTCAGCTTTGTCCGTAATTTACATCGAATGCTCGTTAAGACTCGATTACCCGCCAGACTTTTAGGATCGTTTTTCTTCCGGTCGGTGGGACCTGCTTGCCCTATAGGACCCTCGCCCGGGCCGCCCACCCCGGGAGGTCGAAATACGGGTGGAATACGAGGGGCTTATAGACGTAGTGACGGGGCCCACTGATCCAGATCCGTAGTAGTTTGTGAAAAAGAAGAGAAATCTTTTCCAACCGATTAGGTTAATAAAACATGTTTTAAGTAAACGTGAACAAATAAGCGCATGTTGCATGAGCCCAAAGCCCAAACACTTACCTTCCTTCAATTCCTGCACATCTGAACCCTCGTGCCTTTTCCCCCGCAGCCTCCTCACAAAGGTTGGTTCCACACCGGGTCACCGTTTGATTAGTTGGGAAGAGTCAAGCGCGTCATCGCCTTCACCGTTTGTTCGAGACTCGGGTTTCAGAATGTCTGCGTCGGCCGGTAATGATGGGGATAACGTCACTCCGCCTCCAGGGACCCCTCGGAGCGAACGGCGGTGTAATCGGTTAGCGAGCAGAGATGAGAGTGCGGCAGGAAGCACGGCTAAACGGCCTTATAGAGGCTATTAAGAGCCATGGTCGGCCGCCGGCCTCAATCCCGATGGCACCTTCACCGTGGAAGAAGACGAGGATGCCAACCCCACTCTCGGCCACCCGATTACTCCAGATGCCACCACCCACCTCCTATGGTGCCACTACCGTAACCCATGCTCCTCGATCTTCGGGTCGCCGGCTCCCAACCACAGATCACCGGATCCATGCAGCCCGATGGCACAAATCAGTTCACAGTTCCTCAGTGGGGACAAAGCCAGTACGAAATGTCTTCTCATGGTTGGGGTTATCTCGGAATGCCACAGCTAATTGGGATCCCGCCACGGTTTGGGACCGATCAATCCGGACCTTCACAAAGAAACACGTTCGAATGCCGCCACATGCAGTTCAGGCCACAGTCGGAATCCCTCCTCAGAATGCCTCCACCCCAGTTTCAACCGAGTCACCAGGACCGCAGTACCCCCGGGTTATACGCTCGCCTCGGCACCCATGCAATTCAACAAAGGACAAGCAGCCCGCATCTAAGCCTACTTATGGGCCCCATTCTGGAAATCCAAGTTATCCGGCTACATCGGGGCTACCTCCACCTACTTTGCCAGTTGAAAATCAACAGCAGGCCGCAAGGTTCTATCCCTTCGCCCAGGGTCCTATTCATGCTCCCCAGGGTAACTCAGCCCAAGGACAGGTTTTCACCTACGTCCCCGGATCGGCCGTTCCCTCCACCAGTCTGCCGCTAGTAGTAGCTCCTCTCTCTAACTCAGCCACTAGCTTGAATGCCATGGCTCCGCCACAAGACCCTCATCTGGCCTGGTTCATGGAGCAACACAAGGAAATGAAAGCGCAGATCGCTGAATTGACTGCCAAGAAGTCTGCTTTCCGGCCTACAGACCCGGACTCCATAGTTCCCCTGCCCCACAAATTCGTGATGCCCAATCTGGTCCTCTTTGATGGTACTGCATGCCCGAAAACCCATTTGGACACATATACCTTGGCGATGAAGGACAAAGGATGCACCAATCAGCAGTTGGCTGACTATTTCAGTCTATCTTTGAAGTCCAGTGCCTTAAAGTGGTTCTTTCGTTTAAAACCCGAAGCCAGGACTACGTGGGACCAGATCACTAATGCCTTCACATAAAAGTATAAGGCCAACTTGGAATGGGAAACAAATAGAGTTTACCTGCAAACAACAGTGCAGCATCCCGATGAGAATGTTGGTGACTTTTACAAGCGGTGGAATCTGAAACTCAGCGAAATGGCCATCCCTCCTTCCGAAGAGGAACAACTGGACATCTTCCAGTCATGTCTGAAACCGCATCTGAGAGCCTCCCTCAGTCACTTCCCGTACTCAGACTTACGGGCCATGGTTAACTCTGCAGCTAAGTTTGAAAAAGCTTACAATCAGCAACCGGCTGCTGCACCTGCCTACAGGTATCGGGCTCCTCCTGCAAACACTGCCCCTGCTCCTGCTAAAGGCAAAGAAATGATTAACTATGCGGGACAGGAATGTAATAACACAACTCCTTTTGCTCCCAGAAAACCAGTCGAGCCCAGACCACGAGTCATGAACCTCGAAAACTTTGGAATGCCTCTGAATGACATCTTTAGGGGACTGGTGAAAGAAGGCTTGCTGCGGCCTTTGGAGAATTTCCAACCCAGAAATCCGAATGCTCCCGTGGATACTACAAAGTATTGCGCTTTTCATCAAGCCCATGGACATCTAACAGATAACTGCTTCACTCTGAAAAAGGCAATCCAGGGGCTCATAGAGCAAGGAAAGTTGGAAGGCCCCGAGGGACCTAATACAGTCAAAAATCCTCTGCCAAGGAACCATAATCAGGTGAATATGATTGAATGTGGAGAACCTTCATATGCCCAGGAAGATGCTGATGAAGGTCCCCAAATACCCGTGGCCAACCTCGTCGAGGATCCTGAATTCGGATTCCCCCTCAGCCTTGAGGATATCGAACGAATCGACCCATCTTGGTCTCATGTCAGAGACTCCTTGCAAGAATACGAGGCCCGCTATTTCTCGGATGAAGGGAAAGCCGATACTGGAGAACTGGGGCATTAGGTCAAAACATGAAAGAACCATTTACACAAGATGGTTAGAGCGGTCAAGAAAGATTGAACAAGAAAGCTTGGGGCGGGCGCACATCTTGGGGCTTATCGGCAAAGAAGCCGAAGAACATCTGGAGCTAGTACACTTACGCAACCGGCTATTGGAGAAGTCGAATACGATCCCGAAGGCAGTGAAACTAAAGAATCAGAGGAGGAAGAATCCTTCTACATTCTACACGGTGTCAAATACGTGCCACCCCCTCTCACTCTTCCCCCGCAGTTTATGGGAGGAGAAGCCGAGTCACAATTACCACTTCCGGGAATGGGAGCATATGACAATTTTTGCGATCGCACGCACCCATATTCCCTAACGGGTTTGATCGGCGTTCCCTCTCGGCCGAAATCCCGGTAGTATGGGAAGATGATTCCGATGACAACGACGACGATGATGATGACGAGTGAAGAGTCAACCGAGGCCCCGCATCCGGAAACAATGCAGGAACAATCATGCCGAAATGAGCCCATGGGAGGCGGGCACAATGGTTGGTTGTCGGCCAGCGGCAGCGAAGACACTTCGGAAGACGAATATGAAACAGAGGACATGAAGGCCATGAAGTTTCTGGATCGAGCACGTGGATGTCTTAGAATTCAACACTTGCCTACCATGCTTTGGGGAAAGGGTTTTCGGGCATCCGATCAGTGATAGTCGAAGATCCGATAGAGAGAGGGAAACTAACTCCCATCCGCCCAAATGAGAAAATAACCATGGTTAGATCAAATCCACCCCGTAACAAAGTAACACTCCTTGTCGGGGTTACCCAAGAAGAGGTCACCTTCCCCGAATGTATGTCGGCTTTCGGAGAAGTCCTAGAAAGCGGCATGATATCGGATGCGCCTCCCACACGTAATGCTATAATCATCTCCAACTACGAGTATTATATGAAAGGAACCGAGAATGGCTGCACTATACCGGGGATGAGATCGAAAAGCCGCCGAGTCCCGACAATAGCGACTCTTGTTGTATGATAACTATGAGCAAGGCGAGGCTATGAGAGTGAATCGGAGGACGCCCTAGCTCGTGGGCCATCCAAGGGGCAACAAAACAACCCGGACTCAAAAGCTTCGTGACTTGGGAAGCGGTTATAAGGGCCGCCCGGGAAGAGGATAGTACGGCTCGGCCCTCACCGTTGCTAGACTCCGTCGTAACCAGTGGCCGATAGCCAAAAAGGCTCCCCCGTTGACCTTAGCGACATTGAAGAAATCTAGTCAAGAAGCAGCGATGAGGAAGTTAACTGTTGACCCGATCCGGCAAATCTTCCAAGGGAATCCCAAGGCGAGATAAGAAGGCCACGGATCAAGCACCGAAAGAAGATCGCCGCCCCTATGCTAAGACAGTGAAACTCCAGGACCCCGAAAAGAGGATCCCGTGCTTACCCGGTTGAAGCGAACACGAGGCCAACATTTCCTCTCGGTCTCTACTCACTTCGTCCTATCCCCATAAGTCGAAGCCGGAGGAAAGCCCGCTTGCACTCTAGTGCCTATTGATGCTACTCCCGATGACGTGGTACGGTTGATTGGAAACATCCACTACGGGAACATAATCACTTTCACGAGACCTTGATCTCCCTCAATTTGGAGCCGGTCACAACGAGCCTCTCTTCATCACAGTCCAGTTGGATGAACGACGCCTCCCAGAGTTTTGGTGGACAATAGAGTGCAGGAATGAATATCCTCCCTAAGATCATGAGCACAGCTCGAAATCAAGACTACTGATTTAAAGCCTTCTTCCCTCACAGTCAAGGCTTATGACTCGACATCCCGAGCAGTCCTCGGAGTTGCTACTTTGGACCTCTCGGTTCGGCAAGAAATTGATACTGTGGAATTCCGGGTTATCGACATCCCAATCACTTTCAATGCCCTGCTGGGAAGACCTTGGCTCTATCAAGTCAAAGGGGTCGCTTCAAGCCTCCACCAGTGTGTGAAATTCGTCTCGGATGGGGATTTGACAACCATTTACGGAGATTTAGTCACTTTAGAGGGCACAGATACGGGTGGAATACCTATTCGAAATCAAACATGATGAGGACGGCCTCATGCGACGGGCTTCACGGTCGAGCCTCCTAAGGCCCAAGTGTGCAACGTTGATCCGACGGTCACCGGGATAAAATCCCTCCCGCTGTAAGAATGATGAGAAGAATGAGCTACTTGCCTGGCTTAGGTCTGGGTAAGCGCCAACAAGGAATCCACAAACCCATCGAGGTTAAAGGGCAGAAAAATTGCCATGGCCTGGGATATGAACCGACTTCGGGGAAAATTGCAAAGGAAAAGGAAATTGCTCTGCGGAAGAAAGAAGCCATCGCGGGAAGGACCCCCATCAGCGGTCTTGAATCCCTCCCTTTCAGTCCTAATTTGGCCGACTACTTTGTGAAGGGTCCCACACAGCTAGGTCACGTCATAATCAAAGAGTCTACTCCTACAGAGGGATGGCCGAAGCTACAGGATAGCCTCAACAAGTTCAGAGGAACCAAGGCTAACCCGGTCCGTAGAATGTTCCTGGACCTACCCAAGATACCTGGGGCTACCAATACCATGAAGAGTGAGTACACCTTCAAAGGCGTGCCAAGCCAAGTGGAACAGTTCGAGAAGCTCACAACCACAATTCCTACTGCCCAGGAAGGTCCGAAACCTGAGTTTGAATTGACCATGCCGAAAGCCAAAGCCACAGAAGTCTTTTCAGATGATTGGGATGGTCCGATCATGCAGCGGTTGTTCGGGAAGAGATCCAGTGCCGGACTGATTGATTTCGGCTCGAGTCAAAGAAATGGTAGCAATGATCGAGGGAGGAGAACAGAAACGAGACTGCCGAGTCATGAGGTCCCCGACAAAGCAATGCCATTAAAGAATCGGGAAACTCTCTCGGACCCGTCCGTGACCAAAGGAGAAATGATCACCAAGCTGGATTGGTCCCCCGTCCCTTTGTGTCGGCCTAGGAAAAGTCCTCAGGAGTCTCTCATGGTTAAGATCGAGTCTCTCGAGTCGTCCAGACGGCCTTACGCTGAAGACTACAAGTACGTAGCAAATGCTTTGTACTTCCTTTTCGTTCTCAATGAAATGACCTTTCTAAGTATCCTTGATTGCCACTTTAACTAATGATGAATTAATTAATAAAAAAACATTTAATAATAATTCATTAGATAAAGAAAGCGAGACACATTAAACAAAAATAATAATAATAAAACAAAAAAATCTTTTAGCATGTTGTCCGGAAAGAGGAAAATCGAGCCCAAGCTGCCGAAGAGATTTTGACGAGTGTGAACCTGGGAACTGCGTAAGAGCCTAAAGAGACGCAGATTGGTGATTTCTTCGAAGGAACTGGAAAGGGTGCCTTGCAAAGTCCTACAAAATCCTCAACTCAAGGAAAGTAGCCCTCTTCATCAAAGAGAACATCATATGCCGATACGGGTTGCCAGCCGAAATCATCTCAGATAATACTTAATAGATCCCACTTCGAAGGGGAATGTGAAAGGCTGCTGGCAGAATTCAGAATAACCCGTCACAAGTCATCTCCTTACAGGCCCCAAACCAACGGAGCCGTCGAGGCAGCAAACAAGACTTTGGAAAACATCATCCGAAAAATGGCTGTCCGAGGCAGAGATTGGCCCGAGAAGCTACACCTGGCACTCTGGGGCTACAGAACATCAGTCAGAACGGCAACTGGGAAACACCGTTTGCCCTCACATACGGAATGGAAGCCGTACTCCCAATCGAGCTAGAAATCCCTCGCTCAGGTATCTTGTGGAAAGCCAGATCAACGAGGTCGAATGGCTCCATAGTCGCCATGATGAATTGGCCCTGCTAGATGAACGCCGATTGAAAGCAATGGAACACATCCGAGCCTACCAAGGAAGAATGGCCGGAGCCTTTGACAAGAAAGTAAAGCATCGGGAGATCCGAGAAGGGGACCTCGTTTTGAAAGAAAAGCCCCCGGTCCGTGTCAACCCGCTTGGCAAATGGGAGCCTGTCAGGTCGGGCCACACATCGTCCCGTAAGATCTTCTCCCGAGGAGCCATGCAACTTGCGGACCTCGACGGAAATCCCTTTGTACACCCAAAGTGAACGGTGACAAGGCTGCGCGAGATACTACGCATAAAACAAAAAAAAGAAGTCAAAAAAGAAGAAAAAAAGAGAAACAAAAAAAGAGTGCTAAAAGAGTAATACCCAACTAGGTTGAAAACCCGAAAAGGGCGGCCTAGGTAAAAAACGAGGGTTGCACTAAAAAAAAAAAAAACAAAACAAAAAAAAAAAAAAACAAAACAAAAAAAAAAACAAACAAAAAAAAAACAAAAAAAAAAAAAAACAAACAAAACCAACAAAAAAATCGACCGGGTTGAACTACGAAGACCTGAGCTCCTCAAAATGAGGGGAACGTAGGCAGCCGGAAACGGTTCGGTCTAAAACACAAATAAAAAGTCATAC
Source organism: Adenophora triphylla var. japonica (assembly GCA_022495995.1). Classification (NCBI taxonomy): domain Eukaryota; kingdom Viridiplantae; phylum Streptophyta; class Magnoliopsida; order Asterales; family Campanulaceae; genus Adenophora; species Adenophora triphylla. The sequence goes on from JAFEMH010000220.1 coordinate 914,854, forward strand.
TCGACATCAATACAATTGATCGGACCATGAAAGCGTCTCGAAAAACTACAAGCAATTCAAATATTCATTACAAGTTAAAAACTTTTTGATGAGTCTAAGCCCGATTCATTCCTACAACTGGCAACCTGCTAAAAGAAATTAAGATACATAATCAAACTAATGTGTCTGCTATGACAAGAAAGGGATACTCGGAAAACTCAGACTTACTCCAAGCCACTCGTACTGGCCTCTCCCCTTTTCTTCCCCCTTCGAGTCTTCTTCTTCTGAACCGGAAAAATGTCGGTCTTCCTCCTACCAAGCTCTGGTATAGGAACAGGATCTATCAAACCAGCCTCTGTCAGGGCCTTAGTAGCCCTAGCGTTATCTCTCATCTCCTGTAGCCGGGCTGGTAAAGTAGGAGTCCTCCTCTCTTGTCTCTTGACATAAGCCTCATAGTCGGTCACCACATCTCCGCTCCTGTCATGAGGGTTGGCCCTCGCCTCGGCCCTCCTCCTCTCGGAAACTGTCAGGTCCTCCGCACCCACAATGGCCTCACGCCGTCTCAAAATAGCCATCTGAGTCTCTCCCAAATGCCTCTCGTACCAATCCAGGTACCAAGTGGTCAGGAACACCGGTCTCGGACGCCTGAGGATAACCCGAGGAGGAAAGACGTCATACCTCCATGCTCGGGAAAGAAAGGAAAACACCGAAGGATCATCCATAGAAACGGGAGCCACCACCCTGGTGGCTATATCATCAAAGTCCTCCAAAGGAACCTGCTCCAAGCCGAACTGTCTCAGAACCAAGGACGGAATATAGAAGCTGGACTGAGAAAGCCCCGGAAGCATGACCACATGAGACCCGTCCTGAAGTACTCTGCGAGTCTCCACCCGCCAACAAGGCACTGACCATCTGATATCTTCTGTCTGGCGACCAACCATCCAACGCTCCCATGAACCCTGATCATCAAAATCTACAGCAACCCCTCTCCTGGCGAATGTCCAAGGCTTGATCATATCAGAAGTTTCCCGAAGAATCCCCAAGCGCTCCATCAGCCACAGAGTCAAGAGGAACGGGCTGCCCCCGTGCATATACCGCCTCCCGGTAGCTAATCTGTCGAGAGCATGAAAAGTCTCCCCCAAAATCAAAGGTACAACATCTCTGCCCAAGAGACAATGAACAACAACATCTAGCAGAGACCGATGGCATATCCCAAAAGAGTAAACCATGAACAAGGTACCAAACATGAAAAGTGCAAAGGCATCCCAATAGGCATCATCCACCGAGCCTAAGCCCCTAAATCTATCGGGAAGACCGGAAATATCAAAATGATCGGGACCACAGATCATACCTTGCGCTTCCTCCGGGGAGAGATGAAGGAGGTTGCACAATCTGTCGACGAAAGAAGCCCCTCCAGGCAAAGGAACCGCTATCTCCTCCACCTCCGGGCCACCAAGCAAAGCCCGAAATTCTTCCACGGTCGGAACAACCTCATTATAAGAAAGGCAAAAGACATGCCTTCTAGTATCCCAAAATGATGAAGAAGCTCTCAAGAGGTCGTAGTCCGGAACCAATTCTTTGAGGGACCATAAGCACTTCACCTTGTACCTTTCTTCAAAGAATGACCTCCTCTCATGCATAATCTCCCGAGACCACTCTTTAAACTTGGTGAAGAATTGCATTTGAGAATTTTGGGATAATTTGGGTGGATTTCTCATGCTCACAATCCTCTCCATGGTTTTTCTCTCCTTCTCCCTGAAAATAGCTGTTTGAACTGGTGGCTGAAGAAGGTATTTGAATTTGAAATAAAGTAAGACCAGATCTGAAGCAAAATTAAAGGATAGTGTCAGATTCCTGTCCTATCCGCGCGGATGAGTTTGTTACCAAAAAAAAAATCTTTGCAACAGTCCAAACTGCTGCATCAAAGGAATATTTTGTCCCAGCCAAAGCCTGTCCAAACCAGTCCATATACCAAACACTAACACCCTTGCCAAAAAACCAAGGCTCATGCAACATTGCATTCATACTGCATTGCATTCATAAAATAAAATCCTAAATTATTACATTCCAAAAATAAAAGGAGTGTGCAAAAAAAAAAATCAATCAAAAAAAAATAGGTAACAATAATCCTAAATTATTACATCCAAAAAAAAAAAAAAAAAAAGCAAAAGCAAAAAAAAAAAGATGTGCATAAAAAAAGCTGTATCTGTACAAATCTCAAACTCAGAAATCAACTCAATCTCAAGTAATCAATCGGAGTCCCCAGCGGTCGACGTCTGCCCCCGGTCCCTCTTGCGGCTCGGGCCCGCCTCATCAGGAGCCCTGAAGATCTCGGGCTCAGAATCGTCCTCGTCTCCAGAAAGAGGCTCGTCTGGACCAACTGGCACGCCGCGGTAGGGCAAGCCAAGATCTGTGAAGAAATCATATCCGAAGGTGAAGGCGTCGGACTCCTGGACGTGCGAAGAAGATCCGCCATGCTGCCAGACGTGCCCCTGTCCGTAAGGATCTCCGAGAATGACGTGGTCCGAAGGTAGTACCGCGCGAGGATCAAGGAGAGGAGAGAGAGGAGTCTCGGAAGAAGTCTCTGAAGGAATAGGGGAAGCCTCCCGCCTGACAGGCGCCGGCCGTGGTCGCCTCGCTCTAGCCTGAGGAGCCCCACAAGCAACCATCCTCCTGATAAATCTCTTAGCCCCGATCACTTGTTTCGTCAGCTTCTCAACGACCACCTCCGAAAACTGCACGAAAGCAAAAGCGTCAGAAACAATTGAAGCGAAAAATGATGACAGGAAAGAAAAGAAAAAAACAAAAGCAAAAGAAAGAAAGGTGGAAAAGAGAAGCCGTACCTTCATACCCGGACGAGGCCGGTAAGCTCGCGGAAGCCGCTCAGGCTGAGGGATCTGCACCCTCAATCGGATCCCATCCTGGACATATAAAAAGTCCGTCCGAGGGTACCACGGGACCCCTAACCCCTCTCTATCCAGGACCTGGGGCATCCTCAGCCTCCTCAAGATGAATGTCGAATACTGCTCAATCGCCACAAAATTTGAGAAGTGCTGGCCGGCTCGGTAATCATCCCAGGTCGCAGATCTATCGTTCGGGTGCGTCATATCGGCAGGAGGCTCCATCGGTGTCAGCAAAGGCGAATTCACGCCGTGCTGGCGCGTCACCCTCTCTCCCAGATAATAGACGTCGCAAGTCAGACCTCTCAGAATCCTCCGCTGCACAGTCCAAATCTCAGCGCCCTTCAGCTGCGCCACCTCGAAACGATCCCAGGGGTAGAATACCATCCCCTCATCCGTCTCAGCCTCCGTCAAAGGCAGGCAATCCGCGTACCTGAGAGTCGTACGCCCCCTGGAACTTATCTTCTCCCGGGCATGCTTGGACCAGGAGCGCATGGCCGGATATGCCCCGACGTACGCCGCAGGCTGCCGCCACATCGTGACATGAAAAAACTCCAGAGCCCATACCTGCGAAAGGTAAAGATCAAATCAATCCAGTGCAAAAAGAAAAGTGCAAAGGGAAAGCAAAAAGAAAGCTTATACCTCCAGGGCAAACTCGAAGCAGTACAAGGAGCTCACAGCCTTCCGGCTGTACCTATCAAGAGCAAAGTAAAGCTCTGCCAGCCCGGCCTCTCCCCAAGAGACATCTCCAGCCATCTCCGCATCCTCCAAACTCCTCAGCAAAGCAAACACCGCCGTCCCCTCGGCGTGTCAAAAAAGAGTGCTCGAGAAAGCAAACCATAAAAAGGCCCTAGCAATCTGCTCAGCGTCTATCCTCTCCTCCCCAGCCTCGTAGCTCCCGATGATCTCCACAATCTTCCCATAAACCACGGCGTACTCCATTCCCATCCCCTTTTTGGGAATGGGGGTAAAGCCCAGAAGAGCCTGCAGGTCCACATCGCTGTAGCCATCCCGCCACTCAATGCTGCGTCCATTGAAGGACAGACCCGTGATCGCAGCGTAGTCGGAAGGCGTAACCGTAGCCTCACCCCAGAAGAAGTGAAACGTGTGGGTCGCATCCCACCAGTGCTGCGCCAAAGCAAACATCAGGCCCTTGCTCTTAGGGAACTTGACCAATCCCCTCAAGCACTCAATGAACTCCCAAAGCCCGGTCTCAACAACAATCTGTCTCGGACTCGGCAAAGCTCCTCGGCCCGCATTCGGAAGCCGGTCCCACAAATCAACTACAGACTCCACCGATCCTCGAGTCTTCATCTTATTCAGCTGCTCCGTCACGTAGTTGTTTCCGCCCTGTAACAAAAAAAAGAGAGAAAATGTCAAAAAAAAAAAATTTGCATTTGCATTTGCACAAAAAAAAAAAAGCATATACATGCGTCATGCAACACAAAGTTTTGAAGAAAATTCGGCAGCATAACAGCATGCAATGAACCTAGCCCCATTTTTCTCTCACAAAAAAGACAGTTTTCAGCAAATCCCAATCAACATTCATACAAAGAGTCAACGGAAGTAAAAACTCCGTCCCATTTTCAAAAAAAAAAAAAATGCATAAATGCATATCACTCATCATCAAAAAAAAAAAAAAGAGTTCTACATGCATTCCTACGGAAGTAAAAACTCCGTCCCATTTTCATAAAATAACATGCATTCAATCAACGAGAGGAAAAATCCGTCCCGCTTTTCAAAATCTTAAACATACATACATTCATATCATCATCATCTCATATTGGCAAAATGCCCATTCTTTTCAAACAAAATGCATGCATTGCATCATTTTTCAAATCACAATTCTCGAATTTTCGAAAAAAAAAATGGCGACAATGCCAATTCTCTTCCCAAGCAAAATGCACATTTTGGGACACCAACAAATTCATTGCAACATGCATATCATCAAGATCAATATTCAAATTTCAAAAAAAAAAATCACAATTCATAATTTTCGAATTTAAAAAAAAAAAAAATGTGGCGAAAATGCCAATTCTTTTCCCAAGCAAAATGCACATTTTGGGATACCCATGTACTCATTACAACATGCAAAGCATCAAAATCAAAATCCAAGGCCATGAACATTGCATAATTTTCAAAAAAGAAAAAAAGAAAAATCACCCAAAAATCAATTTAATGCAAAAATCGACAAAAGAAATAAAAGGATTCAAAGTATACCGTTCGGAGACTCGGATCGGTGGCCCAATGTTGCCAAGCATCGGGGTATGGCTCCTCCGCAATCGATTGCGAAAGTGCGTAGTGCCTCCTCATTCGGACGAGCTCCAATCGTCTCTCTGCTACCGGGCCACGTCCTTGGCCTTGAAAAGTACCTTCCCCGTGTTCCATTGCTTGAAAAATCGAAGAAATCGGAAGAGTTTTGAAGCTTCTAGGCCAACAATGGCGGATTTGCGGTTTCTCTCTCTGCTCTCGTAAAATTCAAAAAAAATAGACTGGGGAAGAGGAAGGGCGTTGGCCCCTCATTAATACCCTCTGATTCTCAACCCTCTCCGCGCGCACAGGATTGTCAGGGTCAAAATGACCCTTTTGCCCTTTAAAAATCAGGACTCTGCAATTCAGTCCTCAACTTGACAGAGTTAACCAAAGTGAACCCAAGTCAACCCCCTTTCAAGGAAATCATTCCCGGCAGTAAAACGTAAGACCGATTTCTCCGAGAAAGTTAACGGAATCCCGTTTCTTTCATCAAAATCATTCCCGGCAGTCAAACGTAAGGCCGAATTCTCCGAGAAAGTTGACGGAACCCCGTTTCTTTCATCAAAATCATCTTCGGCAGTAAAACGTAAGACCGATTTCCCCGAGAAAGCTAACGGAATCCGTTTCTTTCATCAAAATCATCTTCGGCAAAAGAAACGTAAGACCGATTTCCCCGAGAAAGCTAATTTTTCCCGGCTAACAAAATCCCGTTTCTTTCCAAAGTTCAAAAGCTTCCGAATCTCGAGTAAAACTCAACTAGAAAGATTCCTCTGACGAATACGTCTATTTTCCCCGGAGGCTAACAAAATCCCCTCAAAGTTAACGGAATCCCAAAAGCCAACGGAATCTCGAGTAAAACTCAAACTACGAAAGGGCTTGATTCCCGCTAGGGATACGTAGGTAGCCTATCATTAAGGTCCGAGGCCCTAAAAGCCAGATCCGGTCGAGGCACCTAAAACGCCATCATCAAGGTCAGAGGCACCTAAAACGCCATTATCAAGGTCCGAGGCACCTAAAACGCCATCATCTCCAAAGGTCCGAGGCACCTAAAACGTCATCATCATCAAGGTCCGAGGCACCTAAAACGCCATTTATCATCAAGGTCCGAGGCACCTAAAACGCCATCTTCAAGGTTCGAGGCACCTAAAATGCCATCATCTCCAGGGTCAAAGGCCCGAACTACGACTGGCTTGATTCCTCTTAAGGATACGTAGGTAGCCTATCATTAGGTTCAGCCATCAGACCGAAAATGGTCATTCCTATCCCCAGCAGAGCGGATAGCCCTCAGACCAAAAATGGTCATTTCCTATCCCCAGCAGAGCGAATAGCCCTCCGACCAAAACGGTCATCTCTTATCCCCAGCAGAGTTTCTCTCCAGCAACCGACTGCAGAACTCGCTCATCAGGTTCGAGGCACCTAAAACGCCATCATCTCCAGGGTCAAATACCCGAACTACGGCCGGCTTGATTCCCACTCGGGATACGTAGGTAGCCTATCACTAGGTTCAGCCACTCGATCACTTGATCATCCTGTCAAATATGAAGCCTTACTCTTATCGACGACCCCGCTTCCTTCGAAAGCACCGTCGCCGAGGGGATACTGTAAGTGCTCCAATTTGAGTTTGTTAGTATTTTCGTTAGAAAATTAACGAAAGTTTTAACATTTCCTAACATTTCCTAACAATCCTAACTTTTCTAACAAAGTGAGGGCAAAATGGGCATTGCAATTTAAAGATAAACCTTCAAAGGAATCTCAAAAAGCAAAAGAATTAAGAAAATCCCGAAACAGCAAGTTGAAAAACAGTTTCAGTTGGAATTTTTGAATTATATTCCTTGTGTCCAAAGCCTGGAGCTGCATTTAATGAACAGTGCACGCCATCAATCCTATCCGCGCAGACATGTCTACATTTTCAGAGGGCTATAAATTGAGCCCTCCAGTCACAAACAGAAGAGAGAGAACAACAACACAACTCACAGCATTTGGCGAAAATACTTGAGAAAACAGTGAGAATTCTCTAGAATTGTCACCTTTTTCTCTTGAATCTTCCCAACTTTCACTCACTCAAATCAAACCCACTCACTCTCAAGTTCAAACACAAACACAAAAACACAAGGAAGATAGGTATAACCTCCCTCTCCTTACCCTAAATTCTCTCATCCATGCATGCATTTTCAAACTACAAAATGTAGTTTCTTCATCTTCTTACCCTAGATCCAAGAGGATCACCATGGAAGTTCATCTCCATGGATGATCCTCTACAAGGATCAACATTTTCTTCAATGTTTTCTTACTTACTTGCAAATGCATTTTCAAAACCCTAAAAACCATTTTCAAGCACCAAATCTTAATTTCAAAGGATAAAATTCCCCTTCCCAAGCAAATGAAGTGCTTAGTCCTAATGTACCCCAAGGATGGTTTGGTATAGTTGATTCACCACTAAAATGTCAAGTGATCACTAACCAAAACCTAGGGAAATGGGGACAAGCATGGATGTAAAAACCCCCTTTTAAAATCATTTTTCCTTTCTTGAGAAGTTGCTGTCCAGTAGCAATTTTCCAAGACCCCAGTCCATTGTCTTAATTTTTGGACACAGATAAACTTGGAATTTGGTGTTGACTACAAAACACTTTTTGTAGCCAACATCCATATCTTTCCAGAAATATTTTTATTTTATTATTTTCGTGAGTAAAACTCCCTTTTTCGAATTTTCTTTTAGAGGCCAATTCACCAGTTTCTGGGAGTCCAGATCTCATATCTGAGATTTCCAGAAGGTTTTGAGTCCTCAAATCTTCTCCAAAATGGAAAATTCTTTCGCAAAAATCTTATTTAAGGTGTCTGTAACAACTTTCATTCTCTGAGTTTATCCAGATTATGAAGTTTTAAGGCCCTTGAATCCATTTCAAAATCAAAGGTCCACTGCCTTTTTCATTCTGGCAGAAGTGTTCTTCAACTTCCAAAAATCTTTTGAGTACCAAAACTCAACCCAAAAATCACCCCAAAAATCATGGGATCTGACCAAAGTCTAATAAAGAATTCTCAATTTTTACTTTTCTGAGTTTCAACTTATTTTGGCCAAAATACACACACACACACACAAATGATTTTCAGCTTGGAAGACTCGTTTTACGAGGCATTCCGGGTGCACACTAACGTCCTTCCCGGCGTGTAACATGACCTCCGAACCCAAATCTCTAATCTCGGGCATTTTTCAAAGTTTTGGCCCTTAAAATAAAAATGGCGTGGCGACTCCGTTTTCCGGTTTTATTTGGTTTTTCAAAGAAAAGAAAAATCGAATTTTTCCCTCGAATGACACATTCATCACACCTCCGACAGCTACAAGTGAGCACATCACAGGTATGACAACATATCTCAGTCAATTACTTTGCTAGAAGCATTAATCTCGTTCCCAGGTTGGATGCCTTCAAATAATCCCTTTCATGTCAAGAGTCCTTAAAATAATTCCTTTTCAGGTCAAGAGACCTTAAAATAATCCCATTCAGGTCAAAAGACCTTAAAATAATCCCTTTTCAGGTCAAGAGACCTTAAAATAATCCCTTTCAGGTCAAGAGACCTTAAAATAATCCCTTTTCAGGTCAAGAGACCTTAAAATAATTCCTTTCAAGTCAAGAGGCCTTAAAATAATCCCTTTCAGGTCAAGAGACCTTCAAGGTCAAGAGACCTTAAAATAATCCCTTTCAGGTCAAGAGACCTTCAAATAATCCCTCTCAGGTCAAGAGACCTTTAAATAATCCCTCTCAGGTCAAGAGACCTTAAAATAATCCCTCTCAGGTCAAGAGATCTTAAAATAATCCCTGTCAGGTCAAGAGACCTTAAAATGATCCCTTTCAGGTCAAGAAACCTTAAAATAATCCCTTTCAGGTCAAGAGACCTTCAAATGATCCCTTTCAGGTCAAGAGACCTTCAAATGATCCCTTTCAGGTCAAGAGACCTTCAAATAGTTTCCCCTATGTTCGGACCCCTTCAATCAGTTTCCCCAGAACTACGATCGGCTTGATTCCCTCCTAGGGATACGTAGGAATCCTTTCTCTAAAGGTCCAGCCATCTGATCTCACCAATCATCATTGTCCAGCCATCCGCCATATCCCCAGCCGCTCATTGGGATTGGGTCTTATTTTATCGATAACCTCACTTCTTCCATAAGTGACGTTGCCGAGGGGCTTTGTAAGTACGCCAATCCAATTCGCGACCCTTTTAGGTGCATTTTAATATGATAAAATTGCACTAGGGACATTTTGGTAAATACCCGGATCGTTCCGAAACTTTCAGGAGCTTTTTATAAGTTTCTCGCTAAGAAAGGACCTACATGGAATTAATTGCTTTGGACCTTTAAGGAATTATCTCAGAATGTTTCAGAAACAGTTTTGGCACCAGAAACGGTTATGGTCACATTGTGTCACGCGACAACATATGTTGTCACGTGACAACATATGTTGTCATGCGACAGATCGAGGCATGGAAAATGGTTACAGAAGGTCGTGCGACACCTTGTGACCATCATCAGCAGCTATAAATAAGACCCTCTACATCTCATTTTGGGATCCCTTTTCCACACCCTAAAGTCACTCTGCCAAATTCTCACCAGAACCTCTCTCTCTC